>JARHVA010001636.1:457500-1057500 GCA_037957365.1 Torreya grandis | reverse complement strand
TACAGAAGTTGGAAAGGTGACATACCTATAGCCCTTTTAGGTGTTATTCTATCTTCCCATAAGGCGTCATACAATGCTTTGTGCCACGTTCTCTGATTGTTGTCCACTAACTTCCTGATAATGGTGACTACGTTTTTGTTACTCGATTCTGCTTGTCCGTTTCCCTGAGGGAAATAATCTAAAGTGTGAGATAAGGTAATCCCATAACCAAAGCAAAATTGAGTAATTTCATATGAGGAAAAACAAGCTGCATTATCTGTTACAATTTTGAGTGGAACTCCAAACCTAGAGATGATATTTTATTTGAGAAAGCTGCATACCACTTCAGATGTAGCATGCTTGGTTGGGATGGCCTCCACCCACTTGGTAAAGTAATCTATTGCAATGAGGACATAATCATGTCCAACACTTGAAGATGGGTTGACTACTCCAATGAAGTCAATACCCCACTGCTGAAATGGTTCCTCGATCACAATCGGCTTGAGGGGCAAAGCAGGCAGCTTAGGCTTTCCAACGAATTGCTGACATAATTCACACCTACGCACCCATTTGTAGGCATCCTGAAAAAGCATGGGCCAATAGTACCTTGCTCATAAAATTTTATGTGCCATCACCGATGTAGAGAAATGTCCTCCACAGGCCAAATTGTGGAAAGATTCTAAGAGTCTTTCTTGTTGAGCTTTGTCAACACAACGAAGAAATGCCCTGTCCAGGTTTCTCTTGTAAAGACCATTGTCCCACAGAACATAACCAACTGCTTTCAATTTAACATTCCATTTCTCTTTAAAAGAAAGATGAGCGGGACACTCACCATATGTCAAAAAATGAGCAATGTCAGAATACAATTCATCAGTAGTGGCACAAAGAGAACCGTAGGCACACCTTCGATCTTTACTTCTTCATTTTTTGCTTCGCTTGGAATGTTGTTGGCAATCAACTGGCAGAGACCTGTTCCTCATACGAGCTTGGTTGGTTTGATATCCAGATCAAACTCCTGAGTCTTGGCAATCCAATTACCTCTCTTCGTACCAAACTCTTGCTGAGTCAAAATGGATTTCACTGTTGTATCTGGTACGAGAACTTCAGTGTGAGAATTTAGGATATAAAACCTAAAATGCTTGACAGCTTTGACCACAGCGTATGCATGCTTCTCCATAAGGGAATATTTTAGCTCGTGATCTTTGAGTGGACAACTCATGAATGAGATAGGAGATTCTACACCTTCTATATTTTGTTGAACCAAAATAGCTAACAATGTATGCTCAAAGGCATAGATATATATTTTGAAACCTTTAGTATAATCTGGACAGACCAAAACTGGTGCACAGGCGATCGCTTCCTTAATCTCCTTGAATGCTAATTTACCCTCAGTGGTCCACCTGAATGTAGCATTGCCCTTCATCATGTTGACAATATGATGGGTTTTCTCAGCAAACTCAAGAATAAACCTTCTAAGGAAATTCACCTTTCTAAAGAAAGAGTGAACTGTGGTCTTGCTAGTAGGCAGAGTAAGCTCTTGGATGGACTTGACTCTTTCTGAATCAATTCTAATACCTTCTTGGGACATGATGTGTCTGAGAAGTTTCCCTTCAGTTACTCTGAAGATGGATTTTTTTGGGTTTAAAGAGATACCATTTTGATGACAGCGTTCCAGTACTTTTTGTAAATGGTGAACATGCTCATAACGATGTTTTGAAAATACTGTCAGATCGTCCAGGTATACTACAATGAATTTTTCCATCTCATCTTTGAAAGCAAGATCCATCGCCCTTTGAAAAGTGGTGCCTGTGTTTATCAGACCAAAAGGCATCCTTCGATAAGTGAATGTGCCCCAAGGCATGGTGAATGCTGTTTTATGCTGATCTGCTTTCCCAACTTCAACCTGATTGTACCCCAAAAAACTGTCTAGCATTGATAACATTTTTGAACCTGTTACCGTCTGCAGAACTTGATCCATAATGGGGAGAGGGTAATTATCTTTTAAAGACAACTAATTTAAGTTTCTAAAATCCACATAGATTCAAATTTTGCCATTTTTCTTTCTAACGGGTACTATGTTGGCAATCCATGTTGAGTGATGGATTGGAAAAATTATCTGGGCATCCAACATCTTTTGTATCTCAGTTAAAATAGTACCTGAGATTTTTGGATTATACTGCCTGGATTTTTGCTTGTAAGGTACAGAGTTTGCCTTTAGAGGAATGTCATGGCGAATATCATTAGGCCTTAGTGATTTCAGATCATCATAGTAATAGGCCAAAACATCCATGTATTGGCAGATTAGACTAGCAAGCTCAAACTTTTCCTTGGGAGTGCAACATTTTCCAATATTTACCATCTTAGGATCGCGTTTGGTTCCCTTGTTTATCTGATCAAAGTCTTGAGAAGAATTTGAATCAGTTCGTTGTTGTTTGACAAACCTGTCATGGTTATCAAACAACTTCTCTAGGGAAACCAGACCTTTGGGAATCTTATTCCCCTTGAGCTGTAGAAAATCTTCTCCTGTGTTTGCATGGGCCTTAGGCACTGCCCCACACTCTCGGGGTTCACTACCTTCAAAACACAGTTGTTCAAAATTGTCCTTTTTTTCCAAGAAGGTGATGATTTGATCATCATTGTTAAATACTTGCCAGTGGCTGGCATTATCTGGTACACTTGGTCAAAAAACCAGCTCAATAGTATACTTATCTCCTCTAAAGTCTAGGTGAGGAACTAGAAGGGTGGTAGAGACAGCCAATGCATCTTGTAGACACTAAAATCGTGTCGACTCCCCTGGTCACTCCCTGTCTTATTCTTCTTCGCCTATTTAACCCTTGTCGATCACTTGTTCCACCAACCTTGACCCTGGCAGCATGTAACAATGAGCACAGAGCTAAAGCTAGACTCTATCCCCATTGTGCATCTGCGGACGATGGTCTTTACCCGGCCGATGTCGCCAACGTCGGTCACTTATCGGCCGACGTCGGCAATCCTGCCGACGTCGGTCACCTTGCCGTTATCCGTTATCAGTTATCATTCAGTTTCCCGAAACGGTTGTCAAACCGTCTCTGGGACCGTCCCTCGCCTTCATCAGCGTCTGCCAACCATTCAAAACGCTGATCAATCAAAACCCGTGCAATCATTCAATCAACCTGTGAACTCTGACATCAACACTCTCGGCATCAACCCACTCTCAGCATCAACCAATCTGCATTCAATCCGACACCGCAACTATGGCTTTTATCGCATCTTCTGGTAGGTACGTATTTACTCTGTTTGTTTTATTTCTTCTTGGTTACTATTTCTGCATTAGCTCTGTCATCCCGAATCCATAGACCCAGCATCTCTCATTTACATCCCTGCTTCTGTCCCGACCTTACCTTGCCCAGACCCTATCTCGACTCTCTCAGACCCTGTCTTTTATCAGACCCTGTCCAGACCCTACCTTGCCCAGACCCCATCCCGAAGCTTCAAACCCCGTCTCAACTCGACCAAAAATCCCTTGTCCCGACCCTATCAAGACCTTCTGTAACTCACCCAGACTCTGTCCAGAACCTGCCCCGACCGACGACGGTACTTCAACCGACGTCGGCACCTTCCCAGACCGACGCCGGCACCACAGAGACCGACGCCGGTGACTGTGCAGAACAGTGCCGCTTATCAGGTACGCATTTTATTTTCTGTCATTTATTTTTGTCATTTCATCTTTTATTATCTACTTTCATCCAATATTACGCTTTTTATCAGTGGGTTGATATCCTTCTAGGGAGTCTTCGTACTTTCGGGATCGAGCGTTCGCCTGACAACCCACCATATCTTTGACTAACATCTTTCCGTGTTTTAGTCTCTTTTTTGCAGGTGTCATTCCTCCACAGCCAAAGAGGAGAATCTTCCAACGTCTGATTTCGGTGCGCTCGACTTTATCAGGTACTTCTAGTCTTAACCATTTATTTCAGTTTCTTATTTCTTCTTTGAATGTAGAAAGCAATTTTGCATAGAAACATTCTGGCACGCCTGGTGGGACCCTAGGTCCTCCTTGGGTTCTCTCTTTCTTTCATTCATTTAGGCGCATTAGGTTTCTTCCTTTTTGCCTCCTTTCATCTCTTCTTAAACGACATCATAAGCAGAACTAAAACGAACATTTCTTTCTTGCACTTTTAGACTAGCTAAACTCATATTCTTCGATTCTTTCTCCATTCATCTTCATACGAACAAACATTTCGACTTGGGCATTAAAACACTTTGCATTCATTTCTGTTTGCCTGCATCTCTTAGACCACACATAGTAATTAAACCGCATATTAAATTAATCTAGATCACTTCATGTTACACGACCAAACCACCTACACAAAACAAACATTTTAACTTACCTGAGACAAGGCCCGACTGGGATTTCATCCCCCAGCGGATACCTTACCCGTCCCGGTGACCCTACTTGGATTTCATCACCAAGGGGGAAGCCCATTCCTTATCTTGGCTAAGCGAAACCAGCTAACCACTGGAATCGTGAAGTGAGGGGAGCTTGCTCCTTAGCACCAGGCCACGTACCAGACCCTAACACAGACTTCTTGAGCACCATAACTAACCCGAAACCTTCCATAGACTGCTTCTTCTAGGACCCGACTCACAAAGCCAATCTTTCTCTACACACATTCTAAGGCATAAGCCACTATAATCCTAATAATTTACTTCTAGGGTTTTTAGGATCTGCTTGTGTCTTCATCTTTTTAGTTCTTATCTACTTGTTTGAGTGTGTAAGGACGTTCTCTCTTGCCTTTTATGGTTTTGACACATAGTCAAACCAAGGCCCTTTTTGACCACTCTGGCCGTCAACTGCTTTCGTCTACCCCATCTCTAACCCGTCCTATCATGGAGTTCCACTCGGAGACTGAAAGAACTCCTACAGGACCGACCCTGACCCCGACTCAACTTCCCATCATCCCTGAAGGGGACCAGGATTTCAAAAAATTCTTGGACCTCAATACCGCAGCCCTCCATAACTATCTCGCGAGAAATCCAACGCGAGACCTTTCGGGTGACATGGCGACGACATCGACACCATTCGTCATCCAACCCTTTTTGACTCAGCCTTTCGCCTCAACCGTTAACTCAACCATGGCCAATATAGAAAGTTTGGCCTCTTCGTCTATTTTTAGACCGACCTCCATCGGGGTTTCGTTACCCCCTCAATCTTCTACAATTCAACCAAGTTCTACATCATATCAGAACTTGATTGCCTCGACCCCTTTCACTCTTGCACCCACAAATGTAGGAGTGCCAACCTATCCCTCTACCAGTGCCGCTATTCAACCACCTTTGGCGGTAGCTAGTCAACTTATACCTTCGACCTTCATGATGCAACCACCCTTAACCTCTACTTCTGCCCCTGCGACTAGTCATCTGTACATTGCACCCTTATTGGTACAACCGACTACGTCGCATACCTCCTCTAGCCTCTTTCAAGCGCCTTACAACCTTAGGGGCGCTCCATCCACCAATCTGTCAGCAGACGTCATCAAGATGCTGATGGATAAAATGTCCAGTCTCGAAGCTTCTATCTCTGGTTCAAATAATATCTCTTCATATGACCAGATTTACAACGAGCCCATTCATCCTTCTGTCCCTATCCGACCATACCCCAACCATTGGGAGCTTCCTAAATTTACTCGCTTTCAGAGTAAGGAAGACTCACAACAACATCTACGGGCATTCAGACATGCCTGCTATCTTTTTGCCCACGACGATGCGTTACTTTTACACACGTTTCCTATATCTCTTTCTGGCCCTGCCCTTGACTGGTATAGCTCCCTTGCCAGACATTTTATCTTTTCCTTCATTCAACTCGCTCAATTATTCGTTGACCATTTCTCAATCAATATCACTAAACAAGTCTCGATCACAGACCTTTACTCCATTAGGCAATTTGACAACGAATCAGTAGTTGATTTTATCGCCCGTTGGAGAGACTTGATCAACCAGCTCTCTTTCTCCTTGCCTCAACCCGAGCTCATTGAGCTCTTTTCCCGAGCATGTGTCAGTCACATCTCATCCACCTTGCGGGTTCAAACATTCCACACTTTCGACGAGGCCTTCACCATGGCCCAAAAGCTTGAACTCTGCGCTATTGAAGAAGATAAGGTCAAATTGTGTAACACTAACACAAGAACCAATGACCATTCTTCTTCCAGACCTTCTTCTGCCCACTCTCAATCTAAGGAGTCGGTGAACACTGTCATATTTAGACCATCATCTTCAACAATAACTAACCGACCAACATCTTCAACATTAGACTACATCAATAAACATTTTCAACGTCAATCCATACAGCGTCAATTCACTCCAATTGGAGAGTCATATGCCTCTGTCTTGGATAAACTCATCAAGCAGGGGGTCCTCAATCTCCCTTCAATCTGACCACATCAATTCGACCCCTCAACACCTATCCCTGCATGGTATAGGGAGAATCACTTTTGTAACTATCACCGTGTCAAAGGCCATGATACAAATCACTATCAAACTTTTAAAAACCTCGTCCAAAACATGCTAGACAAGGGCGATCTTATCTTGGATAATCCGAATGCACCGCCCAACCAAAACCTCGACATCTTCAAACAACCTTTTCCTAATCACCCGCCTACTCAAGACAACATTCAAACCATGATCAATGACCCTCAAGACCATGATATACACACCGTCAACACTATCTTACCTCTTGTCCTTGACCAACCTTCTTCACAGGATGAAGAACCCTCTTCTCCTATTAGTCCTCCATCTATTTCTCCTATATTGGAGGACGCCTTGATCACACTTACGCCATTAGCCCTACCTTCATCCAAAGACCTTACCTCTCCTACTCCTCAAGCACATGTAGAAGGCATGATCATCCCTACCATCTGCCCACTTGAGGAGCCACCCTCTCCTATTTCTTCTCCACCAAGAGAAGACCCTATCTCTTCACCCATTTCGATTGAGGAAGACCCAGTCACGGTTTCCTCTTGCCCTTTGCCTGAGATTGTTACATCTCACTCACCTCCGTCCACATCTAAACCCAAACCCGTATCTAACCTCGCCTCGCACAATAGTGGCCCTCGACCCAAACTAACGAAGACCATTAGACCACATCGGAGGACTCCTCCCCCACCTTCGTCATTACCTTCAATCCTAGGCCCACATCCATCCACTTTAATAGGAGTACTGCCTACTCCCATCCTTCACAAAGGCACGTCGCCTCCATTACTCTATCAACTTGTCAAACATATATCTCCCTCAAATCATCGACCAACGTCTCTTACACCTCTTAAACCAACGTCATCAACCCTCACTGCAATAAAATATCCAGACCCGTTAGCAAGTTCTTATACCTTGCTGTTACGGCACTTATTGCAGTCATCTCGCCTCAACCTTCTGCCTCTCAAACCATATCATTCTCTCGGACCTAAACCACCTTCGTTTGATGACACTCGTATTTGTGTGTATCATCGCACACCTAGACACGACACGGAGTATTGTTGTGCCCTCAAGGTCGCCATTCGCCAATGTCTGGGGAATGACACCTCTCTTCTTGACCACGTTATCAAGCCTTCAACACCGCCCCTCTCATCAACTCTTGGATCAAGACCCTCTTGGTTCGACAACTCTAAATACTGTCACTATCATCATACTCCGAGACATGACACTGAGCGTTGTTGCGCTCTTAAAGCTGTCAATCGTCACCAATGGAGAAAGGATTCCCTTCTCATCAAGGATCCTCTAGACCTTCCCTCCCACAAATCATCAACACCAACTCATACCTCTCCAACCTCATCACCTAAATCGGGATCTCCACACCAGGTTCTAGTTCCTTTGTCACCTTTAACCCCCTTATTCGACATCAACACAGTCCATCTGACCACTAAACCTCAACCGACCTTAGCCAATCCGTCAAACATTCTCCCTAGCTGCTGGGGGAATTCAACCTTCATCCAAACTTCAACTAATTTTTCAACACAGTCTCGACCACATATCAATCACTCTTTCAACTTAGCCTCAACCAGACTAGCAACCAAACATTTAACCCGACCTCAACCAAACATTCGACCCAACCAATCAACCCTTGACCAACCATTGACCAACCATCAAATGACCAAATCTCAACCAAACATTGACCAACCTTTTTATGCACATATTCAACCAGTCTCAATCAATCAACGACCATATCAGTCAGCTTCACGTCCACTTATCTACCATCAACACGTGACCAATATGGAGCAAAGTAAACGAGGCAAGTTTGCTCCTAATTGGCTCGGACCTTTTATTATCACGCACGAGTATGGATCAGGTACTTATCGTCTGTCTTCTCTTGATGGACGCCTAGAACCTGAGCCTCTTAATGCGTTGCATCTGCGACCATTTTACTCCTAGTCGAGTACTCGTTCACTTGACACTTAACTTGAGCTCATCCCTTGAGCAATCCCTGTCCTCTTAGTCCTCTTTCCTTTCAACCCTATTCCTCTTAACAATTCCTATAACCCCTTTTATGCTGTATGGATGCTTTGTCCTCATAAAAGGGAGTCCTTGACCTTCTATAATCTTGTCCATGACTCACATTTCTATCAAAACAAATCAAGATGTCACAATATCCATGGTCACTATATCTATATCAAAATCAAAAAGCAGACTGCTCCCTCGAAGGACAGCTGTATTATCATTGCTGTAATTAATAGACTGCTCCCTTGAAGGACAGCTATTCAAAAGCCCTTTTATTAAACAAAAATCTAGACCACTCCCTCGAAGGATGGCTATGACTAATCTGGCAATAAACAACACTATTTTAGAAGCTTCCCACATTGATCAGCTTCACAACCTGACCACCAAACAAATGACATCTCTCTGCAGGCTTCCCGCATTGATCAGTCTGCGCAAAAAAAAAAAAAAAAAAAAAAATTGAATAAGTCATGGACTTGACTTATAGTTGTCTCAGGGTCTCCTATAAAAAGGGGCATCATTATCTTTGCTCTTAAAACGGGTTACCCTTCTTCCTCCTCCTATCACCCGCTCAAGGGACTTCGAGCTCACTTTAATGTCGAAGTGATTCGATTACCGCTCTAACATAACCACAGTCAACGACGTCACGCATGAATAGGGCTCTTGGTTCTCATAACCCCTATCTATGCTATCTTTTTGGTCCTTGTCAATGAAAGAGCAATATGCTTTTCACTTCTTCTACACTTTGGTCACATTCACCTTCATCACTTGTCAATCGACTCAACTCAACTCTCTTTTCAGACCATCAACGTGACCTAGCCTATTCATCCTAGTTTCTATGGACACCAATATACACATGGAAACTATTGACCCGCCACAATTTATGTTCAGCATAAACCAATACTTGCTGAAGCATAAATAAACCTCAATTCATTTTTAGCATACATCCATCACGAATATGGAATATTGCTAGGGATGAAAAACCCCTCAACCAATGTTGCAGAATACACCATTTGGAAAAGGCTGCAACATCTTTTTTTCCTCATCATTTCATCCAATCATCGACCAATCTATCAACCATTTTAACCACTTGTCTACCACTCGAACCCTTTGTCTGAACTACATTGGTCTGAGGCCCTATCACCAGGGCTATGTAGGCAGCACTCAGTTGACATGGGGTCTTCTGAGGTTAGCTCAACCATTCTCATTTGTTCGTCTCTCTGATGGACAAACCTTCTTTCCTTCTTTTAACCATAATCTTGTCCTTGACCATGACCCATTTTATCCCTTTGACCCTCCCTCCCTTCTAGGGAGAACTACATTGGCCTGAGGCCCTATCACCAGGGCTATGTAGGCAGCACTCAGTTGACATGGGGTCTTCTGGGGTTAGCTCGGCCACATCCTTTCGTCCATTCCTCCCCTTGACCACCAACCATTGGAGATCATGCCTATCTCCGCTGACCTCGACTACTTCTAAGACATTGTTGCCTTGGTTGTTTTTATATGTATGCTACCTCATGACTGGTTAGCAAAATTGTGCGCAGACCTTTTTGAACCCTCACAAGTATAGGATCGCAAACCAGTTGATCCGCACTACTTGTGACTTTTTCATGTTTTTAGGAGCACTTCCTGAGCCTGGGATACCTGAAACACGATGACCATTTGGAGCTTCAGCTTAGATTGAGTGACCCGATCAGCAGACGACTAAATGTTGGGGCCTGGTTATTTCAATTTTGGCACTCCTCGACCCTTGACCTGCAACACTTTTGACCTGACCATCTCATGCAGTGGTATGCGCACAATCACGACTTTTGCAGCATTCACCCTCACCCCTTTTTCATCCACTCTTTATCAAATTAGCACCCGATTGTCGGTTCCCTTCCCTCGACTCCTGCTTTGAGGGGGAATACCTCATCCATAATCGGGGCAACCTATCTTTTTCCTATTTTGTCTTGCAGTTTATTCAAACAACCAACAAGACGAAATCAACCTTATCCCTCACCTGGGGCAATCACTCCTATTTTTGTCTTGCAGTTCGTCAGAATAACCAACAAGACAAAAAGGGGCAAATGTAGACACCGAAATCGTGTCGACTCCCCTGGTCACTCCCCGTCTTATTCTTCTTCGCCTATTTAACCCTTGTCGATCACTTGTTCCACCAACCTTGACCCTGGCAGCATGTAACAATGAGCACAGAGCTAAAGCTAGACTCTATCCCCATTGTGCATCTGCCGATGATGGTCTTTACCCGGCCGATGTCGCCAACGTCGGTCACTTATCGGCCGACGTCGGCAATCCTGCCGACGTCGGTCACCTTGCCGTTATCTGTTATCAGTTATCATTCGGTTTCCCAAAACGGTTGTCGAACCGTCTCTGGGACCATCCCTCGCCTTCATCAGCGTCTGCCAACCATTCAAAATGCTGATCAATCGAAACCCATGCAATCATTCAATCAACCTGCGAACTCCGACATCAACACTCTCGGCATCAACCCACTCTCGGCATCAACCAATCTGCATTCAATTCAGCACCGCAACTATGGCTTTTATCGCATCTTCTGGCAGGTAAGTATTTACTCTATTTGTTTTATTTATTCTTGGTTACTATTTCTGCATTAGCTCTGTCATCCCAAATCCACAGACCCAGCATCTCTCATTTACATCCCTGCTTCTGTCCCGACCTTACCTTGCCCAGACCCTATCTTTTATCAGACCCTGTCCCGACCTTACCTTGCCCAGACCCCGTCCCGAAGCTTCAAACCCCGTCCCGACTCGACCAAAAATCCCTTGTCCCGACCCTATCAAGACCTTTTGCAACTCGCCCAGACTCTGTCCAGAACCTGCCCCGACCGACGCCGATCACTGCCCCGACCGACGACGGTACTTCAACTGACGTCGGCACCTTCCCAGACCGACGCCGACACCACAAAGACCGATGCCGGTGACTGTGCAGAACAGTGCCTCTTATCAGGTACGCATTTTATTTTCTATCATTTATTTCTGTCATTTCATCTTTTATTATCTACTTTCATCTAATATTACGCTTTTTATCAGTGGGTTGATATCCTTCTAGGGAGTCTTCGTACTTCTGGGATTGGGCGTTCGCCTGACAACCCACCATATCTTTGACTAACATCTTTCCGTGTTTTAGTCTCTTTTTCGCAGGTGTCATTCCTCCACAGCCAAAGAGGAGAATCTTCCAATGTCTGATTTTGATGCGCTCGACTTTATCAGGTACTTCTAGCCTTAACCATTTATTTTAGTTTCTTATTTCTTCTTTGAATGTAGAAAGCAATTTTGCATAGAAACATTCTGGCACGCCCAGTGGGACCCTAGGTCCTCCTTGGGTTCTCTCTTTCTTTCGTTCATTTAGGCGCATTAGGTTTCTTCCTTTTTGCCTCCTTTTGTCTCTTCTTAAATGACATCATAAGCAGAACTAAAACGAACATTTCTTTCTTGCACTTTTAGACTAGCTAAACTCATATTCTTCGATTCTTTCTCCATTCATCTTCATACGAACAAACATTTCGACTTGGGCATTAAAACACTTTGCATTCATTTCTGTTTGCCTGCATCTCTTAGACCACACATAGTAATTAAACCGCATATTGAATTAATCTAGATCACTTCATGTTACACGACCAAACCACCTACACAAAACAAACATTTTAACTTACCTGAGACAAGGCCCGACTGGGATTTCATCCCCCAGCGGATACCTTACCCATCCCGATGACCCTACTTGGATTTCATCACCAAGGGGGAAGCCCACTCCGTTCTCTGGCAGAGTATAATCTCTAGGCGAGGTATATCTTGGCTAAGCGAAACCAGCTAACCACTAGAATCGTGAAGTGAGGGGAGCTTGCTCCTTAGCACCAGGCCACGTACCAGACCCTAACACAGACTTCTTGAGCACCATAACTAACCCGAAACCTTCCATAGACTGCTTCTTCTAGGACCCGACTCACAAAGCCAATCTTCCTCTACACACATTCTAAGGCATAAGCCACTATAATCCTAATAATTTACTTCTAGGGTTTTTAGGATCTGCTTGTGTCTTCATCTTTTTAGTTCTTATCTACTTGTTTGAGTGTGTAAGGACGTTCTCTCTTGCCTTTTATGGTTTTGACACATAGTCAAACCAAGGCCCTTTTTGACCACTCTGGCCGTCAACTGCTTTCGTCTACCCCATCTCTAACCCGTCCTATCATGGAGTTCCACTCGGAGACTGAAAGAACTCCTACAGGACCGACCCTGACCCCGACTCAACTTCCCATCATCCCTGAAGGGGACCAGGATTTCAAAAAATTCTTGGACCTCAATACCGCAGCCCTCCATAACTATCTCACGAGAAATCCAACGCGAGACCTTTCGGGTGACATGGCGACGACATCGACACCATTCGTCATCCAACCCTTTTTGACTCAGCCTTTCGCCTCAACCGTTAACTCAACCATGGCCAATACGGAAAGTTTGGCCTCTTCGTCTATTTTTAGACCGACCTCCATCGGGGTTTCGTTACCCCCTCAATCTTCTATAATTCAACCAAGTTCTACATCATATCAGAACTTGATTGCCTCGACCCCTTTCACTCTTGCACCCACAAATGTAGGAGTGCCAACCTATCCCTCTACCAGTGCCGCTATTCAACCACCTTTGGCGGTGCCTAGTCAACTTATACCTTCGACCTTCATGACGCAACCACCCTTAACCTCTACTTCTGCCCCTGCGACTAGTCATCCATACATTGCACCCTTATTGGTACAACCGACTACGTCGCATACCTCCTCTAGCCTCTTTCAAGCGCCTTACAACCTTAGGGGTGCTCCGTCCACCAATCCATCAGCAGACATCATCAAGATGCTGATGGATAAAATGTCCAGTCTCGAAGCTTCTATCTCTGGTTTAAATAATATCTCTTCATATGACCAGATTTACAACGAGCCCATTCATCCTTCTATCCCTATCCGACCATACCCCAACCATTGGGAGCTTCCTAAATTTACTCGCTTTCAGAGTAAGGAAGACCCATAACAACATCTATGGGCATTCAGACATGCCTGCTATCTTTTTGCCCATGACGATGCGTTACTTTTACGCACGTTTCCTATGTCTCTTTCTGGCCCTGCCCTTGACTGGTATAGCTCCCTTGCCAGACATTCTATCTTTTCCTTCATTCAACTCGCTCAATTATTCGTTGACCATTTCTCAATCAATATCACTAAACAAGTCTTGATCACAGACCTTTACTCCATTAGGCAATTTGACGACGAATCAGTAGTTGATTTTGTCGCCCGTTGGAGAGACTTGATCAACCAGCTCTCTTTCTCCTTGCCTCAACCCGAGCTCATTGAGCTCTTTTCCTGAGCATGTGTCAGTCACATCTCATCCACCTTGCGGGTTCAAACATTCCACACTTTCGATGAGGCCTTCACCATGGCCCAAAAGCTTGAACTCTGTGCTATTGAAGAAGATAAGGTCAAATTGTGTAACACTAACACAAGAACCAATGACCATTCTTCTTCCAGACCTTCTTCTACCCACTCTCAATCTAAGGAGTCAGCGAACACTGTCATCTTTAGACCATCATCTTCAACAATAACTAACTGACCAACATCTTCAACATTAGACTACATCAATAAACATTTTCAACGTCAATCCATACAACGTCAATTCACTCCAATTGGAGAGTCATATGCCTCTGTCTTGGATAAACTCATCAAGCAGGGGGTCCTCAATCTCCCTTCAATCCGACCACATCAATTCAACCCCTCAACACCTATCCCTGCATGGTACAGGGAGAATCACTTTTGTAACTATCACCGTGTCAAAGGCCATGATACGGATCACTGTCAAACTTTTAAAAACCTCATCCAGAACATGCTAGACAAGGGCGATCTTATCTTGGATAATCTGAACGCACCGCCCAACCAAAACCTCGACATCTTCAAACAACCTTTTCCTAATCACCCGCCTACTCAAGACAACATTCAAACCATGATCAATGACCCTCAAGACCATGATATACACACCGTCAACACTATCTTACCTCTTGTCCCTGACCAACCTTCTTCACAGGATGAAGAACCCTCTTCTCCTATTAGTCCTCCATCTATTTCTCCTATATTGGAGGACGCCTTGATCACACTTACGCCATTAGCCCTACCTTCATCCAAAGACCTTACCTCTCCTACTCCTCAAGCACATGTAGAAGGCATGATCATCCCTACCATCTGCCCACTTGAGGAGCCACCCTCTCCTATTTCTTCTCCACCAAGAGAAGACCCTATCTCTTCACCCATTTCGATTGAGGAAGACCCAGTCATGGTTTCCTCTTGCCCTTTGCCTGAGATTGTTACATCTCACTCACCTCCTTCCACATCTAAACCTAAACCCGTATCTAACCTCGCCTCGCACAATAGTGGCCCTCGACCCAAACTAACGAAGACCATTAGACCACATCGGAGGACTCCTCCCCCACCTTCATCATTACCTTCAATCTTAGACCCACATCCATCCACTTTAATAGGAGTACTGCCTACTCCCATCCTTCACAAAGGCACGTCGCCTCCATTACTCTATCAACCTGTCAAACATATATCTCCCTCAAATCATTGACCAACGTCTCTTACACCTCTTAAACCAACGTCATCAACCCTCACTGCAATAAAATATCCAGACCCATTAGCAGGTTCTTATACCTTGCTGTTACGGCACTTATTGCAGTCATCTCGCCTCAACCTTCTACCTCTCAAACCATATCATTCTCTCGGACCTAAACCACCTTGGTTCGACGACACTCGTATTTGTGCATATCATCGCACACCTGGACATGACACGGAGCATTGTTGTGCCCTCAAGGTCGCCATTTGCCAATGTCTGGGGAATGACACCTCTCTTCTTGACCACGTTATCAAGCCTTCAACACCGCCCCTCTCATCAACTCTCGGATCAAGACCCTCTTGGTTCGACAACTCTAAATACTGTCACTATCATCATACTCCGAGACATGACACTGAGCGTTGTTGTGCTCTTAAACCTGTCATTCGTCACCAACGGAGAAAGGATTCCCTTCTCATCAAGGATCCTCTAGACCTTCCCTCCCACAAATCATCAACACCAACTCATACCTCTCCAACCTCATCACCTAAATCGGGATCTCCAGGCCAGGTTCTAGTTCCTTTGTCACCTTTAACCCCCTTATTCGACATCAACACAGTCCATCTGACCACTAAACCTCAACCGACCTTAGCCAATCCGTCAAACATTCTCCCTAGCCGCTGGGGGAATTCAACCTTCATCCAAACTTCAACCAATTTTTCAACACAGTCTCGACCACATATCAATCACTCTTTCAACTTAGCCTCAACCAGACTAGCAACCAAACATTTAACCCGACCTCAACCAAACATTCGACCCAACCAATCTACCCTTGACCAACCATTGACCAACCATCAAATGACCAAATCTCAACCAAACATTGACCAACCTTTTTATCCACATATTCAACCAGTCTCGATCAATCAATGACCATATCAATCAACTTCACGTCCACTTATCTACCATCAACACGTGACCAATATGGAGCAAAGTAAGCGAGGCAAGTTTGCTCCTAATTGGCTCGGACCTTTTATTATCACGCACGAGTATGGATCAGGGACTTATCGTCTGTCTTCTCTTGATGGACGCCCAGAACCTGAGCCTCTTAATGCGTTGCATCTGCGACCGTTTTACTGCTAGTCGAGTACTCGTTCACTTGACACTTAACTTGAGCTCATCCCTTGAGCAATCCCCGTCCTCTTAGTCCTCTTTCCTTTCAACCCTATTCCTCTTAACAATTCCTATAACCCCTTTTATGCTGTATGGATGCTTTGTCCTCATAAAAGGGAGTCCTTGACCTTCTATAATCTTGTCCATGACTCACATTTCTATCAAAACAAATCAAGATGTCACAATATCCATGGTCACTATATCTATATCAAAATCAAAAAGCAGACTGCTCCCTTGAAGGATAGCTGTATTATCATTACTGTAATTAATAGACTGCTCCCTTGAAGGACAGCTATTCAAAAGCCCTTTTATTAAACAAAAATCTAGACCACTCCCTCGAAGGATGGCTATGACTAATTTGGCAATAAACAACACTATTTTAGAAGCTTCCTGCATTGATCAGCTTCACAACCTGACCACCAAACAAATGACATCTCTCTGCAGGCTTCCCGCATTGATGAGTCTGCGCAAAAAAAAAAAAAAAAAAAAAAATTGAATAAGTCATGGACTTGACTTATAGTTGTCTCAGGGTCTCCTATAAAAAGGGGCATCGTTATCTTTGCTCTTAAAACGGGTTACCCTTCTTCCTCCTCCTATCACCCGCTCAAGGGACTTTGAGCTCACTTTAATGTCGAAGTGATTCGATTACCGCTCTAACATAACCACGGTCAATGACGTCACGCATGAATAGGGCTCTTGGTTCTCATAACCCCTATCTATGCTATCTTTTTGGTCCTTGTCAATGAAAGAGCAATATGCTTTTCACTTCTTCTACACTTTGGTCACATTCACCTTCATCACTTGTCAATCGACTCAACTCAACTCTCTTTTCAAACCATCAACGTGACCTAGCCTATTCATCCTAGTTTCTATGGACACCAATATACACATGGAAACTATCGACCCGCCACAATTTATGTTTAGCATAAACCAATACTTGCTGAAGCATAAATAAACCTCAATTCATTTTTAGCATACATCCATCACGAATATGGAATATTGCTAGGGATGAAAAACCCCTCAACCAATGTTGCAGAATACACCATTTGGAAAAGGCTGCAACATCTTTTTTCCTCATCATTTCATCCAATCATCGACCAATCTATCAACTATTTTAACCACCTGTCTACCACTCGGACCCTTTGTCTTAACTACATTGGTCTGAGGCCCTATCACCAGGGCTATGTAGGCAGCACTCAATTGACATGGGGTCTTCTGAGGTTAGCTCGACCATTCTCGTTTGTTCGTCTCTCTGATGGACAAATCTTCTTTCCTTCTTTTAACCATAATCTTGTCCTTGACCATGACCCATTTTATCCCTTTGACCCTCCCTCCCTTCTAGGGAGAACTACATTGGCCTGAGGCCCTATCACCAGGGCTATGTAGGCAGCACTCAGTTGACATGGGGTCTTCTGGGGTTAGCTCGGCCACATCCTTTCGTCCATTCCTCCCCTCGACCACCAACCATTGGAGATCATGCCTATCTCTGCTGACCTCGACTACTTCCAAGACATTGTTGCCTTGGTTGTTTTTGCATGTATGCTACCTCATGACTGGTTAGCAGAATTGTGCGCAGACCTTTTTGAACCCTCACAAGTATAGGATCGCAAACCGGTTGATCCGTACTACTTGTGACTTTTTCGTGTTTCTAGGAGCACTTCCTGAGCCTGGGATACCTGGAACACGACGACCATTTGGAGCTTCAGCTTAGATTGAGTGACCCGATCAGTAGACAACTAAATGCTGGGGCCTGGTTATTTCAATTTTGGCACTCCTCGACCCTTGACCTACGACACTTTTGACCTGACCATCTCGTGCAGTGGTATGCGCGCAATCACAACTTTTGCAGCGTTCACCCTCACCCCTTTTTCATCCACTCTTTATCAAATCAGCATCCGATTGTTGGTTCCCTTCCCTTGACTCCTGCTTTGAGGGGGAATACCTCATCCATAATCGAGGCAACCTATCTTTTTCCTATTTTGTCTTGCAGTTCATTCGAACAACCAACAAGACAAAATCAACCTTATCCCTCACTTGGGGCAATCACTCCTATTTTTTTCTTGCAGTTCGTCAGAACAACCAACAAGATAAAAAGGGGCAAATGTAGACACCAAAATCGTGTCGACTCCCCTGGTCACTCCCTGTCTTATTCTTCTTCACCTATTTAACCCTTGTCGATCACTTGTTCCACCAACCTTGACCCTGGCAGCATGTAACAATGAGCACAGAGCTAAAGCTAGACTCTATCCCCATTATGCATCTACCAACGATGGTCTTTACCTAGTCGATGTCGCCAACGTCGATCACTTATCGGCCGATGTCAGCAATCCTGCCGACGTCGGTCACCTTACCGTTATCTATTATCAGTTATCATTCGGTTTCTCAAAACGGTTGTCAAACTATCTCTGGGACCGTCCCTCGCCTTCATCAGCATCTGCCAACCATTCGAAATGCTGATCAATCGAAACCCGTGCAATCATTCAATCAACCTGTGAACTCTGACATCAACACTCTCGGCATCAACCCACTCTCGGAATCAACCAATCTGCATTCAATCCGGCACTGCAACTATGGCTTTTATCGCATCTTCTGGTAGGTAAGTATTTACTCTGTTTGTTTTATTTCTTCTTGGTTACTATTTCTGCATTAGCTCTGTCATCCCGAATCCACAGACCCAGCATCTCTCATTTACATCCCTGCTTCTGTCCCGACCTTACCTTGCCCAGACCCTGTCCCGACTCTCTCAGACCCTGTCTTTTATCAGACCCTGTCCCGACCTTACCTTGCCCAGACCCCGTCCCGAAGCTTCAAACCCCGTCCCAACTCGACCAAAAATCCCTTGTCCCAACCCTGTCAAGACCTTTTGCAACTCGCCCAGACTCTGTCCAGAACCTGCCCCAACCGACGCCGATCACTGCCCCGAACGACGACGGTACTTCAACCGATGTCGGCACCTTCCCAGACCGACGCCGGCACCACAGAGACCGACGCCGGTGACTGTGCAGAATAGTGCCGCTTATCAGGTACGCATTTTTTTTTTGTCATTTATTTCTGTCATTTCATCTTTTATTATCTACTTTCGTCTAATATTACGCTTTTTATCAGTGGGTTGATATCCTTCTAGGGAGTCTTCGTACTTTCGGGATCGGGCGTTCGCCTGACAACCCACCATATCTTTGACTAACATCTTTTCGTGTTTTAGTCTCTTTTTCGCAGGTGTCATTCCTCCACAGCCAAAGAGGAGAATCTTCCAACGTCTGATTTTAGTGCGCTCGACTTTATCAGGTACTTCTAGCCTTAACCATTTATTTCAGTTTCTTATTTCTTCTTTGAATGTAGAAAGCAATTTTGCATAGAAACACATCTGTTCGGTCATTGAATTCCCTCAGAATGGTAGAGATGTTGAAGGTGTCAAAATTTTCAATCTGATCTCAGACTAGGTTGCGATAGTGGTGCAACCTCTCATTCTTGGTCTGATAGAGGTTTCTCACCTAACAGACTATCAACTCAGCATCTCCTTTAGCATGGAGTTCCCTAATACCCTTTTCTCTGGCGACCTGTAGTCTGAGCAACAAAGATTCATATTCAGCTGTGTTGTTGGTATTATTGAACTATAATTTGTAAGAAAAAGGAGTAACCTCTCCCTGAAGGGATACCAACACAACCCCAGATCCTGAACCAGTAGCAGAGCAGCTACCATCAAATTCTAACGTCCATACTTCATTAGATACTACTTTTTTTACAAAAGCTTTTTCATTTCGAGGAAGGGGTTTTTTCATGTGTTCATTTTGCTTTGGTACTTTACCCTTCACGTCAGCTGAAACCAAATCTAAGTCATCACCCATAGGAGTTTCATTAGATGCATCGTGGATCTCATTCGTAGACAAGAAATAGTTGCCCATGCCTGAAGACTCAAATAAAATTTGAGCTTCAGGTGCTGCAGAACGGGTAACTACATACCTGGCCTCTTTTTCAGGAAGCAACTTCTTCATGACGCCTTGAATTGGAATTCTTGCTTCTGATAGGTCCATGCTTAGCTCGCCTCCAATATTTTTACAAAAATTTCACCCAAGCAGGATGCTGTAAGATGCTAGAACATCGGCTACTAAAACCATCATTTTTATTCGCTTCTCTGGAAAAGCCGTGAAGGCATATTGAGCATCTTTTATTTGACCAAGGAGAGGAAATTGCTTATTTTCCATGGAAAAACACCTCCCAATAGTTTTGGTCAAAGTTAGGCCAAGAGAATCCACCACTTTTGCGGGCATGACATTATCTGAGGCTCCAGAGTCTATAATACAATTACTCAGTTTATAGCCATTTATAAGCAGAGAAACATAGAAAGGTTCTATTTTCTTGAGAGTGATGGGGGGAGTCACAACAAGATTTTTTTGGGTCGGTTTGTCTTTAGGGGGATTAGGAACAACTTTCAAGGAGTCTTGTCCTACAGGGATGACTTTGTTTTTCACATATTCTGCTAACCTATCAAACTGTTCTGGGTTAGCTCTTAAATATTTAACCTCTATCATTTGAATTTTAGTCTTTCTAACATGATCAATTATATCAAATAATTGAAAATAACTTGCAATAGAGGAAGGGGGTCCATCATCAAAGACTTTAATAGGTGTGGCACTGGTCTGAGTAGTAGAAGTGGAAGATATCGGGTGATTGAGAGTACTTACTTTTTTATGGGTTACCTGATCTTTTGACTATGGAGGCAATAGAGTCCTACGTTTGGCAATGGAAATCCCTGGCTGGGATTCCTCCTCTGCCTTCCCTTTGTCAGTCTGTGAAGCTGACTAATTTTGGAATCTGGTGAAAATAACCTAAGCTCCATCCAAATCCTCCCCTTTACTTCTAGCTTCATCCTGGAAATCCAAGAAATTGATATTGGAGTCGCCAGCTAATTCCTCTTCCTGCTCGTCAAAGAGATTAACATTTTTTTGTTGATCTAACTATGGTTGAAAAGAGTTGTCGTGCTCAGCTTCCAGGTAGCCGATCGCTGAATTGGCAGGTGCTGCTTCAATGGCTAATCTTTCTGGATGGGAAGGTAGATGATTGGATTGCCTTTGGTTTCGGGCAGCATTACCTTGATATTGCTGATTTTAGAACGTTCTCTTTGGTGCATCTCGATAGGTAGGAGCAGACGTACCTTGGGCTATTTGCCTCTTCAAAACTATCAGTTCATTCATTAATTTCTGCACCATAGGATCTATAGTACCTGAATAACTTTCGACAGATGAAGGGAGTTTATTTTTACTAGAGTCTTTTTTGATCTTACCTACTAGGATAAGATCATCTTCAATCTCAGTAGCCAAAGTTTGAGCCAAAGTTAGATCCATAGGGCCAGCTCGCCTTAACATGAAACTTACTTTGGAAAGCTACGAATTGATGAAAAAGCACTTGAGATTTTCTAGTGTGCGCTGAGCCACAGTTGGAATTCGGTTCCTCAACTTGTTGAATTTAGCTATGAAATCCCTCATGGGTTCCTAAGATTCTTTCTTTAACTATGTCAACTGAGCCAATAAAGCATGTGTGTCCTCAGCGAGTTTAAACCTAGCTTCGTATTTGGACTTGAGCGTATCCCAGTCCGTTACTGACCCAGCCTGCAGGTGATAGAACCAATCTGTAGCAGCACATTGCAAAGTCTCTACAAAAATTGTTACTACCACATCCTCAAATTCTACCCCAATTACACCACATTCTATGGAGAAAGTAGCAATATGCTCATCAGGATGAACATTCCCATCACCAAAAAACTTAGGAATTTTTTTTCTAGAACTACGAGGTAGTTCATGCAAAGGTACAATCAAATTAAGGGGACCAAAGGAATTGCCCCATGGGCCTTAAGCCATAATGTTAGGATGATTAAATGGTGGGATAACAAACCTTGGTGGAGTGTTTATAGGTAGGTAGTGATTAATAGTGGAAAAAAAAGTTCTGCCTTGCGTTGGTGATCTGACAAGGCTAGAAGGAAAACTCCTAGACTGTTGAAGAGAAGCTGATGGAGGAAATAGATCAAAATTACTCTATTATGCCAAATCAAACATAGGGTCAATAACACCCTTAGATTTTTGACTTCTTGTGTAGCGTGGAGTTTCCAAATTTAAAATGAAAATGGGACCGAAACTATTTCATGTTGAAGCTTGGGGCTTCAAAATGCACATTCATATTCCTGCGGTTCTGGTTTTGCAGACCAGATAATATAATAGAGGTAAATGGTAAGGCTATAATAATAATGGGTAAGACATGGAACGGAGTCGCTAGACTAAGCAATGGATAAGGGTAGGGACTGCTTCAATCTGAAACTTGAGGTTTTAGACTGCACATTTTTAGGTCCCCAACGGAGTCACCAAAAAATTGTTGGGTGAATATTTTGTCGTCAACTAACTGATGATAAAATGGGGATATCAGCCACAGCATAGGGAGATTTACACCACGAGAAGTGTGGGTTTACCAGATCTAGACGAGGTAAATCTCTCCTCTCATCAAGGGGAGGTTCCCTGTTAAATAATTATACGCTGGATATATGTATATAATTAAGCAGAAAATAGCACATGGGGGTGGTATAACAACATCTACCTCTCTTTTTTTAGAGGTAATTTATAAACAAAAGAGGGAAAATCTTGGTCCTTAAGCTAACAACACTCCTCTTCTTTCAGGAATGGCATCAAATGAAGAGCAAGAGATTGCCTGGAGTAATAAAGTCCACAAGAACGCTCATGTAAGCACAAAGTCTTCCGTAGCTTCTTTCACCGATTCAGAACAAGTACAACCATAGAGTGAAGTGAAGCACAAAGTCTTCACCTGAAACTACAAAAGATAACTGAATCTCAAAGATAAAATTAGCATAAAGTCTATCTTCTACCTTCCAGAAATGCCCTCAGATAATATCAACACATCCACTTTGCTTATTAAATCAGATAAACAAGAGATTATCAGGAAAGAAAACATAAGAAACTATTTCCTAGACAACACAGATAACTTCAACACAAAGTCTGAAATAAAGTTGCTTCTCATTCATTCAACAAAATATGATTTACAAGTTTGAGCACAAAGTCTCAAAAATTGCTTCAATTTCAGCAGAGTGTTTGCTCTCAATTTTTCCAAGATCATTTACAAATGAGGTCTCCACTATATATAGGGAGAAAATCCTCAAAAATATAAAAAATATCTTGGTCAAAGATGACTCATCTTTAAATTTTAGATATTTTTCCAAACTTTTTATACGTAATTACATATTTCAAAACTGCATGCACTTTATACAAAACAAAAGTGCATAAGGAGAGAAGAAAGAAAAGAGAGAGAGAATCAGTTCTGGCCACCAAGTTTCTTCAAATGAGCATCGTACATGTCGATAGATGCCTGAATTCCTATGATGTCTAGCACAACTGTGTTCTTGGAGATGATTCTTGCTCTAATCAGTGCATCCTTCAATGCTGTGATGACTTTAGCGTGGCCAGTTAACCTGGATTTCAGATTCTCCAAAGTTAACTGAGCATCTAGAATGTTGTCCACCGAAGACATTGAGAAGGATTTTTCTTTGAAATATCTTCAAATCATTTCCTTGAAACTCTAAATCATCTCTTCTGCCAAAAGGAACTGATTGTCCTTAGAGGTTAAGTTACATGGCAACACTTCTAATTTATTTAGCAGGCTCAGGTCACTCTTCTCACTAGCTTCCTTGAAAGCTTTAAGATCATCAATTAAGTTCTTGAGTACCTAGATTTTGAATACCAGTGACTCCTTGATCTCAACATAGGAGTCCTTGTTGGAGATGACACCGATAGATATCAGGGTGCTCTTCTTGAGATTTTTCATTTCCTTCCATCTGCTGAGATCTTTCTCCAAGATATCAATCTCTTGAGAAATGAGGGAGACGAAGTCATCTACCTGTGTTTTTACCTTCTTCATTTTTCCTATCTTTTTTGCTACTTCTATAAGTAGAGAAACTCCCTAAGTATGCATCTTTTTGATATAGTCTTCTAGGACTTTCCTTTTCAAATAAGTCTTTTCTACTTTTTGAATGACTGAGTCATCCATGGAGAAGGCCTCTAGATTTTCTGCTTCAGAAGGAAGAGTGAACCTTTTTATTACTGCTGTTAGCTGCTCTGCTTTGGCCTTGTAATAATCCTTCATTTCCTTCTAATCAAATTTCTGGACCATGATGTCCATAGCCGACTGAAGATCACTTTTCACACCTTCGTGAGTAACTTTGCCAAGTTCAACATGAGAGATGGAATAGCTGCTCATTTCGAAACCCTCAAGGGTTGCATCTTGTGGAGGCTTGGCAATTTTCAAAAAATTTTGTCCCTTTTCGTCGACCAATTTGGAGAGGATTCTTGGCCTCTTAGGAGCCTTTGCTTTCATTGGTACTATTTTGCCAAAGTTGAACTCATCTAGGGAGATGGCCATCTTCTTTCTTTTTGGTGTGAAAGCAGACATCCAAGGTAGGAGAGAAGTGCTTGTTGTGGCAATGGTTGTCTCTGTTAGTGTTACTGTAGCAGTTTCTATACTGTTAGTGGTGATACTAGTTGCAGTTGGAGTAACTGGCGAAACTACACCAACTACTGATTCTAGCTCGGGTGTAGGGCTTGCTAGCAAGTTGAAGGAAGGAGATGATAGACTTGGAATGGATCTAGAAGAGTGAGGGGAACTTCCAGAAGGACCTTGAGGATCACCAAATACAACTCTAGAAGGAGAAGCAGCTTTGGAGGAGGGAACACTGATAGGAGAGATGGGAGAAGAGGGAACCCTAGGAGACTGAGGGGGAGAAGGAGATACACTCTTGCTCAGCTGTGCTTATTTCTGTGAGAGTGGAGACCCAACACTTGGTTGCCCTAATGGTTGATCATCTTTCTCCATGGGCTGAGCTGCCTGTGCCTGAGGGCTCTATTTTTTGGTTTCTTTTGTTGCTGCTTCTGGCCCTTGTGCAATCTTTGATTTTTTGGATACAAAGATGATCCTAGGCTTGTGAGGCCTAGAAGGAGAAGGGACATCACCTTTGTTTTTGGTCATGTTCTCTGCTTTCCTCTTTAATTCTACCTGGTATTTAGCCTCTGAATCTGTAACAAATTCCCTCAGGGTGATTCCTTTGGCTGCTAACCAATCATTGGTGTTAGCTAATATTGGTTTGAATCTTTTTCTCAGAGAAGTCAGCTCCTTCTGAGACCACTGAACTAGAGGGAGAGGGGAACCAACAACCTTCTCTACCAGATACCTACTATTTATGATGTTCCCATCATCGGTTAAACCAGAGGGGATCTCTGCAAGCTTGAGATATTCAATCTACTCTACTGTCAGCCTGCAATAGTCCATTTTCCTAATTTCCTCAGTCGTCCTCAAGTCTACCCAAATATCTTCAATCATTGGTTCATGGGACTGAGTTTTCCTTCTGATCTTCTCCTTGACTCCTCTATAGTTAAATTTTTCTCATCTTTTAAATAGCTTGATAGTAACTATTTGCATTTCAATTTTCATGACCTTGGCTTTGGTCTATGTAGCAACTGAAAACTTGTCAATCTAGATTGGAAACTTGAAACCAAGTCTCTTAAGTTCCATATGTTTAGTATGCATGACAACCAGTTGTCGGCAAAGTTCAATTAGAACTAATTTATCTAAAGGGAACTTGGGAAGCATGTAGGGGTGGCCTTGGTAAAATTTGACCCAAAGATAATAGAATGTGGGGAACTGGAGGAACATGCAGCCATAATCATTTACCACTGCCCAGGCCTCGTCTGATATTCTCTTCTACTCGAGCTGAGGATCGAAGAGACATAAAAACACGACAAAGAAGGCATCATTTACTCTTTTGAAATGATGTGTTGACCCTTGGAGTGTCAGCTGAGGAAAATATGAGTAGACCAGGGTGGTCTTTCTATCTCCTGCTATAGTTAATTCTGGGAAAGATCGCATTACAGTAGCTATATAAACTAGGTACGAAGTCATATAGAATTTGAAGGAAGTCTATACTTTGGTTAACTACTCATGGAGGGCATTGGTGATTTGCTCTCCTCAAAAGATGGTTTGCTTGCCCTAGAAGATGATCTTGATGAATGGATACATCCATTCATGGAATTGTGAAGAAGATGGGAGACCCCGTACTCTACTAAGAAGGGTGATCAAGTCACCAACTTCTTCGATAAAATCACTCCTCAGAAATTTCTTTGGCCATCTAGAGAGGCTGGTCCTGGGGGTCTTCAACCACTTATAGTTCATGACCTTCTTTGCCCTCTCAGGGTCTTTATCATACTCCTTTTGTGCATCCACAAAGTCGATTTAGGTTACTTCAGTGGCTGGAAGGCACATGAAAACTTTGTCGATGAATTCAGGGTCCAACCGAATCATCGTGTTACCACTGGTGTCTGAGACCATTCTCATCTCTTTGTTGTAGAAGTGTGTGCATTGAAGGACAAACTCAGCATGATGCACTACTACCAAAAAGGTGGCCACCAGGTGGATGTTGCTCTCAACAATCCTCTTTATCCCAGTGCTGGGATTTGTCGCCTTTGTTCGTGCCAGGAACTCAGCCATGTCTACGTGGCCGATCTCAGTGTCCCGAATGTCATCGACATTCAAGGAGACTGATGTGAGTAGGAAGATGCCTTGGTACTTATACTTCATAATTTTTGCTTTCTTGGGATACGCTTCCCGTCATGGAGGATCATCTTGACCAGACGGGAGCAGAAGTGTAGGAGTTCACTAAAGGTGCTGCAGTCATGATCATAGATCAGAGGAGAGAGGATGAGAGGGGAAAAAGTGCAAATTAAGTGATATTGGTTACTGGAGGTCACTTAAATAGGCCAGGTCAGGAGAAAGAGCGAAAAATGAGGAAGAAAAGGAAGGAAAGGGACAACCTGGAAAAATTTCTCTGGGGTTAGAAAAATTTGGAGGAAAAATATAGGGGTGGCAAAAATTGCCGCACTTGAAAAAGCTTAAAAAATGTAGGGGCAGCAAAAATTGCCGCCCCTATATTTTTCACTTGGGAAATTATGTAGGGGCAGCAAAAATCACCACCCCTGCACGCAGGGTTGAAAAAATGTAGGGGCGGCAAAAATTACCGCCCCTACACGCAGGGTAGAAGAAATGTCCAGGGGCGGTGAATTTCGCCGCCCTTGCACGTAGGGTGGAAGAAGAAATGTGGGTGGCAAAAAACACCGCCCGTGTGAGTTTTTGATGGAAACTTGCAGGTAAAGGGGGAGGGAAAAAGAAACAATGTCTGTGGCTAGGAGAGGAGGGATGCGGATAGAAGGAGAGAGAGAAAAATAAAGCAAAAACAACAAAAAATAACTTAACACTAAGAAGAAACAAAAAAAAAGAAAAAAAATCCAAAAATGAGACCTACCTGAGAAACCGCATGCACCACGAGGTTAAATATGCCAAAATGCACTTTAACTTGTCAACTGGGTTGCTCAGGTGCAAGGGACAGGAGGAGAGGAGGAAGCAATGAGGAGAAGAGAGGCTCAAATCAGTTTAAATGGGGCAAAAATTGACCCAACCACCCACCGCATGTAGCAATAAATGCTATGCACATAAATCGAGACATGTAAGGGTGGCAAAATTTGCTGCCCTTGCATGTTTCAGTTCATTCGAGTGTAGGGGCGATAAAATTTTCTGCCCTTGTAGGTCAAGGTGCAGGGGCAACAAAATTTGCCGCCCTTGCAGGCAAAAATGCATGGGCGGTAAATTTTGCCACCCTTGCACGAAAATGGAAGAAAAGACTAACTCCGGAAGGCGAGTCTTGGGGAGGGGAAAACCTAGCCAGAATGAGATTGTAACCACTTTCACGTTTTGAGGCCGAGATGAGAATGAACTTAGAGAGACGAAAGACGAAACAGACAAGTTTCATAGGGGGTTGTTTCCAAAAATGAGCTAAGCTGATTTTGGAAACAACCCCCTCACTTCATAATATTGCAATGATAAGGGTGTCAGGTACTTTACTAATATATACCATTAACCACGTGTTTATACTTGGCCAAAAAACCAAGTTGACTTCCCCCTTGGTGATGAAATCCAAGTAGGTAGGCCTTAGGAAGATAAACATTAAATGCATTTTGAATATTATGTGATCTGGTAGTGTGTGAAAAAAGAGAAAAATAATGTAAATAAATGGAAATTTGAGAAACCACCTAATTAGATTATGTGAGATACTCTAGGAATGTAAATAGATAAAAGTGAAAGTGTGAATTAATTACTAGCAAATAGTTATTAATTTCCAAATTAATAATGGTACAAAGTCAATTCAGACAATAATATATGAAAATAGTAAAAAATAGAGTCATCTAGGTCACTACTGTTCTATGGAGGTAAGAGTATTTAAGAATAAAATTGACCAAGTTGACTTAGTCTTTTAGATAGAAGATAGGTTATAGAACTAAGTTGACCAAATTGACTTAGTTTACTATAGGATTGTAGCTTCAAAAACTACAAACCTGTATAAAATAGAACTATAATGAAGTATTGAATTGATAGAGAGAGACAAAGATGAAACTTTGTGGGTTTAAGGATGATAAGAATTGAAAATTTTATTTTAAAGTGCCTTGAATGCTACTTTTAAGTTATCTAAACTAAATCGACTGGTTTGACCAAACTCTACAAACCCTGCGTGCTAAAGCAAGATAAGATGACTAAGTCAACCTGTTCAACTTAGTTTATTGATTTGGATGCTAATTGAAAGATTAATTCAACCTGACATAGTTTATTGATCTAGATGCTGATTGGGAGACTAAGTTGACCTTCTTGACTTAGTTTGTTGATCTGGATGTTAACTAGAAGACTACGTCGACCTCTCTGACTTAGTTTGTTAATCTAGATGATGAATGGAAGACTAAGTTGACCCACCTGACATAATTTTTTGATCTATATGCTAAATATAAGACTAAGTCAACTTTTCTAAATTAGTTTATTGATTAGGATGCTTATTAAAAGACTAATTTGACCCACTCAACTTAGTTTGTTGATATGGATGTTGATTAAAAGACAAAGTTAACCTACCCAACTTATTTTTTGGATCTAGATGCTGATTAAAAGACTAAGTTGACCTACCTGACTTACTTTATTGATTTGGATGATGACTAAAAGACTAAATTGATCTATTCAACTTATTTTATTGATCTAGGATTGAAAAAGAGTATTGTTTCAACCTATCCAATCTATTAACTTATATCTAATGAAAACCTATATAGAAATAACAAATTTTTTTTATACGACTATGTTAAACCTATGGAAAAAAATAGAACTATACTAGCTTGGTTGACATAGTATTGAAAATATATAAAAATAATAAAATGATAGAAATGAAGGCATGAAATAAAACTTTCAAGGGTTAGATTCACATTGGGTTCACAAGAATATATGTAATGGGAAATGCAACAGATCTACAAATCAATCCTAGCTCAGAGAAGATAGATCCTACTTGTATTTTTGATTGAAGATACATTAGATAATCAGGGTCATGACCAATATGGATCTACTAGACCTAATCAAGGTATATATTACCATAAATAATATACTTAGGGAGGGTTCCAAAGCCTCTAGTCAAGCAAAACTATGTAGTAACCTTAACTAGGTCTTATGTTTTCATATTCACTTAACTAATAACAAGTAAAGCAAAATCTAATCTAGTGCTCACCAAATCTTATGGAAAAACATGGGGTTAGTAAAAAAAATAAAATTGAACATGAATAAGAGAATCTTATTTAAGCTATGTCTAGGTAAAACCCTACTGCATGGAGTGAACAATATATTCAAAATCCATTACTTATGCTACTTTTATCTACTAAAGAGAGGAAAAAAGTTAGAGATACTTATTTTGAAGATGAACTCATCGAGACTCAATCTCTCCCTTGGCCAAAGGTTTTTTACAAGAGTTTTTTATGGGTTGTAAGGATCACTAATAAATACCAAAACATCTAAGACTTTCCACAAGATAAGATTCTTCTCCAAGTATAAACCCTAAGCTAAGACTCCTCAAGTAGAATGGTAGAAGAAAATATTGTAAATAAGCATAAATGAATAACTAACTCTTGTTGTCTCTATAATAATGGAGAAATGGATATGTTTATATAGGTAGATATAACCCTAAACTTTTCTATAAATTTAGGCTAACAAGGTTGACCCAGTCGACCTAGTATTGAATTTGGCAAAAACCTAACTAGGTTATAAACTATGTCGGCCATGGCTAACCTAGTTCTTAGTAAGCTTTTGTAAATAATAATAAAAGGTTGATGTGGCTGAAATAGTTATACAAACTTATAAAAAGGGTTTTAGGTTAGAGAAAGGGCTAATGAATATGGTAAATGACTAGAGGAGGGTGAAAAATAGGAGGCAAAGCTTAGGGGAGTGTTTTTCAGAGCTAGTTGGATTGATACCAAGTGGTAAAAAGGGATAATAATATTGAAAAGCACCAATGGTCTTCCCACTCCTTTCTTGGTGCACCCCTTAAGGCATGCACTTAGAGAGATTACAAATTTATGGGTTCCTAAAAAATAGAAAGCATCAATAATTGATAAAGTTTGAAATTATTATGTGTATTCACAAACCTATAAAGTAGGATAGATTCATTCTATTATAAATGCACCTAATTTAGGACCAACACATAGACCTACAAAGAAAAAAATGAAAGCTATAGATAATAATAAACCTATTATAAATGCACCTAATTTAGGACCAACACATAGACCTACAAAGAAAAAAATGAAAGCTATAGATAATAATAAACCTAAACTTGACAAGTGGAAAAGGAAGGGAGAAGGTAAGAGATTGATGGAAAGTAAAGGGTGATGCACCAAGAATAGAGCGAGCACCTCACCTACTTGACAACATAATAAAAATAAAAGACTAAATACATAAACTTAAAACCAAATGAAATGCATAAGTGTTTTACATAGAGGTAAGGGAACACAATGAATTATAAAGAGGGATGACAAATGGTCCATAGATAAAACCTACACAGACCCAAAATACATAAAATATGACCTGTAATAATTTTTAATTCTATGTAGAGATACGAAGGGAGGATGGAAATGAGAGGGATGAATCATCCATAGATAAGGATCAACAACCATGAATACACATAAAACATATAAAATTAATAAAGTAACTCAAATCTTATTCATCTTAAGGTCTAAGGTGATACAATAAGATTGAATGGGTAGAGCTTCATTATACGAGGAGAGGGCACCTTTGAGGGAAAATTTTAGTAGTATTATAGTGCTCAAAATATGTCAACCCTTTTACAATGTAAGCCTCAGGATGTTATAGGTGATGAGAAGTCCATGGGTCATTAATTAAAATCTCATTCACTATCAGGGTAGTTACAACATTTAATACTAATGCCAAGAAGTAGTTGGGATATTTATTAGAAGAGATCACATGCCCATTTTATGAGAACCTAATAGTCACATTTGTATTAAAACTTATTATGACATAACTTCATTCAATTCCTAACTTCTCATAATTACCATTCATACTTGCTTATGATCTATCAATCTATTTGGGCTCACTTATTGCATTTTATGATTTGTAAGGGCATAGAAGTGAAACCCTACTATTTGATGCAAAATTTTATTATGAAGGCATAATAATTCTTATGTATAGGATTGTGTAAGGAGATCTAAGATCTTGAGTGAACTCTTCATAATTTAGAATTATTCCTTATGGACCTCTTTCTTTCACTACTTGAAGTTTAAGATACCCACATGCTCTAACTCATATGCCATGTTGAGGTGGTGAAGTATCCTCGCATGGGGTGCACCTTAAGCATTATTTATAGGTGTGGATGAACACTTAGTTGATGTGAAAACTCACACTAATTTTTTATTGTTGGCATAGATGGGAAGCATCTTTGCACATAATTGATTTTAGAGAATTTGATAGGGCAGAATTTTTTGTTCATTTGTAGATTGCTATTTTTCTAGGTTTTGACTACACATTTTTAGATTTGGGTGACTTCCACCCAAGGGAAAATTATAATTATTATTGTGCAAGTGTAAAACTCATTATGTAGTACTTATGATTTCCCCACAAGATATAGGTGATTTATAAAGTCAATAAGTCCCTAGAAAAGTAGTGGATTAGTGAGGGATTTCCATGTAACATCACCATGCCACCTAAAGATATGTTGGAATCTTAGTCAACAATTTATCAACATAGAGTTGATGGTTGTTTATCCCATCAAAGCCATAAAATCCTAAAAATGGATAACATGTTGAATCTCACCCACATATTCAGGTTGCATCTTGTATTCTAGTGGTGGAATGATAAAAACATAGAGTTTAATGTGATTCATATGGTGGCATTGATCATAGAAGTGGTGTGTTCATTAGGACCAAGTAAAGGAGTGAAAAAAGGAAAAATATTTCATTTAATGAGGAATGGGATTAACTACACAAATTATAGTTATTTGAGTGTCCCAAGAGATTTCATTGACACATAGACATATAAAATTCAATTTAAAATCAATTAGGCATACCCCTACTGTGTAGACTACAACTGAATGAGTGCCTTGATAAGTATCAAACATATTTTATCTACCTATAATTTAATATGAAGTTATTCAATGTTGTTTTGATCTACATTTCATTAGGATTATGAAAAATCAAATTCAAATTTGATCTCTAGTTCATATATCTAATTTAATTCTTACAACCACTTGACAATGGCTTATGAATGAATCCATGGATTGTGATAATCTATATAAGACCAGTCAAAGGACTTTGAAAGGGATAGTCCTTTTAGGATTATAAGTTAGATTATAGGGCTAGACCTTTTGTCTATTTTTATAATTTATTAGTTAGAATTTCCCTTTTACATGAGTTGAGGTTATTTGAGGAAACTTATGTAACTCACTTGAGTATTGATGAATCCTAGATTTATGTTTCATGAGATATATGTTATCTATAAGTTTGTGAATGATATTCATTATATTCACATGTATATGGTGAATTTATTTCCCTCTTCTAAATATCTACTTCATCCTTAGATTCTTGCACCATCTTTGTCTTATGGTTGTGTCATGCTTGCCAAACATAAATTAGTTTCTCAAGGGATTCATCTAATGAACAAGACTAGAACTATATTCTCTACAAAGTAGGCACATCTTCCCTTTCTCCCTACTTTTTCTCTCTTTTGATTTTTTTTAATACTTTTTTTAGATTATTTTTAGGAGAAGTTTGAATTACAATCAAGTTTTAAAGTGCTATCTAGATTATATGTTCTTTATTTACTTATCTTATTTTACACATAATGAATCCAATAGACTAAAGACAAGTGCTAACCAACTACGAGTTCATTGATAAATCTGAATGAGATGGTTTTTTTGAGCATAATCATCCAAGTTTATTTCATAAGTATTTAAGTATATTCTAAATAATCCCCTTATATGAAACAACTTGTATCAACCAACTGAGATATTTAATATGCTAAGACTCGATAACCAAGACCTTGGATAAGTTAATGCCAAACCTAATTCATTTAAGGAGAGGTAGAATGGAAAATGGGGAATATCCTCATGATTTTATCCCTATATCTCTCTTTCCCATACACATTAATGTGTACCAAAACACATTTCAAAAAAATTAGCAATAAAAGACTGAGATGAAGGGAATATTTATTTTGGGTCCATGATTTATATCAATCTTGTTCCCTACATTTCAACCATATTGTGTGACTAAAAAACACTTCAATAGGTTTTAAAATAACCTATTTTCTTATATTATCTTGGTGTAAGCTTTTACCCTATGATCTTTTCAAGGCCTACTCATGACTTGCCTAAGAAACCCAATAAATTTTGTTCAATATACCCATATGGTGGGATTCAAACTACTGAAAAACACATCTAGTATTTTAAGGAGGAAATTTTTATAACTCAAATCCAAAATGAAAATATTCCATGTAATTTTATTCCTTAATTCCCTAGATGAGTTTTCTTATGGTGGGTGCCTTAATCTATTGGATGGGTGCATCACCTCATGTGGTACCTTAAAATTTTTATTTTTTCAATCATTTAAATATACCCACTAATATTTCTATCCTATATTACCAATTTTATATATCTTGAAGGGATCCTAAAGGATTTGTGAACACATTTAATGTTCACTTCCATTAGTTATATATGAGGTTAAAAGACCCATTCCTACAAACAAAAGCATTTTCAATCAATATCTATCTTAGAACATTAGATCTTTTAACTATTATGATTATTTTTAGGAATACATTCACTCTAACATATTTGGCATTGAATTAACTATTTACATAGTGGATTGCACCTAGGGTAGGAGGTCGAGCTCCTACCTTACCACACATAACAATGGAAACTCCCCTCTTGCATGTGGGACCGGCGAAGTTGGAGGGGAGAGTATCTAGATAATGGCTAGCTCCCTCTGATGTATCTTTTAGGCCTTGGTTTCTCCTACTGCTAAGAAAAAAATGTAAAAAAAAGGGGGGGGGATGAAAAGGGAGAGAGAGATGCTAAAAATAGAACCTAAGCCTAAAAATGAAAAGGTGATACACCAGAAAAGTTGACCCACCCAGCCTGAACATACACTTTTCACCAAGAAGAAACACCCATAAACTTCATATGACATGGGAAACTCTTCTATTTCAATGAGTCAGGGGCCTATAGAGATACGGGGAGGAAAGAACTAGAAAAAGTGTTCTGAGACACACTTTGACATCCTATTCACATGTGCCTATATTCTTATTGTAGACACTTCTGGCAGACCTACAGAAAAGAGACTTCACAATGCATTGGACATGATGTAATCGATCTATGAAAAGCATGAAAGAAAATGACTTAACACAAAAGAAGAACACAGACATATACTTTAAAGTGTAAGTCTAGATAAAGGTAAAAATGCTAAGTCCTGATATAAGGTAAAATCTGGCAGAGGTCTACCTTACAAGCCCTGAGAGATTTTTGGGCAGAGTTTTGCCTTAAGGCTAAGAGAATGGATCCTTTCTCAAATGAGAAATTTTAAAATATATAGAGGAAGAGAAGAGGCCCTTTAGCACCCCTTTTGAAAATGACCCATGTGCATTTTGATCATTAGGAAGAACAAGCCGCTTAAACATCATATGAGAAATTATGGGCCGCATCGATTGTCTACTCATTAATGCAAAATAAAGAAAATAGGTCCAGTCGCTAACTGTTTGTGCCTCCCAATGATCAATTTGCATACACTGTATCACCTACTAGAGTAACTCCCTAAGTTGACACCTTCTTTTACCACTTGGATGCTTGTCTACTTCTTGCCTTGTCTTCTTCTGGCTCCTCTCTTTTTGGCTTTGTCTCTACATTCCTTAGGCTCTTTTCTGCTTGTCTTGGCCACTTTCCACTGATTTTCAAATAAGTGACACGTGGCACATTTTTCTTGACTCATAGGAGCTTTAGGCACCCTTTGAAGGTATTGCAAAAGAGGATATGTGTCAGCTTTTGCTTTCTTTAGCAATTTGTCTGAGGCCTACCACAGTTCTCACGGGACAAAAGAGAGAGACTGCGGGTGTTGACACTTGTCAGCTTCCACCGATCATTGCAAGGGATATGTGGCATGTTCTGCTACTCCTAAAAAAGCATGTCAAATGTTCCCATGGCTTCCACTTAGCACCTTTCATGCTCCAGATTTCCTGGTGTAAAATTTGACGTTTGTGGGCTTGTCACCCCTAGAATTTCCTTCAGCTTTCTTGTTTCTACCTTTCTTATAGACTTATTCTATGGTTTTCTTCCCTCAAATAATTATCCCATAGATAAAAAATTTGTGAGAATTGTCTTGGTTGCTCATTATTCCTTCAGGTTCTTTGGCTACAGCTTCCTTGATTTTCTTCAGACTTTTTGTCTGAAGGAATTCCTTTAGACTAAAAGTCTAAAAGAATTCATCCTTGTCTTTTACTTTTGGGTTTCTTGTTATCCTTTGGCTACCTTTGAAGTGCTCCCTACCCTCTGCAAAGGCTTTTGAACCCAGAACTGCCCTCTGCAAGGGCACTTGTCCTTTAGCTTTAGGACACTCCCTTGAACCAAGCTATTGAACTGACTGATTGAACCAAAAATGGTTCAACAGTTCAACACTATGAACCATCCACTTGAACTATGCCACTTTAAAACAAGCCTTTCAACTTGCCGCTTGAACCAAGTGTTTGAACAGTTCCTTTGAACCAATCGCATGAACTAACTGATTGAACCAAAAATGGTTCAACAATTCAACACTACGTGCCATTCTCTTATTGAACCAAACCTTTGAACCAAGTGATGAACTTTGTCGATGGACCAAGGCATTGAACTTTGCAATGAAATTTGGTGTCAAACCTCAGCTGTTGAACCAAATTATTGAACCAAAGCGATGAATGAATGCATTGAATCAAGCTGATGAACTGACACACTGAACCAAGGTGTTGAACCAAAGAATTGAACCAAAGTGTTGAACCAATGCATTTGAACCAAAGCATTGAACCAAAGTGTTGAACCAAAGCATTGAATCAGTTCAACAATTCAAAGCTGTCAACCTTCCTTGTGAATTTATTCAGACAAGAGCCCGAAGAAGCCTTGTAAAACCCAACACTTTTTGAACCAATTTTTCATGCACCAAAAGACTAACCTACAAAGTCCGTAGAAAAAATCTTTTTTGCAAAATCCATAGAAATTCCACCTGCAGAGTCCATAGAAATTCCACCTACAGAGTCCATAGAAATAGACCTGTAGAGTCCATAGAAATATACCTGCAGAGTTCATAGAAATTCCTGGACTTGTGCAAAATCAAAAAATGATTGGTCTAGAACAACAAGGGAAGAAGGGGACTGATTTTTGGCCTATTGGGCAAAAAATGGTCAACAAATTGGCAACTCCCAAGGGAAGCATGCCTGCTATGCTTAGAGACCAGTTGCCTTGTAGTCCATTGGGCATGGAGTCAAAATACAACTTTGAAGAAAGGTTAGTAACAGCCCTAAAGATCCAAGAATCAAACATGAAGCTTTTTCAACCAGACACAAGGGAAAGCACACACAAGACTAAAAACACTACTTGTGCAAACTGCACTTAGGGAAAGTAGGAAAAGAAACTAAAAATAACTACTATATACAACTAACTAGGTACATTTTCTTCCCTCCTGGATCAAATGGAAAACTTCTTAAGTCCCATCCCTGGCAAGGAAACTTATGGTGCCAAACAAGTGGTTGAATGAAAAGGAGATTTGGTGACTCGTTCCTCTTGCCTACCACTTGGTTGGCTTGTATCTGAGTGGAGATTCAAACATGCTTCCAACATATATGTACTCTATTTGTTCTTGGAAGCTTGCCTCCTACTGGTTCTTCATGCTGGTGTATCTCACCAAGAAATTAATCATTGCTGGCTCATCACCATAAGCCCCTTGATATGCATCATTGACTGGCTTGTTCTCTTTTACCTCATGCTTGGGCTCCATGGTATGACCATCCTCCTTTATGATTTCAAAGAAAGTATCTTCAAATTCACCAACCTCTTAAAGGGATAAATCTAAAATCTTACAACCCCTTTGCATACTTATATGAGTCCCAATGCTGCCTTCTCCACTCTTAGCCAACTCATAGCCCGCTTGAAGAATAGTGTAACCTACCCCAATGACATGAAACAAATCATTCAAAGCATGGTAAAGAAAGTGTCCATGCCCTCCATAACATCTTGCAAAATGAGAAAAGGGGTAGAAATCACTTCATCATCATCAGAGATAGAGGCAAAAGCTTGTGACTTATCTTCTTGTTCATCAAAGGGGGTACTTATGGTGATCTCCTCCTCATCTGCACTCATGAGGTCTCCCTGATCAGTCATGAACTGAGCATACTCCTCTTCACTTGCTTCCTTCAAAACAAGTTCTTCCTCAAGAAGGGGTGAAGTGGAAGGCTAACAGACGAACTCATGTGGAAGAGGAGGTAGTCCTTGAACTAGAATCGAATGATTCTCCTCTTTCCATTTGGTCAGAACTTCACCTATATCAAGCATGGCCTAATAGCTCTCTTGGAGATGTGTAGGTGAGGTGTGTTCAGACATGGAATGTGTCATTGGGTCTGAACCATCCATCACACACTGGTTAAGGAATCTCTTTCTGGATTCCAACTCTGTAATCCATCTATCTATATCCTCTTGGAAGAGCCTTTCTTGGAGGTCAAAATCATCATCAAGAGTAGGAGCAGCCTCCTCTTCCTTTTTGCCCCAAGATTCCACTATTTGCTTCCAACTCATAATCTTGGGATTAGAATCTTGATCCTATGAATAGGCAACAACTTTATCATCTTCAAGGTCCTAAGCTGGTTCATGATGTTCCTTCTTCTAGCTTAGAATTTGGAGATCATGTTGAAAGACTTGAGGAGGTTAGGGAGGATTTGGGAAGGTCTGCTCATGTACAAGAAGAGCTATCTAAAAAGAGGTGTGCTAAAAAGCTAGGTGTATGAGATTGAGGGTAGGATCAATTGATGCATCAGATGAGCTAGAAAGATCAAGTGCCATCTAATAGAAAGGATTTGGCACGCAATAGGGAGTTTTCTTTAGAATAGGAGAGGGCAGACCTTGGGCTAAAATTTCTTAATTTTCATCCCTCCACTTTACCAACACTTCATCAATATTGAAATTAGCTTATGGATTAGTGGAAGGGGTGTCTTTTGGCATCGGCTCCTCTACAAGGTCTGAAAACTCCATCTCTCTTTCTCCAAATAGTCTCATCTTAGCCTCTAATTCCTTAATCCACTTAGCTAGATTATCCTCATTTTTTACCTCTTAGAGCTCGTAAGAATCATCATAGAGATGGGGAGTGCATGAAGGCTGCCATGAAATGCAAGAAGCTTCTTGAGGAAGGGTGGGAGGGACTTGAAAAGGACTAACCTCATTTTGTACCTCACACTCTTAGACAATGTCTTTCTCCTCCTTATTGTTCCATGACTCAACCACTTTATTCTAGCTCAAGATATTCAGACTGGGCATCTCCTTTTGGGGTGATGGGGCCATAATGTGAGAGGGTAGTGAGGGTTTAGATTCCACTTCCCTTGCTGCCAAAATGGATTGCTACATTTGAAGATTTGCCAAATCAATCTATCTATCATGATTAGCCTAAAACATAAGAATTACTATTTCAAAACTCTCCTCAACATGATTGGGGAAAAGGCTTTGATAGGGTTGACTTGGCTTATAAGCAGGGGCTGTGTATGACTGATATGATACTTGGGGTAGTGAGTATGTAGGTTGATAGACTTGGTAAGGCTACCTCTCATGAATACTTAGCTTTTCTTCCAAATATGCAATCAAACCACTCACATCCAACATCTCACTTGTAAGCATGTGCCAATTGGCTCTTTTGATAGGAGCCCATTCACTCTTAACTTGATTTAGTGCATTTCTCACTTGATGGATGACATGATCAAGAATTTCTTGGCCACATCCTCTTATGGTGTCAAGATCTATTACATATTTTTTGTATCCCAGCAGTGCTCATTTGAAGGTGGAAATAGGTTGATTGGCAAAGAGATTGGGTTGAGGAGGAGAAGTGACTCATTGAGAAGACTAGGCATAAGGATGATATAACTCATGATAAGGCTAGGACTAGTCATATTAGACATGATAAGGATCAACATAAGGCTGGTGATGATCATAGCCATGTTGGCCAAGGAAAACAAGGTCCATGGATCTGAACGATGGGATTATACATACTAGAATACTATTTCTTGATGGTACGATACCAAAACTACTTAACCAATTAATATAACTTAGAGTCGCCATTGGTGTTGATGCAAAAGCCTCCAAAGGCTGGTTGGTTAAAGATCACACCAAAAATTCTTCAAATCTATGGACACAACTTGTCTTAGTTGGTCCCACCGAGCGTGCCAAAAACTATTGACATAGTGGATTGCACCCAGGGTAGGAGGCCGAGCTCCTACCTTTCCACACGTAACAATGGAAACTCCCCTCTTGCATGTGGGACCGGCGAAGTTGGAGGGGAGAGTATCTAGATAAGGGCTAGCTCCCTTTGATGTATCTTTTAGGCCCTGGTTTCTCCTACTGCTAACAAAAAATGTAAAAAAAAAGGGGGGGATGAAAAGGGAGAGAGAGATGCTAAAAATAGAACCTAAGCCTAAAAATGAAAAGGTGATACACTAGAAAAGTTGACCCACCCAGCCTGAACATACACTTTTCACTAGGAAGAAATGCCCATACACTTCATATGATGTGGGAAACTCTCTATTTCAATGAGTCAGGGGTCTATAGAGATACGAAGAGGAAAGAACTAGAAAAGGTGTTCTGAGACACACTTTGACAGCCTATTCACATGTGCCTATATTCTTGCTATAGACACTTCTGGCAGACCTGCAAAAAAGAGACTTCACAATGCACTAGACATGCTGTAATCGATCTGTGAAAAGAATGAAATATAATGACTTAACACAAAAGAAGAACAGAGACATATACTTTAAAGTGCAAGTCCAAATAGAGGTAAAAATGCTAAGTCTTGATTCAAAGTAAAATTTGGTAGAGCTCTGCCTTACAAGCCCTAAGAGATTTTTGGGTAGACTTTTGTCTTAAGGCTAAGAGAATGGATCCTTTCTCAAATGAGAAATTTTATAATATTTAGAGGAAAAGAAGAGGCCCTTTGGCACCCTTTTTGCAAATGACCCATGTGCATTTCGATCATTGGGAAGAGCAAGCCGCTTAAACATCATATGAGAAATTATGGGCCGCGCCGATTGTCTACTCATTAATGCAAAATGAAGAAAATGGGTCCAATCACTAGCCATTTGTGCCTCCCAATGATCAATTTGCATACACTATATCACCTACTAGAGTAACTCCCTGAGTTGACACCTTATTTTACTGCTTGGATGCTTTGTCTGTTTCTTGCCTCATCTTCTTTTGGCTCCTCTCTTTCTAGCTTTATCGCTGCATTCCTTAGGCTCTTTTCTGCTTGACTTAGCCACTTTCCACTAATTTTCAAATAAGTGACACGTGGTGCATTTTGCTTGACTCATAGGAGCTTTAGGCATCCTTTGAAGGTCTTGTAGAAGAGGACATGTGTCGGCTTTCACTTTCTTTAGAAATTCATCTAGGGCCCACCACAGTTCTCACGAGACAAAAGAGAGAGACAACGGGTGCTGACACTTGTCGGCTTCCACCGAGCCTTGCAAGGGATATGTGGTATGTTCCACTGCTCCTAAAAAAGCATGTCAAAGCTTCCCATGGTTGCCACTTGGTGCCTTCCATGCTCCAGACTTCTTGGAGTAAAATTTGATGTTCATGGTCCTGTCACCCCTAGACTTTCCTTCAGCTTTCTTGCTTCAGCCTTTCCTGTGGACTTATTCTACGGATTTCTTCCCTCAGACAATTTTCTCACAGACAAAAAGTCTATGAGAATTGTCTTGGTTTCTTGTTATTCCTTCGAGTTCTTTGGCTGCAGCTTCCCCAAATTTCTTCAAACTTTTTGTTTAAAGAAATTCCTTCGGATAAAAAGTCTGAAAGAATTCATCCTTGTCTTTTACTTTCAAGTTTCTTGTTATCCTTTAGCTACCTTCAAAGTTCTCCCTACCTTCTGCAAGGGCACTTGTCCTTCAGCATTAGGATGCTCCCTTGAACCAAGCCGTTGAACTGATCGATTGAACCAAAAATGGTTCAACGGTTCAATGGTTCAACACTATGTGCCATTCGCTTGAACCGTGCCACTTTAAAACAAGCCTTTGAACTTGATGCTTGAACCAAGTGTTTGAACTGTTCCTTTGAACCAACTGCCTAAACCAACCAATTGAACTAGAAATGGTTCAACAGTTCAACACTGTGTGCCATTCTCTTATTGAACCAAACCTTTGAACTAAGCGATGAACTTTGTCGATGGACCAAGGCATTGAACTTTGCAATGAACTTTGGCATCAAACCTTAGCCATTGAACCAAATCATTAAACCAAAGTGATGAACCAATGCATTGAATCAAGCTAATGAATTGACACGTTAAACCAAGACATTGAACCAAAGTGTTCAACCAAAGCATTGAACCAAAGCATTTGAACCAAAGTGTTGAACCAAAGCATTGAATCAGTTCAATAGTTCAAAGATGTCAACCTTCCTTGTGAAATTGTTTAGACAAGAGCCCGAAGAAGCCTTGTAAAACCCAACACTTTCTGAACCGATTCTTCATGTGCCAAAAGACTAACCTACAAAGTCTGTAGAAAAAATCTTCTTTGCAGAATCCATAGAAATTCCACCTGCAGAGTCCATAGAAATACCACCTATAGATTCCATAGAAATAGACCTGTAGAGTCCATACAAATAGACCTACAAATTTCGTAGAAATTCCTGGATTTGTGCAAAATCAAAAAATGAATTGGCCTATAACAACAGGGGAAGAAGGGGACCATTTTTTGGCCTGTTGGGAAAAAAATGGTCAACATTAACAAAAGGCTTTCTTCATTGAACAATAAAAAAATCCACATGGTTATGCTGTTGCCCAATTTACTTGTTAGGATAACTTGGTGTTTACACCTAAAAACCTTTGACCTGTATATTTATAAATTAGCCCATAGACTAGTTCTTGACTTATAACAAAACATTGCCTTAGGATTATAATTAATCTAACCTATTAATGATGAATAATAAACTTATTATTAATTTTAATGCATGTGATTGTGATTACTCAAATTTTAATCAATAGGTTGTTCTACCTTGTTCTAGTAATCAAACACCTTTTGGATATTTGATTAATCAAGTGTCATTCATTATTAGGAGATAATCATCAATCAATGCATGGATTCACCTATGAGATTGCATTCCCAGGTTCACAAATTAGAATATATAGATGTAGATATGGAATAATTTTTGAATAAATCATGTTTAGTGCAAACATTTTGCGTAGTAGGTAAGAGCCAATCCAAGATAGTAGTGATGAAGATGAGTTTAATGATGAGATAATAACATTTGTTCTAGGTGAATTAATGGTTGAAGATCAGAGTATCAATGAGCTACACACACAAGAAGAATAATTAGTCATCTCTTATAATTAATTAAAAAATGAAGTATAATAGTTGGATTAGCTAGATGAAGAAGATGTATGTTGTGCATATGAGGTATTCTAGCTATATGCTGCTACTCTTACATTTAACAAAGTGATTCAAGATGATCAACAACTTAGTTATAGCATGTTTACCCCAATATCTTCATTAAAGGTGGATAAAATATAATAAAACTAGGTTGTTATCCTTATTTAATTTTTTTGGATCATTTGGAACAACCTATGCAATGAGACTACAACAATGAGGGGATTCTCTCAATAGTAGAGGTAATCAATATAGAGATGATAAATCATGATAAAAATGGATTGAATGAAGATGTGAAGTAAATTAGAGTTGAATTCGAAAGTGACTTGAACCAATACAACATTATAGATACTTTAGCCACCCATGACAAAGCCAGAAGGTCCTTGACATAGGAAGGTCAAAACCTATGCCTTTTGGATTATAAAAATAAAAATAATTGTATACATCCAAATCCTCTCACCTTAACTATTCCACTAATCCTGCTATTTATATTAATTAATATTTTAGCCATAATATTAACCAATTAATTAAATCCCATTTCCCCCATCATATATTCCCTACATCATGCTAAACTTATTCCACCCCCATGTTATATTAATCCCTTCATTATCTCACTAACATCCCACTAAACCTCTAAACTCACCTCAATAATTAACTACTTACCCATTTTCCAATGTAAAATTCAAATATATTCTACCTACCCCCATCCAACCTACCCCTAACTTACCTAGACATGTAAAAGGTGCCCAATGAAATAGTAGCAAGAGAAAATGTCTCAAGAGAAATCATTGCCGACATATGCTCATGGGTGATAACATCATAGGTATATATGATAATTCATTAATAATCTAGTATCACAAATCATTTCAATTCATTAATAATCTAACGATATAAATAAAGCTTTTTATAGCTTATTTAATATAGTAAGCACAAAAGTTTTAGCATTTTCCAATTATTCAATATAGTAAGCATAGAAGTTTTAGTTTACGGTATAATACAAATGTAGTCTAGTTTATACAAAATGTAGCCCAATTTATTAAAACTATGGCCCAATTTATAGAAAACATATTGTAGTATATTCAAAACATAGTTTAGAGTCAAAATGTAGCCCAATTTATTCAAAACATAGTCCACTTTATTCAAAATGCAGTCCAGTATGACCAAAATGTTGTCTATTTTATCTAAGGATCACCATATTCTCATCAAACTTTAAATGGTATATGCTATCTAGTTTATAGTCTAGTCAAAATTTTATATTCATCAACACATTTTAGATGGAATAATATACGCAGTCCAATTTTGATAATAGTATATTCACCAAAGAAAAAAATTAAGCGTAGTAATACAAAGCCTAGTAAATCATGCCATTGGAATTTGTGAAAAGGCAAAAAGGGAAAAAATTATTACTTTACGAAGGTGACACATATACATTAGAATGTAATACTTAGATAAAATACATCTAGAGATACACGTAATATGCCAACTAGACAAAAAAAATGTAAAGGACATGCCATTACAGAGCTAGATACTATTACAGTCACCCAAGAACACAATCACATTGTAAACATTACAAAGGTAGAAGCCAAGAAAATACTTAGAAATATGAAAGAGAAAACATCTACAAGTTTCAAAACCCCAAACATAATGTTATTAAAATTGTGGCCATGGCATCGAATGCAATTGCAAGTCAAATCCCACCAGTTACAAATATTAAAAGAATAATTTGTCATACTAGAAGAGAAAAAATAGCTATGAATTCATCATATACAAAAATAATAGAAATACCAAATCATTTCAAGAAAACTATGGCTGGTGAAGAATTCTTGTTGTTTGATAGTGTCCCTAAGAAATATCATATCATAATTTTTGGCACACAAAAAATGCTGAATGTAATCACTACCACTCCAGATAGTTTTTAGATTACACATTCAAATGTACTCTACCACTGTTTGATCAATTATACACCATCCATATTTTAAATAATCATATAGTGATACCCATGATATATGATCTAATGCCAAACCAAAAAAGAAAACATACAAGAGAATTTTCAAATTATTGAAAGACATCAACAACTCCTTACAACTAGTAACTCTCATGAAAAACTTTGAAATAGCTATAATTAAATCATTTCAATTTACCTTCCCCAACAATATTCAGAGAGGATGTTTCATCCACCTTACTCAATGCCTTTGGCAAAAAATCCAAGAAGAAGGGCTCCAAAAACTATATAAAAGAGATTCAAAATTTTCACTCCAAGTCTACTAATTAGCTACACTAGTGTACATTTCAATAGAGCATGTTCTCGAAGCATTCCAAGAATTGTGCAACTCTCCATGCTATAAACCTGATGGGCTAGATGGAGAAATAAAAAATGAGCTTTGAGAACACTTGGATTGGTTAGCCAATTCACCATACAAATCAAAGAAGAGGTAGATTTACAATTTGACCTATGGAACTGTTATGAAGTTGTTGCCATCGAATTACCCTGCACTAACAATTCTATAGAAGGGTGGCATAAAAGTTTCAACCAGGTCCTCACATGACAACACCCAACACTCTATAAATTCATAAAATATCTACAAGAGGAACACAGCCTCATTGTTGTCACCATGGAATAGTACATATTAGGATTTTAAGGACTCCCATAGAAGAAAAAAACATAAGGACACTACCATGAAAATAAAATATCAAGTTATTTGCTAAATAATCACTTGGAATATTTATGAGGCATCAAACACAAATTTCAATTACAAATCTAAATTCATAAAATTATATTTTTATCTATTTATTTTTTGCAAATTTAGGGTATTATGATTCTCACTACATTTGTGCTACATTCTTAATTTTGCTATGTTTTTTACTTGCTAGAGTTTCTCCTACAACATTATATCTTTGCTATGTTTTCTCCCACTACATTTTCTTCCATTACATTTTCACCACTATGTTATCACATAGATCCCACCTAAAACCTTAAAACTCCCTACACCCCTAACTAATCCCTATTAACTACTAATAAAATCTAGAATCCTTCTCCAACTTTATAGAATTATCTAAACTAGAGAGTTCTAATGAATTTAAAATTCATTAAATCCTCCTCCATCACCCTATAAATAACCAAACATGGAGCTTGGATGAACTAATTTAGAATTAGAAATCTTGAAAGCCATTATTTATTGCATATACCATCTCTTAATCCTTCATACTCCCATTTCATCCATGCTATCATTTCATCCAAGAAGCCATTAAACCATCCATCTTGAAGCCACATTATCAAGAAATCCAACAAGAAAGTCAAATATCATTGGAGAATTGGTTTGAATATCTTGGAAGGAAGACAAGAGAAGCAAGGTGATGGTAAGAGTCCATTTATAATTGTTGATTACTTTCATATTCTTTCCCTTTGATATTTTTTTAAGTTTTTGGGTTAAGTTACTATTTTTAGTATATTAAATTCATAGCTCAAATTTACAAGCATATAATAAGGATGTTACCACACCATTAATATTAGCAAATGAACAATTAGTAAATGGTTGGTGATCGGTTTCCACAAATAAAACACTCTTACAAGGTTGGGTACCTAAGGTCAAACATTAGGAATTTTGAACTTCTTATTGGATTTTATGACCCTACATTAATCTGGTGTTATTGTAGGGATAGGATAAAGTTCTTGTCACATTTAAATAAGTAGGGTTTTTATATTGTGCATAATCATTTATCATTAGTGGTGCCATTTATTTTTAGTTGTGGTTTTGCTTCTACAAGAAGTGGTTTTGATTTGGCCATATATGCACTAACTAAAAATTGTGACTTAAATCCCTAATAAGTTTGTTGATTTTGTTTGGTTTTTATCTACTTATAGGTAAGGATAAATTCTGTTAAGACTAACTCAAATATCATTAAAACACCCTTTTGACTATCTTGTGTAATATTTCCTATTTATAATGGTGATTTTGAATCCTAGCTATAGTTTTGAAGTTACAAAGGTGATTTTTCTAGTAGTTACATAATAGTTGTTATCACGTTGGTTTCTAGTCTTTAGTCATAACTATTTAGATTTTTGTATATTTTTGGTATTTTATATCTCTTTATATTCTATACATACTTTAAATTTTAAATTATTCAAAACCTCTTCTCGATAGAAGCAAGTTTGATTATCATAGGTAGTTTTGAATCTAGACAGGGAATTTTGAATATAGTTGAAAACTAGGTGTTATTATTCATCTTTAATAACTTATCATTTATCAATAATTTATTTTAGTGTTTAGATTTGTAAATAATATAAATATTTAAAAATGTCATCTATCTTATATATTTAACAACAATTTGTATATATCTATTTTAATCTTCCTGGAAGCAAAACTACTTCTCGACAAAGGTGATATTGATTTATAGAGGTGATTATGATGATATATCCTTGGTTTTGATTTAGGGCATTTATCTGATTAGTGTAGACTTGATTTAATAAAATAAAATCTCTGGTGGAATTGTAAATATTCTATTTTCTACTTCAAAATTTTATTACTTTTCCTATAAATTCTAAAACCATATTTTAATGATTACAGTATTGATTTCTAGAAGTGATTTTTCAACAACCAAAAGCAATTTTACCTAATTACATGATCATAACTAGTTGACTATTTGTAAAATCATTGATATCTTAGTTATGGTTTTGACTATCAGTTTTAGTATTGCCTTCTCTAGAATTGATTTTTAAATTATAACTATGTAAGTGTGGTTTTGCAGGTGTCAGTGGTAGTTTTGATTGAGTAAAAACTACTAATTGTTTTTATGTAAAACACTAAAGTGGGAGGTCCTCAATTAATTTGCTAACATTTTTATTTGTAGGATCAAGGCTTAGTCTAAAATTTAGATCTTGAATTTATTATATATATATCTCTTTGATTAATTATATTTTTATCTCACATAGTTAAGTAGTCAATTAAATAACTTTTGTTTTCTTATTTGTTACCCTAAATTTTACTTTTATAGGGTAAAATATGACATGGAATTCATCGCCATGTACTTGCCTAATCATTAGGGGTTGGTTATGCAAATTTCATCACCATGCATTTAACCACAATTTGTGCTCTAGAGGAGTATAAATATCAAGGATAGTTATTGTTAGGCTAAGCAATTGACCCTATAGACACCTAAATCTGGCCACCAATGACCTCCAACCAAGATTTTGGCCAATTTCCACTTAAAAAAATACACAATTTGGCTTAAAAACACTAAAACACATTAAAAGATTTGAAACTGACATATTCAAGTGCTGATTTTGGTTAGAGTATCATTAAATGGGGAAATGCAATTTATGGGCCAGCTAACTTTGATTAGATCATTTCGAGTCAAAATGCTGATTTTCCACCTTGGTGCTTTGGATTGATATTTCCTATCAAATCTCTTTCACAAGAAATGTGCCTTTGTTATTTGTTGTTGGTAACATCCTAAATATGATAATGGATCCAACACATATGATATTGCCTTCTAATTCTAATCTAGTTGAATTTTGGACCAATAACAAGGCATTCTGATTAATCTGAGTAATTTATGCACAAAGTGCTTAAACATGCTTAAAAACTAATTAAACCAAATTAGAGCCTAATAAACAATTCCATGGAAACTTTTTGAATACTTATTTTTGGAAATGAATATTTAATAGCTACATCATCAGGTGACCTCATTTCTTGGGAAGACATCCCTAAGCCATAAATGCCACAAATATCAAGATTCATGCCTCCCATGCCTCATCAAAGCCCTCCATGCCTCTTCATTGTTACTCTACCCCAAATATTGATGAGACTATTTATCAATTTTAATTGCAAAATTGGATTTATCCTTAGCCACACATCTCAATCTTGAGATGGATAGTTCAGGTTGGTTCTGATCAATTTCAAAAATCTATAAATAGAGAGGCCATGAACATAATTTTTAAGACTTGATAATACAAATTTATAATATACAAATGATTCTAAAATATATTACAATTAATGTTACCATGTCAAATTTATTCCAATCCAAGCCAAGCCAAAGCCACAAGGTGACAAGGAGAAGAGGAGATAGCCAAGCCTCCTTTGATGAAGACTTCATGAGCACAAGTTGAGCAATTCACTACAATAAGAGGTAGGTATAAGTTCGAGAAGTAGGATGAAGGCAAGCTAAGTAAGACCTTATTTATCTAAAGGATAGGTGTTATAGGTGGTAAGGAGTTGTGTGTGCATCACAAAAATCAGCCTCAGGGTTGCAAGTGAAGACTAAGCTAGCAGAGAAATTTGCACAAAGAAAATTGGGTAAGTTGCACAGACCCACTTTTTCCTTTGTTGTTTAAGTTTCAAATAATTACAAAGTTTGGTAAGTTGATTGTTGTGCCCATTTGGTATCAGAGCCCTAGTTTAAATCCATTTGATTCATGTTTCATTTTAATATCTTATGCCATTCAAACACATGATAGACTAATTCATATCAGAATTAAGTTTCGCTAAAACTTAATTATGGAAGCTGATATAGTAACCCTAGATAAACTATTTACCTCTATAAAAGAATTTAGATTCCCATGGTGAATCCTTCATCTAGTTCTTTTATCCCTATAAATGAGTTTGTAGTAGACCAAACCCTTGAATCTAATTCCTTTGGCCAGTTTGAGTTTCCTACCCTAACCATTAAGGATGTATTTGCCCAAGCCAATTTTAAGCCTAAAAGAAGTCAGACCGTAAAATAGTCTGAATGCATACTAGATATCCAAGGATTTGGACAACATCCAGTGTATCTCCCATTCATTACTTCTTCTGATCAAAAGAAGTGGTTATCCTAAGAATACATGCATGTCCATTTAAGCCTAGTGGAACTTAAGATAACTCCACACTTTAATTATGATATCCAAGCTGAATATTTTGGGTCTTTGCTAGATGGCCTTAATCCATCCTACTTACATGGTGTAATTAGTAATTACTATGGTGATCTATCCCACAATGCTTATTGTTCAGTACATCTGAACTATATTCTTGGACTGTCAGATGTTAACATGGCTCATGCCCTAATTTTCCTATTACAACTATGAGGTATCCATCTTATGCTAGGAAGCACTTATTGCATAGTCTCAACTCGCTATACTTTTACTCTTCTTCAAACCCTATTTGAAGCTAAAGATATGCCAGTTGGCACTGCCTTTCCTTTACAAGCATCTAATCTTATGGATTTTAGTCATCACATTGATAGCCATGGTTTTTTGATAGGTTTGCCTCTGATTTCTTTAGACTCCATCCTTGACCTCACTATGATAGATGTCTATGATCCTCGGTGGTTACTTCCCCATAACTATTTTTTGATGCTGATGATCCCCAAATTCCATGCTCAACATCAAGGCACTATTACTCTGGCTACAAAGTTTAACCTAGCAAGCATGGTGGACACCCATAACAATTTAAATGTTGCTACAACCCCCATTTCCTCTATAGAAAAAATACTTGCTATGACTCCCTTAGGTCAGCTGATTGTACTATTTAGTGCAAAGACCTCTACCAGACATCCATTAGTCAGATCCTCAAGTAGAGTCAACCAAAGAGCCAATGATCCTCTACATACATTTGAGTCTGCTAGATTGTCCTTTGCATCTACCTCAGCTGAACCTCTCAGTATAGAGTTCTTATAGAAGATTACCTAATGTCCCAACTTTATGGATTTCTTGAGTAAGAAAGTTACCAGAGAATAGATCCTCAAAGAAGCAGAAGCTTTGGAACATAATGTTCCTCCTAAACCAAAGAATTTCACATGTGAACACATTGTTATGATATCTTTATCTAAATATAAGCTTCCCCGATCCAGTCATGAAAAGATTGTTAAAATACACAAGAAGGTTGATGAATAAGAATTTGAGTTCGAGCACTATACCCCAAGAAAGTGGCCAAAGGATGAACACTCTGTATATGATGTACATACCAAAGAATGGAGTCAGCACCAGGTAGTAGTAAAATCCCCTGTTGGTACAAAGTAAAAAGCAGGGACTAAACAAAGGAATTGGCTAGCTTAGTCTTCACTTGCAACCCTAAGGCTGATTTTTGTGACGTGCACACAGCTCCTTACCACTTGTAATGCTTTTCCTTTAGCTAAATGAGGTCTTACTCAGCTTACCTTCATCCTACTTCTCTAGAGCATCTAAGGGAGGTAAAAGAAGGTTTATTTTGCATTTTAATTTTGTGTTTTATTCATGTTTGTTAACTAAGCTCTCCCTAGTGTTTAGGCCTAGAGATGTTATGCTAGTTAGTGTGTTTCTTTCATATTGTTTTTATTTTAAAACTAACACCATTCTAACCATCCTCTCTTGATTTAAATTCCTAGTTCACATATGGCACACCTAGTGGGACCAGATGCATCCCACACATGAAATTGATCATTATGTAACTTTAAAATATTCATTTGGATCATTAAAACTCTTTTAATTTGATTTTATAACTTTGTTTTTCCATTTTTCTTTATCATGGGTTTACATAAAAACTGACGTTAGTTAGTAAAATCATCTTCAGTTGGATATCTATCATCGATCACTATTGGTATAACTGATGTTATGTTAGGTAACCATCATCGGTTAGTATGTGTAACATTCATTGGTTATATAATTGACATCGATCATTGTGTTTTTCTTAAAATAGAAACCCAAAATCTCTTTTTTTAAAGTTCATTATTTCAAACCCAAAATAGCTTCAAGGCTAAAGGACATGCTAACATTTTTGTGTAGGACCAAACTTGACATTTGTTAAAAACATGTTTAGATCACCTTTTTCATTCTAAAAATGAATTAGGAACATATTTTTAGTGCTTAAAGTAACATTTAAGGTGCTTAAATAAGTGTTCTTAGCATTAGTTTTCAAAGTTACAACTAAGACCAAGGGGTCAAATGAACACCACCTCATTTTCATTTGGGCTTAAAAATGAACTCATCTTTCCAAGCTTTTTGTCTTCAATAGTTGCTTGATCTAATTTTTGTTTGGCAAAAAGAGGGGTGTTACATGTATGCTCTTTCATTTGTCTCCTTTAGGGAACCCTTGGAATCAAAAGTGCCATTCTTATTGCAAATATCCTAGTCCAAGGCTTAGAAATAAAGTCATTTAAAAAACTCCCCAAAAACTCATAAAAGTTTGGGTGACCTTGAAAATAACCCTAAAGTCTTTCTATTTTCATGCTTTCTTTATTTTTATGCAAACTTAGCTTGTGAAGGGGACTTCATCACCTCCCATGAGTTCTTTAGGGAAGTTTTGACCCAGGGTTTCACCTCCTAACATTGACTTCATTCGGATCATAATTGGATTTGCACATGGGATGTTGTATCACTTTGGACATCACACTACACTGAGTAGACAATAGGATGTGCTGGTTGTAAAAAGGACTAGACCTTTTTGTAACAAGACAAGTGATATGGACCCAAAATCCATGCTTTTCTTTTGCATTGTTTAGAGTGAAAGTCATTTTACAATTGATTCCTCTAGAATGTTTAGAAACTTGTTAGATCTTAGACAATCCCCACTTGTTTTGGAAGTATTATTCGTGCAAATTGCACCTCAAGGTCCATGTCATAGTACTATCATTCAAGAAAAGAGGGGGTGTAAAAAATCTACTACATAATGCACATTTACTTTTGGATGAACATTTAAAATCCTCTCAAAAGATGTATATTGATGGATTCCAACAATACCAAGCAACCTTGTTAATTTAGAGTCTAAGAATGATTAATTAGTGGAGTCTTGTCCTAAATTAAAGTCTAATTTGGAGTCAAAACTTGGTATAAACAAATAATTAAAACCAAACACATAGTCTTAATTTTCCTTTGAAAAAAGAGGCATTATGCTACCCACATGAAATCATCAATTTGCCTTTGTTCAAAGTTTATCAAAAGCTTGGGAGTCATATCATCCACTTTAGCATATTTAAGCTACCTAATTGTGTCTAGACCTTTACCAAAGTTGTTTAAGTCCTTCACTTATAATCTAAACTCAAAATTACATCTTTATAAGTTCATAGGGTTTATGTGTTAAGTGGGTTCACCATTTGCACTAAACTTAAGGGAACTTAGGTTTAATTTCCAATTTGGGTTGAAGGATGTTAAGACTCATAATCATTATCACCACTTGATAGACTCAAGCCATTTTGTGATAAACACTTGCACTTTGAGTCTATACACCATAAAAATTTGGAGTCAAGAAAGATAGTGTTATGCTGTCAAAATTATGGAAAACTATCTTTGCCTTAGAGAGTTTTTGAAACAAACTTTTTTGTCATACCTTTTGGGTAGTATAGCATCATTACACTACCCAAAACATTTATAATATTATTTCATATACATTCTTGCATATAGTTCAAATTTGTTCCTACATTTTCAAACTAATTTGGGTGTACTTTTGTGATCTTTTATCCAGAACACTTATACTGTTCACTTTTCTCTAGCTTATTTGTCAAAATAACCAAGTTTTATACCATTATTTTTGATAAAATAAACTCTCTAAAGTGCCTTTTTGTTTCATACCTTATACCTAGTTGATCGATTTCATGTCTAAGAATCAAATTCCTAGTGTTTTTTAGAAGTGTTTCAAATCCATTAGATTAAAACTTTTATCTATTTTCAAAGTCTATCTTTTGATGTTGTTTTGCCCAAGTGTCCTAGCACATGCCTTGTTTGATCCTAGATTTTGACACTGCATTTGGCCAGAAGACCTAAAAACTATTAAAGTTATATATTAGACTGATTTGAAACACTTCAACCTTAGAGTTTGGCATTTCAATTTTTAGTCCATTTACTTGCTTATCTTTGTGTGAATAGTGAAATGTTAGATACTTCATGCTAGCTTATTTACTCATAAATCTTTACACAAACCTTTTGATCCTTTTGATGAATCTAGACCAAGTTGGAACACCATCTATTTTAGATATTATCCTTGTTAGATTTTGTATAACTCTTTGACCTTTTATCACAAAGCATTGACTATGGATCCCAACATGTATTCCTACACTCATAATGGACTCATGTACAATCCAGGGATTAGTAATGTAGTTACATAGGAAGGAATGGTGCAATACCACTATATAGATAATATTGCTTATGAGATGGATTCTTATCCCTCTTATAATAATCAATTAGGGGCACAAAGCCAAGATCCCTTAGCTAACTATTTGGTTAACACACCACCTTATTTAGAACAAGACCAAGAATAAACTACACAATACCTAGCTACAATACACAAAGTGGATAAGCCAATTCTTCAACAATCCTATTATACTAATATGGATTCCACGTATGATCTATTTTTATTTGATCAATATTTGTTAGAGGATAACAACAAGATTTTGGTTAGATCCATAGATATAGGGGCCAAGTTTCCAACAGACTTCCCCCATGAAAATTTACCAAGCCTAGTAAGAGTACCCCACAATATCATTTATGATCAACAGGCTTCTTCTAGCAATCCTATGGCTCTAGTCCAAATAATGTATCAAGACCCTAATATATCTAATTGAGGCAAAAACATCATGGAAGACCACTTTAACCAAATACAAACAACATATCAAACCTACCTGAATCTAGCACATAATTTCAATCAGATGAACATGATGAGCAAACCTCTTATTGACTTAGTTCCTTCAATAGGAGTGTTGATAGAGTTAAGAATAAGAGAATTTGAGTTTCAACCAATTTGTGCAAACTTATTTGATAGATAACTTGATGCATATGCCCATTATTGAAGAAGTGTCTTCAGTATCTACGTAGAATAATGAGAAAAATATAGTAGATAATGTGCAAAAAACATCCAATCTTGATCAAAGTGGTACTAACACATAAACAACTAGCCAATAACATGTGCCTTTAGTTAATTCCATGAGTGGATCATCATACCAGGGTATAGGATTTTCTACATCCCAACCTCAACCAATTACTACCTCAAGTTTACAACCTATGGGATTAGGTAGTCAAACAATGGCTAATGTCACGCCTCAACAATAGAATGTGATGAATCCTACTCCTCAATAAGTAATGAGTAGTATTCCACAATATAAATCACAATCTAGTGTACCAATGCAATAAAGGAAAAATATATTTCCACCTTAATCAAGGGAAACTAATGTTCCACCTCACCAGGTAATGACAAACATACCTCTTCAGTCACAGACTAATATACCAATCTAAAACTAAGCAATGATGAGTCAACAATGTGTAAATATTGGTCAGTGATAGATATTGAATTTACTACCTATTTTAACTTCCCCATAGGGATTCATGAAACAAGGAGGCTCCCATGTTTCTCAAGTACCTACTAGATAACCATTGGTTCAAAATATGCTACAAATTCAGAGATAGGGTTTTGGTCCACAAGTTCCCACTCAACAATAAGGTTTGATTAGTTAGTAGCATGTCCCTTTTCAACCACAACAGGTATAGTATAGTTATATCCCTTTATCCCAACCATAAAATCCTCCAAGTCAAACCTTTATCACCAACCCAAACTAGAATATCGCATAACCAAATGTATAATTTTAAGTACATCCTAATCCATGTATGCATATTATTGGTCCATTCCCCAACCAAAATAATATACCCCAATATGTATCTCCATCATACCCTGGTCAAAGTGTCTCACTTGTGAACTAAAAACCATTTACCTAAACCAATATTCTCCCTCAAACCAATGTTCCTTCCAGTTTCTTATCCCAAGAATTGCAATAGTTGAAGGATGCAATTCTAACATTCAAACTGGGAAATAGACTATAAAGCTCAAATTGAATGATATGTGTTCTTATCCATTCAACATGGAGTATTTGCAGATACCATTTCATCCAAGATATGAACCACCAAAATTTGACAAATACAAAGGGAAATGTGACCCTAAGGCCTATTTAACTAAATTATTTATCGCATGTCAACTAGTGGCATATATCAACATATACCTTTTGTTGTTATTTCTCAGGAGCTTGGTTGGACAAGCCTTGGAGTTGTTTTTAAAGTTACCCAAAAATTTAGTAATGAATTTTGATGATCTTTTTGATAAGTTTGTGAAACACTTTTCCTATAATCTTGAGCATGAGATTTCATTAGTGGACTTAACACAAGGAAAGCAAAAAGTTGGTGAGAGTTTTACAAGTTATTTATAGTGACGGAGAGCCCTTGTAATCTATTTCACCCATAGTTTACCAGATAAACAATTAGCCACTATGTTTACCAAAAATTTGCATAGTGAGATAGCATATAATCTAGAACTAAAATATGCACATACTTTCAAGGAAATCATCGACAAAGACTTGTTGATTGAGTGAGCTCTTATTAATAAAGGGATCATCAAGCTTAATTTAACCAATTAGAATCTAGGTACCAATCAAGGAAATGATGAAAACCAACATCCAATGCAAGCACAAGCATCACAACTAGTACAAGCCAATAACCCAAAAAGACCAAAGCAATTCAACCAAAATAGGAATTTTGTGGGAAATGAAGTAACTAAGTCACATTATGTTAAAATGGTGCAAATGTCATCTGTACCACATTTTTAGCTTACTCCTACCCAATAACCTCTCCAACTAATGCTGCAAGCACAACAACCAAGACTTACACAATAGATATAGTAGCCTTTACCATTGCAAACCCATCCTCATAGGAGAACCATGCCTACATGTCACATCTTTAGTGACCTATGAGAACCTATTGAGTTTGTATTTTGCAATCTTTCTACCTCTAATTTGATTCATTGGCCTCTACCAAAGTATTATCTATAAGGCATTCTTTATCCTGATTAGTACCATAAAAATGAACTATGTGACTATCATCAGGTCAATGGGCATAATCTACGAAGATGTGTCCAAATCAAGCATTTAATTGAGAATATGTTGGAGATGGGGAGATAAAATTAGATAATGGTGCTTCCACTTCTAAAAAAACTCTTGAGATTTATCAAAACCCCTTTCCCTGACATAATAATCAATAGAAATAGAACAATCAATAATAACAACAATAATAGACAGTGCAACAACAAAATCAATAGTATCAAAATCAAAGGCCAAACCAACAAAATTAATAGTAGAACCCATAATGACAAAACAATAGATAAAACCAAGGTTAAAATGATAAAAACCAACAAACCTACCATGTAGTTGCACATGACTATAATAGGGTTATAGGTCATATTGTAGGGGGAAGTGTTAATACCATCTCCATTAATCCTAGACAAAGCACTAATCAGTCTAGACCATTGCTAAACAACAACATTCAACCAAATTACATGAATAATCCTTCTTTGACCTGGGAGTGTATATAGGCAAACCAACAAATTAGGACTTCCCATTTTGGATCTTATATCAACAACTCATCCTTGCCACATGACCACATAGGAGTGCACTGACAATCAAGACTTATCTTGTCTGGTTCCATACCATTCCCAATATTTTTTACCAATAATGGTCTATTATTTAATCCTTATTATACAATCACAACTTGAAGGTCAAAGATTACTATCTTAGGCCCACAACCATCCACCATTTTACCTATTATCCAACTGACCATTCAGCCTCAGAATAAACCATTCAATACTGACTAAGATAAGAAGTTTTATATTGTGGGAAAATTGCAAAATATACTAGCATAAATTTCTATTTTAGATTTTCTACAAATGTCATTAATCCATAAGAACATCTTAAATGAGTTTTTAACCCAATCTACTATTGATAGTGACATATCCCTTGATAAATTTCAAGCTTTGGTTGGACACCTAGCTCCAACCCAACAAGTCACATTCAACTAAAGTGATATGTCTTCCCTTGGCCTACTCCATAATAACCCATTGTACATAGAAGTTTATATAAAGTGACATAATTTAAAATGTGTCCTTATAGATAATGGACTAGGCCTCAACATGGTATCTCTAAAGCTCATCAATATTCTTGGTTACATAATGGTAGATCTCTAACCAGAAATGATAACCATCAAAGCCTATGATAATTAGGAAAGAGAATCACAAGGCACCATTAGTTTACTAGTTATCATTAGGCCTTTGACCCATGACACACTTTTCCGTTTGATTGATCTTGAGTTATCATACCATATGCTTCTAGGTAGGCCTTGGTTACATGAGATTCATGTAGTCTCGTCAATGTTGCACCAATGTATCAAGTTTTCCCACTCAGAGATGAAACTAAATATTTTAGGATATTTACACCCATATGAACACTACAAACATCTTGAGGTAGAATTTAAAATCTACAATTATCATTACAACATGAATCCAAGTTCCAAGCATGATAAAGGTAAGGCCATACTTATTGATCCTTCATCAGATAATTGCATAGATCTTAATACCTTGGATTCCCTTTCCCACATGCTACCTCCTAAAACTTCTAATCATTTCACCATTTTAGATAATAGACCAGGAGAGTATGTGGCCCATGATACATTTCATATTGCCAATCTTCATCAAAATCCAAAAACCTTTGGGTGACCTAAAGTCACCCCACATATGCATTGGTAATAAAATAACAAAGATAAGGGACTTGTCACATTTGTACTAGCATCTGGCCTAGAACCTGACCCTCTTGAAGGGGACAAATCATGGTTATATGATGACAACCAAGCTGATTGTTATATAAGTGCAAAGTATCCTATTCCTAATAAGATCATAAAGAATCACAATTATGAAGGAAGAAGCCTCAGACTGAATTGGCAAGGAACCATCGAGCTAATTTCTATGACTAAGTATGAAAGACCTTATGGACTTGGATTTAAATTGCTTGGGGGTGACACCACATATCTTATTCAAACTCCATCACCAATGACTAGTGATGATGATGATGATGATGATAGTGAAACAAAGTTTGATCATAGCCTCACCTTTGATGACCTAGCTAAAACCAGCCTATTTGATAATAATGCCATTTTTACCCTTACCTTATTGATTCATCACAACCCATTGCCATTATATTATCCCCAACTGATAGATTGGGACCAACAAGAATCCAATCTACCAATTGATGAGTTCTAGAATGATGAGGCATTCTATGACTTCTTAGGCCTTAGAGACAATGCTTCATTGAGAGATCACAAGTTAGGATTCTTAATTACATTAGATCTTGTAGCCTATTTTGGAGAGCAGGTGAACACCCTTAGCCAAAAACAAATAAGTAAAATATTAAGGTCCCAAAGTGAAAACTTCTTTGAGGCACTTTTTGACCGGGGGAAAATTTAAGATAAAGGCCAATCTAGTGGTGAAAACCTATTTCAAGTGCCATTAGACAAGGATGTTCATTATTTTTTGAATTTAGACTAGGAGCCCACCAATGATGAACTTACCTATGGATCCTTGTTCAATTTTTCACAACAATAAGTATTTGATCAAATTCTTTAAGAATTTCTAATTGTTTTTGTCACATGGTTGGATCTCCCATTAAGGGACTCCGATTCATCATGCCTAGGAGAATTTGAAGAGCAAGTCTTAACAGAGGACCCTGACATAGTCCAATAGTTCAAGTCATTACCTACTATCCTAGAAGATAGTTTGACCCTTCTAGTCAAAGATACAATAGAGGTAAACATCAAGATGCCATTAGAACTAAAATGGATAAAATTAGACATGTCCCTCATTGAGGAGGCACATGAAGTCTTTACAGCTTTATTGAGATAATTTGTAGATATCTTTGCATGAGCCTATTCTGACATTCCAAGTTTAGACCCCACCTTGGTTCTACACCACCTTGTGGTTAATCTTGATGCCAAACTGGTAAAACAAAATCTATTTAAGATGCATACTTGTAGTGATATATTGGTAAAAAAAGAGTTGGAAAAACTCTTAAAAATAGGATGTATCCAATCCTTTGACTACTCTAAATGGATTTGTAATGTGGTACTTATTAGTAAAAAGCCTAAAGGTATCATAATTTGTACTGATTTTTGAGACATCAATAAATCTTATCCTAAAGATGATTTTTCATTGCCTAATATTAACATAATCATTGACTCCATGATAGGTTATGAAAAGATTTCACTCATGGATGGATTTTTAGGATAAAACCAAATCAGAATAACACCAAAAGACCAACATAAAATAACATTCACCACTCCATGGGAAACATTTTTTCATCAAGTAATACCATTTGGCCTTAAGAATATTATAGCTACATATCAGAGGGCCATGACTACCATATTCAATGATATGATTCATTTTATTGTTAAATATTATGTCATTGACATATTAGGAAAATCCAAAACTAGGGTCGACCATCCAGTAGTGTTGTGTAAGATATTTGAAAGATTATGGGAGTACAAAGTCAAATTCAATCCAAATAAATGTGTGTTTTGCATAACCTCAATCAAATTACTTATCTTCATCATGTCTCACAAAGGTATTGAAGTCGATCCAACTAAAGTCCATGCTATAGCCAAGATGCCACCACCAACCAATTTAAAATAACTCCATATTGTGTAGGGTCAAATCCAATCAATCTAACACTGCATCTCTTAGTTAGTTGACAAGTGTCATCTATTTACAAATCTTTTGAAGAAGGGAGTTGTATTTCACTGGGATGATCACTGCCAAACAACTTTTTAACAACTCAAAGACTATGTTGTTAATTCACCTATTTTATTACCTCCTATGTTGGGAAAGCCATTCTTGTTATACCTATTAGCTACAAACCATGCTTTGGGGGCACTCTTAGCTCAACATGATGATAATGGAAAAGAGAATGTCGTATACTACCTAAGCAATACCTTGTTCACATATGAATATAACTATGCACCTATTAAAAAAGCTTGTTTGGCCATGGTTTTTGTAGCTCAGAAATTGCACCATTATATGTTTAATAATAAGACCATGGTCATTTCAAAAGTATATCCACTCAAGTATCTACTATCTAAAACTACTTTGTAAGGTAGAATGGCTAAATGGATCATGATATTTAGTGAGTTTGATATAGATTATGTCAATCAGAAGGCACTCAAGGGATAAGCTCTTACAGATCAACTTGTTGAAGCACCTCTCATAGACACAACCACTCATATTTCAATTTCTTGATGAATCCATAATGACTATCATTGACACACCCCTTGAAGAGAAGCCCTAGAATATGTATTTTGATTTTTCATTTACTGCACATGGATTAGGGGCAAGCCTATTATTTATTACACCATAGGGGGATCTAATCCCTAAATCATTTAGAATTATCTTTCCTTATACAAACAACATGGTTGAGTATGAAGCACTTATTGTAAGAATTTGATAAGCAATACATTGGAACATATCTCATCTCTAAGTTTATGGTGATTCTCAGTTAATCATCAATTAGGTTATAGATCATTTTCAGACCAAATATGACAAATTGGTTCCATATAAATCCATGGTTGACACTCTTAAGCAACAAATTGTCAACATTCAGTTTGAGTACATACCAAGGGCTAGTAATAAAATTGTAGATGCCATGGTTACTATTGGCTCTTTGATTTGACAAATAGATAAAGAAATGAGTATCAGTTCCTCATTGAGAATTTGTTAGCACCAGCTCATGAATGTTTAACCATTGCAATGATTTGTGACATTATTGGTTCTAATTCTATATGGTACCCAAACCTTTATAACTACCTTCATGACCAAGTTATACCACCTAAACTATCTCAAAAACAAACCAAATCCTTCATTCATCATTCTAATTGTTATACTTTACTTGGATCCACCCTTTATCATCATAATTTTTATGGAACTCTACTTCATTATTTAACTTTGATAATGTCTATACTAGCATTAAGAGAAGTTCATGAAAGGGTATGTGGATCTCATTTTAGCAGGTAGTCCTATTCATAAATCTCTTGCATACTGGTTATTATTGGCCCGTGATGGATATAGATGCCACTACATATGTAAATAAGTGTGACAAATGTCAATAACATGCTAATATGATTCATGCCCTAGCCAAAAATCTAAAACTAATGTTGATACCATGGCCATTTTTTACATGGGGACTTGACCTCATTGGGAAGATCAACCCCACTTCATCTGATGGCCCTAAACATATCCTTACCACCACTAAGTATTTCACTAAGTGTGTTAAAGCTATACCCCTCACTTATGCAACTAGAAAGAAAATTTCCAAATTCATCTTCAACCATCTCATTTATTGCTATGGTATCCTCTCTAACATTATATATGATAATGGAGGATCATTCAAGAACACGGATTTAGACCAACTATGTACCAAATATAACATTACACAACATTTTTCTACAACATATTACCCTCAAAGTAATGGTTAGGCCAAAGCATTAAACAAAACCATTATCAATATTCTCAAAAAGATTATCAATGATGCTAGTCATGATTGGCACTTATAAATATTCTATACCTTTTGGGAATATCATACCAATCATCATACCCCCACAGGAGCCACTCCATACTCACTTTTTTATGGTACTGAAGCCATCCTTCCCATTGAGGTCAAATTTCCTTCACTACGAATCTCTTTCAAGCATGTCCTAGATGATCATTCTTATCAAGTAGCTCACTTTCATAGAGCTATACCTACTTGATGAAAAATGCACAATTATACTCAACAATCTTCAAGCATATCAAAACTGACTCAAAGGCCACTATAATCAGCATGTTAAGTATAGAACATTTGAACTTGGTGATCTTGTTCTTAAAGGAAATAAAAAGACTACCATGGTTGAGAAGAAGCATAAAGAAAAATTCAAACCAAACTGGATAGGGCCTTTCATCATTACTATAGATTATGGATCAGGAGCATACAAGCTTGCCACACTAGATGGAGAGGAACTTCCTAAGCTGATGAATATTATTCATCTCAAGTAGTACTATGATTGAGCACTAAGGTGTATTTTCTATAAGGACTATTTCAGTTATGACATTTTGTCACTATTCTTCTTTGTACAAATATCATCCTTATCCATCCTCTTAGTTGTATTCACTTTTTGCTTTTGACCTATCGACCTAGTGTGTTCTAAAGCCTAGCCCATTTGACCTTGGTTTTTGCCATTCATTACATATTTTTAACATCAAGGTATCTAATCAATTTCATTAGTTAGTTCATGTAATTCAGATAGAGATCATATTTTGGAGTAGTATGGTAAAAGTTTTGGTAGTTGCATCCTTTGTTTGTTATTCCTTCCTTATCATCAGTCTTGTTACTAATTATAACCACCTTTGGGAAAATCAGTACCATTGATCCATGATATTGTGTCCTATTTATAACTACCTCTAGGAAAACTAGGGTTAACATTTGTTTATTAAGATTTGACATACCAACTTGCCACTTTCTATGTCATATTATGATTTTCTACCAATTATGCCTATTTTGTTTGAATTGATTACGACACTAGTCGAATTACTCCATTGTAGGGTATGTTGGGTGAATATTTTGTCACCAGCTAACTGATGCAAAAAATAGGTCTCTTCAACCATAGCATAGGGAGATTGGTCAGCCAGATGTGCAGGTTTAGCACATCAAAAGGGGATAAATCTCTCCTCTCATCAAGGGGAAGTTCCCTTATAACTATGAGGAGCTATATACTATGAGTATATATGTAGAAAATAACACTCAAGGGTAGCATAACACCATCCATCTCTCTTTTTTCAGAGATGATGTTCACAAATAAAGGATAAATCTAGGTGGAAACACTGAAGGCACTTCTCTTCTTTCAGAAGTGGTCTTACAACAAACAACTAGAGTTCTTTTAGGTAGGTAATAAGTAATCAGTAATAAAGGGTGTAGTAACCAGTAGACTAAGATGTAACACAAAGTCTCCACCTCAACTGCCCAAGAGTGAAATATGAAGGACAATGAGGGCACAAAGTCATCTCAAGGTCTTTTACATAGGAACATAAAATAGACAAACACACTAAAGGCAACTATGGCATCACAAAGTCTCTCCACAATTGGCTTCAGGACACCTTCCTAATTAGTTCCACAAGTTTTGCTTATTTCATTAACTAGACAAGAATGCATTTAGAAGATAGACATAAGAAAAATCTCCTAAAATGACACAAGCTATAATAACGTAAAGGTCTGAAAGTAACTTGCTTTCTCATTCAAATAAAGAAATATGATTAACAATTTGAGCTGAAAGTCTCAATAATCACCTTTCAATTTCAGTAGAGTTTTGCTTCTATAATAGAGATATCTCCTTTGCATAAAATAAGAGATTACATTATATAATAGCCAAGAAAGGCTTGGCACTTTGTTCCATGGAGCAACCCATTTTACATTCAATGTTTTGAATGCATCTTTAGTTTTGTCAAAGGACCATGCTGGAATAGGGTAGTTGCCTTAACAGTGGCATGCCAATTCATCTCAAATGTCTTCTCTTAGACCTAAGTCATCTAGTCTGTCACCTGATGTCTGCACAGCTGTCCACTTTGCCTTTACTCTAAGGGATATAAATAAGCTGTATGCCTTCAATGTTTGTAAGCCAAAATATCTACTTGGTGGACTGTTCCACCTATTGGGATAACTTCTACGTAGATATTTTTGGCCTTTCCCTCTTTCTGCTATGATTTGAGCTCTCAGGCTATCTTTTTCACTTTTTTGCTAGCTCTTTCAGCTACCCTCTTTAACTAGTCACTGAGTTTGTTTTTAACTTTTGTCTTTCTCCATCTTTGTCCCTTCCTAGTTTTGTCTTTTCTTAGAATTTAAGCTCTTTGGGCTGAATTCCCAACTTTGTTGGCTCTTTCAGCTCTCTCTCAGTGGTTCTTCCCTTTGGCCTTAAGGCCTTTGAATGCATTCAAGTTTGCACTCAAGCCTTCAAAGATTAATGGCTATGTTATTGCCCTAAATTTGTTGGCTATAGGGACGTCACCAGACATTTAGATCCCAACGACTAGTTCATGATGCTTAAACTTGACATCTTCGAGGCCATCAACCTCCTTGGCAATTCCTTCGACTTTCTTGTTTGATCCTTCCCAAAGGGGAAGAATCCCTTTAGCTTTGGTAGAGAGTCCCCTACAAGGGTACCTATCCTTTAGGGTCCTTTAGGTGGCCTTCGGGTGGTCTTCAGGGTCCTTCAGCTTTAATTCCTTCAGACATTTTGTCTGAAGGAAATGTTTCCTTGACTTAGCTATTTTTGTTGGGATTTTGGTCAGCTTTCCCTTTGGTTAGGCTAATTCTTTCAAATAAAATATTGAAGTAATTCCTTCAGACTTTTTGTTCGAAAGAATTCACCTCATCTTTTGCCTTTGAGCAAATCTAAAGGAATTCCAACTTTTTTGCCTTGTTTCCTTTTTTGAAGAAAATATTACCCTTTCACCCTTTTGCAATGGTCTATTTTTCTCATCACCTACCCTCTGCAAGGGCACTTGCCTTTGGTTCACTGGCCTCCAAAAGGGTACTTTGGCCTTTGGGCTTTGGGGCACTCCTCTAAACCGATTGATTGAACCAACTTTGGCTCAACGATTCAATCTTGTGTTCCACTCATTCAATTGACCACTTGAACCAACCACGTTGAACCAACTACTTGATGAACCTTTGAACCATTAAACCCATTAAACCTTTAAACCATTTTGGTTCAAGGTTCAATGATTTAAGCCTTCTTGTTTTCATTTAGTCTTTTGAAGCCATTGAAATTACTGAAGCGCTTAACATCTTTAAGCTTGCTGATGTCATTGAAATTTTGAACCCATTGAACCTTTGAACCATTTAAACCATTTTGATTCAAGGTTCAACAGTTCATTGGCTCATTCCTTTTTTTGAAGCTTGTCGATGGACCTTTTGGTTGAACCTCAGCATTGCACCAACTTTGAAATTGCCTAAGTGTTGGGAACTTGTTTCTTTCCTGCAGAGTCCATAGAAATGAGCCTATAGAGTCCATATAAATTAGCCTATAGATTTTGTAGAAACATATCTACAGAGTTTGTAGAAATGAGCTTGTGGAGTCCATAGAAACAAACCTCCAGAGTCTGTAGAAATAAACCTGTGAAGTCTGTAGAAATCAAAATTTGAATGCTCAAAACTAATTTTTGTGAAGGGAAGAAGGAATTTTGGCCTACAAGACCAAAATAGTTCATATGTTGTCCCAAAAATGAGTGACAAATTTTGGGAACAACAGCTAGCTCCAGTTGGGGAACTTCCTTCAGTGCCTTTAAGTGTGCCATTGGGCTATGGAGTCGTGCTACCCAAAAAGGAAAGGTGTAAAAAATAAAAACAAAAAACACAAAAGAAACTAAGGACTATAAAAATATACATATGTATAGATGATCTTATCTGATGCTTCAATAATTGGAGCACTTCAGATGTCACTCACTGTGAGATAGTGAAAATGGCATTCCATCCTGATAAACCAGTAAGAAACTATTTTCTCCCCAGAATTGGTGATGGGCGAATAGAACTCTCCACTAGGAATCACATTTTCTATGCACTCATTTTGATTCTCTCTTCTTGTCCCATGGCAAAGCATGGTATCCAATCTAAAAACCATAAATCTTTACTCTCTTGGCGAAGAGTTCCTTTACCTAACTTTGGCGTGCAGTAGTATGGTCCACTACCATAGCTTGTTGCTCTTCTAGTTTAGTCTAGTACATGATTTGATTATTAGCATCAAATACCTACCAATGATTAGCATTGTTAGGCACACTTGGTCTAAATACCATCTCAATAGTGTACTTTTGCTCTTTAAAGTCTTTATGAAGAACCAAGAGGGTCGTAGAGACAGCCAATGAACCTGCATGACTATGAAGCTCTCTGGGCACTACAGATATATTGAAAGAATCAAAACTTTCAATATAGTCCCATACCAAATTATGGTAATGGCACAATATTTTATTCTTGGTTTGACATAGGTTCCTCACCTAAAAAACCATCAGCTCAGCATCTCCTTTGGCATGAAGGAGTTTGACACCTTTGTCTTGAGCAACCTTCAACCTGAGTAATAGAGATTCATACTCGATAGTGTTGTTGGTGTTTCTAAACTACAACTTGTATGAAGAATGAAAAATATATCCTTGAGGAGATATTAGAATAATCCCAACTCCAACACTGGTAGAGGAATTACTACCATTGAATTCTAGGATCCAAACATCATCAAAAACTGATCTTCTATCAGATTTTTCTTCATGTGGAGGGGAGAGTTCCTTTGGGTTTGCACTATACTCTATCATATATTCTACTATTCCATCTAAAATAATTTTTAGACTATCATTTTCAGAAGTTTTATCAGCTAAAACATGAACATCCTCTATGGTCAAGAAATAATTACCCATGCCTAAAGACTCAAATAAAATTTGAGCTTCAGGCACTGATGTCTGAGTGATCACATATTTTGCTTCCTTCTCAAGAAGCAACATCTACATAACACCTTTGATAGGCATTCTCACCTCGGATAAGTCCATGCTTAATTTTCCACCAACATCCTTACAGAAATTTCATCCAAGAAGGATGTCGTATGATGCTGGGACGTCAACCACTAGGACAGTCATCTTGATTCTCTTGTCTTAGAATGATATAAATGCAAATTGGGCATATTTGATTTGTCCCAATAGTGGCACTTGTTTGTTATCCATGGATAAACATCTTCCAAATGTCTTGGTTAGTGTGAGACCAAGGGATTCTACCACTTTGGTAGGCATGACATTGTCAGATTCACCAAAATCAATGATGTAATTATTCAATTGGTGTCCATTTATCAGTAGGGAAATGTAAAATGGTTCAGTCCTTCTGAGAATAGGAGTGATGAGAAGGTTATTCCTAGTGGATTTGTTCTTGGGGGATCATGAGTTACCTTTAGAATTGCTTGTCCTACTAAGACGGCTTGGTTCTTTACACATTGAACTAACTTATCCAACTGATCAAGGTTAGATTGAAGGAATTCAAATTCAAACATTTGAATTTTGGTTTTCTTTATATGGTCAATTATGTCAAATGTTTGAAATGAACTAGTAACAGAGGATGGGAGTTCATCCCTTTGGTTTTTGGGAGGGGGAGGACTAGTCTGCGAGTTTGAAGTAGAAGGTGTAGGGATGTTTGATGTCCTCACCTTTTTAGCAGTCACCGGGTCCTTTGGCTGGAAGGGTAGAGTGGTTCCCCACTTAGCAATTGAAATTGTAGGTTGAGTTGTTCCTCTATTTTCTCTTTATTAGCTTACTGGGATGACTGGTTCTTGGATCAAGTGAATACAATATAAGTTCCTTCAATTGCTCCACCTTCACTTTTGGGTTCATCCTGGTAATTTAGGAAACCAATGTTTGAGTTGCTAGCTAATTCTTCTTCTTCCTGAGTGAAGAGATTAGCATCATTTTTAGAGTTCAATTTAGGCTGGAAGGAGAAATCTAATTCAACCTCAAGTTATCCAACTATTGAATTGGTTGGAGGTGCTTCAATGGAAAGGTTCCCCTGTGGGGGAGGAAGGTGATTTAGCTATCCTTGATTCTTGGCAGCATTTCCTTAATATGATTGATTAAGGAATGTCCTCCTTAGTACATCTCTATATGAAGGAGTAGATGACATCCCTTACATGATTTTCTTTCTGAGATCTAGCACTTCATTTTCCATCTTCTGTACCATTGGGTTAGTGGTGACTGTAGATGACTATTCAGAAGATGAAGAGGATTTACCTCTGTTAGGATCTCTCATTATCTTTCTTGCCAAGATAAGGTCATCTTCTACATTAGTAGCCAAATCTTGAGAAACATTAAGGTCTATGTGGCCAGCCCATCTCAGTAGAAAATTCACTTCAGGTAGCTGTGAGTTGATGAAGAAGCATTTTAGGTTCTCAAGTATTGGCTGAGTAATGGTAGGAATCTAGTTCCTCAGCTTGTCAAACTTGGAAATGAAGTCCCTCATAGGTTCATGAGGTTCCTTCTTCATCTGTGTGAGTTAGGCCAATAAGGCATGTGCATCTTCTACAAGCTTGAACTTGACTTCAAATTTACCTTTAAGAGTGTCCCAGTTAGTCACTGACCTAGCCTAAAGATGGTATAACTAGTCTACAACAACACCTTGTAGTGTTTCCACAAATAGCCTGATTGATATGTCTTCATAATCCATACCAATTACACCACAGGCTATGTTGAAGGCAGTAATATGTTCATTAGGGTGAACTTTTCCATCACCAAAGAATTTGAGGAAATTCTTCCTTGAACTGTGTGGAAGCTCATGTAGAGGTGGGGTCAAATTTAGTGGACCAAAAGAGTTACCCCAGGGGCCTTGAGCCATGATTTGATTATGGAAAGTGGGGATAACAAATATAGGGTGGAGTATGTATAGGTAAAGCTCTGCTAGCAGAGAAAAAAGAAGCTGTACATTGTATTGGTCACCTGGTGTTGGTAGGAGGAATACTCCTAGTTCATTGAAGGTGATGTTGTGGAGGAAACAAATCAAATTTTCTCTATTGCACCAACTCAAAAATAGGGTCAACAACACCTTGAGCTTTCTGGCTTCTTGTATAGCGTGGAGTTGCAAGATTGTAGAATAAAAATAGAAAAGAACTGGCCCTATTTCAGCTTGGAGCTTGAGGCTCCAAACTACTCATTCTTTCCCAATGGCTGTGGTTTCTCAGACTAGATTATATAATGGAAATGGATAAGGCACAGGTGAGAGTCACCCAAAAATTGTTGGTGTGGAGCTGATAGTGTTCTTCCCCAGTAGCAAAAATGGATAAGGAAAAGAACTGAAACTGTTTGTTCTTCCCCAGTGGAGTCTCCAAAAACTGTTGGGTGAATATTTTGTCACCAACTAAATAATGCAAAAAATAGGTCTCTTCAACCACATCATAGGGATATTGGTCAGCTAGATGTGCAGGTTTACCACATCAAAAGGGGACAAATCTCTCCTCTCATCAAGGGGAGGTTCCCTAATAACTATGAGGAGCTATATACTATATATATGCATAAAATAATACTCAGGGGTAGTATAACACCATCCATCTCTCTTTTTTCAAAGATGATGTTCAAAAACAAAGGATAAATCTAGGTTGAAACACTAAAGGCACTTCTCTTCTTTCAGAAGTGGTCTTACAGCAAACAACTAGAGTTCTTTCAGGTAGGTAACAAGTAACTGGTAGCAAAGGGTGTAGTAACCAGCAGACTGAGATGTAGCACAAAGTCTCCACCTTGACTTCCCAAAAGTGAAATACAAAGGAAAATGATGGCACAAATTCATCCTAAGGTCCTTTACATAGGAACAAAAAATAGACAAACACACTAAAGGCAATTGTGGTAGCACAAAGTCTCTCCACAATTGGCTTCAGGACACCTTCCTGATTACTTCCACAAGTTTTGCTTATTTCATTAATTGGACAAGAACACATTTAGAATATAGACATAAGAATAATATCCTAAAATGACACAAGCTATAACAACACAAAGTTTGAAAGTAACTTTCTTTCTCATTCAAACAAAGAAATATGATTAACAATCTGAGCTCAAAGTCTCAGTAATCGCCTTTCAATTTTGGTAGAGTTTTACTTCTATAATAGAGAGATCTCCTTTGCATAAAATAATAGATTACATTATATAGTAGCCAAGAAAGGCTTAGTGCTTTATTCCATGGAGTGACCCATGTTGCATTCAATGCTTTGAATGCATCTTTAGTTTTGTGTAAGGACCATGCTAGAACAGGGCAGCTACCTTAACTGTGGCATGTCAATTCATCTAAAATGTCTTCTCCTAGGCCTGAATCATCTGGTCTGTCACCTGATGTCTGTGTAGCTATCCAAGGGAGACAAACAATCCATTCATTCAATGTTTACAAGCCAAAATATCTACTTGGTGGACTATTCCACCTACTAGAATAACTTCTATGCAGATATTTCTAGCCTTTCCCTCTTTCTGCTATGATTTGAGCTCTCAAGCTATCTTTTCCCCTTTTTTCTAGCTCTTTCAGCTCCCTCTTCTGCTAGTCACTGAGTTTGTTTTTAACTTTTGTCTTTCTCCACCTTTGTCCCTTCCTGGTTTTCTCTTTTCCTAGCATTTGAGTTCTCAGGGCTGAATTCACAGCTTTGCTAGCTCTTTCAGCTCTCTCTCAATGGTTCTTCCCTTTGGCCTTAAGGCCTTTGAATGCATTCGGGTATGTACTCAAGCCTTCAAAGATCAATGGCTATGTTATTTCCCTAAATTTGATGGTTATAGGGACATCACCAGACATCTGGATCCCAACAGCTAGTTCATGATGCTTAAACTTGATGTCTTCAGGCCCGTCACCCTCCTTGGAAATTCCTTTAGCTTTCTTGTTTGATCCTTCTTGAAGGGGAAGAATCCCTTCAGCTTTGGCCAAGAGTCCCCCATAAGGGTACCTATCCTTTGGGGTCCTTCGGGTGGTCTTCAGGGTCTTTCAGCTTCAATTCCTTTAGACATTTTATCTAAAGGAAATGTTTCCTTGCCTTAGCTATTTTCATCAGGATTTTAGTCAGCTTTCCCTTTGGCCAGGCTAATTCCTTTTAACTTCTTATCTGAAAGAATTTGCCTTGTCTTTTGCCTTTGAACAAATTTGAAGGAATTCCAACTTTTTTGCCTTGTTCACTTTTCTAAGGAAAATCTTACCCTTTCGGCCTTTGGAAATGGTCAATTTTGCTCATCACCTGCCCTCCACAAGAGCACTTTCCTTTGGTTCACTACCCTCTACAAGGGTACTTTGGCCTTTGGGCTTTGGGGCACTCTTTTGAACCAGATAATTGAATTGACCGATTGAACCAACTTTGGTTCAACCGTTCAATCTTGTGTTCTGCTCATTCAATTGACCACTTGAACCAACCACATTGAACCAAGCACTTGATGAACCTTTGAACCATTGAACCCATTAAACTTTTGAACCATTTTGGTTCAAGGTTTAACGGTTCCAGTCTTCTTCTTTTCATTAAGTCTTTTGAAGTTGTTGAACTTGATGAAGTGGTTGAACTATGAACTTTGCTGAAGCACTTAACATCTTTAAGCTTACTGATGTCATTAAACTTTTAAACCCATTAAACCTTTGAACCCTTTGAACCATTTTGGTTCAAGGTTAAATGGTTCAACGGTTCATTCCTTTGTTTAAAGCATGTCGATGGACCTTTTGGTTAAACCTCAACATTGAACCAACCTTGAAATTGCCTAAGTGTTGAGAACTTGTTTCTTTCCTACGAGAGTCCATAGAAATGAGCCTACAGAGTCCATAGAAATGAGCCTATAGAGTCTATAGAAATCATCTTGAAAATTCCATAGAAATGAGCCTGCAGAAGTCGTAGAAATAAGCCAACAGAGTCTATAGAAATAAACCTACGAAGTCTATAGAAATCAGAATTTGAATGCCCAAAATAATTTTTGAGAAGGGAAGATGGAATTTTGGCCTGTAGGACCAAAATAGTTCATATGTTGTCCCAAAAATGAGTGACAAATTTTGGGAACAACAGGGTATAACTATAGTGACTTGAGGTCCTAGTTTGGGACTATGCAGACAGTGCTCGATACTTGTTAAGGTTAGCTTAGTCACCCTTTCCACCATGCTCTCACTATTTTATGAGCAACTCAAGCCACACTCTCACCATTTTGTGAGCAACCTAAGCCACACTCTCACCATTTTATGAGCAACCTAAGTTTGAACACTCTCATCATTTTGCAAGAAACCTAAGTTTGAAAACTCTCACCATTTTATGAGTAACTTAAGTTTGAATGCTCTTGTCATTTTGTGAGTAAACTTAGTTTAAATGTTCTCACCATTTTATGACCTTTAACCATTTAGTGTCTCATCATTCTTGATTGAGTTGAGATAATCTAAAATAATTCCAAAAACATTTGAAAAATCATTATAAAAGAAGAAAAACATTGACCACTTCTTTGCCTTAAAGATTTTGGGAACCCTTACTAAGTTACAATAAAATCACTTGTCACTTAGTTTCTCCATCCTTTTTGGCATTTTCTCTCACTCGCTTGCCATTTTTCAAGACCATTCCTCTTCTTATATCACACTCATTCTATTCTTTTTCCTTAGTTATCACATTCTTCCCATTTCCTGGGAGAACTACATTTGGCCTAAAGTTTTTTATTGGATATTACATCAATAAAACTATGTAGGTAGTATCCACTTGCATAGTGCATATGGAGACAACTTGTCTACCTCCTTCTTTTTCTTTTATTCCCCCATTTTGTTCATTTGTTAAGTTGTCACCTATTTTCTAGGGGCAATGTTCATATGGTTTTTATTAAGTGTTTGTTGTTTTGTTTGTGTGCCTATTTGTTTACTTTCAAAACTATTGCCTTGATTCAATTTATGTGTGCTCATTAGGTGATTCCTTCCCCACACTTACACTTGAATCTATTCATATTCATATGTTTACATTGTCATCATGGTTTCTATCATTGGTGCATTATTTTATATTGAGTATTGGATTATAGGAGTCAATCCTTATGTATATTTTAGCCAAGTCCTCATGATGTTATACCATGATGCCTACTAACACATGATAAAATAAACCTAAGCTTAAAGAAGTCTATTCAACAATGGCAACATCTCTTCAGCACTAACATCTCGATTCTATTCTAATCATATCCCAAATATAGTAATTAAACATGAAAGAATTTTAACTTTTATTAGTTCAGATGAGCATCTCCCTACTAGTAGGTTATTCCAATTCATCATTACCCTCTATGTTAAGTTATCATCATCCTCAAAAAAGTTTATCATGTTTGCCATAATCAGGGTCCAATGATTATAACTACTTATGGGCGAATCATTACACACCATCCCACCTATATCTCTCAATGATTATAACTACCTTTATGCAAATCATTTTGTTGTCACCACTTTACCTTTCCTATCCATATAGGATCATGTTATTATCTTGTTTTTCTATTCTAATAGAGTCAACTCCATCTTCTCAATGTTTATAACCACCTTTAGGAAAATCATTGTGTTATCATACCACGTTGTCACTATCAGGGTATAGTGCTTATAAATACGCTTTGGGCAAACCATTTTATATCATCCCACTTGTATTCTCAATGACTTTGACTACTTTTTCAATATCATTGTGTTTTCACTCCATCATCTTTTCCTTTATTTGGTCTCCTCATTTCACTTCTTTATTTTTGAGGGACCGTTTACTGACCTAATTATGCCAACCATTCCCTTGAGGGGGCATCATACAGTTAGTTTATAATCATTGAAATTGTAAGCATACATGAACTTTTAATTTTTTGAGAAGATGTTACTATGTTTATATCTTGCAATGCCTTCCCAAATAGGGGCAAAATGTAGACACCTAAATCTGGCCACTAATAACCTGTAATCATGCTTTTGGCAAATTTCCACCAAAAATACACAATTTGGCCTAAAAATACTAAAACATGCTAAATGCATATGAAACTGACATATTCAAGTACTAATTTTGGCAAGGATATCTTTAAATAAATAAATGCAATATATAGGCCAACTAACTTTGATCAGATCATTTCAAGTCAAAATGCCAAATTTGTAACTAGGTGCTCTAGCTTGCTCTTTCCTATCAAATATTTTGTAAGAGACATGTGACTTTGTTATTTGGTGTTGGTAACATCCTAAATGGGATAACAGATCCAACACATCTGACATTGACTTCTAATTCTAATCCAGTCAAATTTTGGACCAATAACAAGGCATTCTGATAAATTTGAGTAATTTGTGCACAAAGTGCTTAAACATGCTTAAGAGATAATTAAACCAAATTAGAGCCTAATCAATAATTCCATGGAAACTTGTTGAATAATTATTTTTATAAATTAATATTGAATATCTACATCATCAAGTGACCTCATTTCTTGGGAAGACATCCCTAGTCCATACATGCCACAAATATCATGCCCTCCATGCCTCATCAATGCCTTCCATGATGCCCTCCATGCCTCTTAATTGCCCCTTATTACAATGTCATGGTGAGAATAATTATAAACTTAATTACAAAAATTAAATTAATCCTCAACCACACATCTCAATCTCAGGATGAGCAGTTTAGGTTGATTCTAAACATTCTAAAAAATCTATAAATGGAGAGGCCATGAACATCATTTCTAAGACTTGATAATGCAAAGTTATAATGCACAAATGATTCTTAGAAATTGTAATTAGTGTTACAATGCCAAATTGATTCCAATCCAAGCCAATCCAAAGCTACAGAAATGCCAAAGAGAAGAGGAGATAGCCAAGCCTCCTTTGATGAAGACTTCATGAGCACAAGCCAAGCAAGCCATTACAACAAGAATTTTGGAGCATCCAAGGGAGGTAAAAGAAGGTTTATTTTGCATTTTAGTTGTGTGTTTTATTCATGTTTGTTAACTAAACTCTCTCTAGTGTCTAGGACATAGAGATATTATGCTAGTTAGTGTGTTTTTTTCATTTTTTTTTCATTTTGAAACTAACACCATACTAACCATCCTCTCTTGAGTCAAATTCCTAGTTCATATATTTGATAGAGTAGTTATTCAGATGAGGTGTGGCATAGCAATTAACATGATCAAGTATTTTGCTTGTATCATTTTTTGATTAAGATATGCATCTCCATCTGAATAAGGAAAAATAGAATCATATGCCATTTACCACACCTAGGCCAAAAACATGTACCATATCATTTCACATTTCCATTGCCATTGTTGCATATCCATTTTCCACTGTTGTAGATCCCAACCATTCACCCCATCACTTGGGGGCAACCCTCTTACCATTTTATTTAATCTATAAAAAACCATCTTTATCCTTAGCAATACCATAACATCTTATCATTCCATATTTATTTAGACCAAAGCCTATTTTTAGTCATCCTACCCAATCCTATTCTGAGCTTGGTTCTTTTGGTTCTTTCCACACTTTTTATGAGAGGATTCCAATAAATTTTAAATTCTTAATAAAATTTGTGTTTATAATGAAAACCTATGAAATTAGTGTGCTAGTTGATTTGGCAAGACATCTTTCATTTTCCATCATGTATCAAGTTTGTTTATGTGAGCCTGATTATAACCACCTATTGGAAAATCAATGTTTCACCAATCTTGCTACTGATTATAAATACCATAGGAAAATTAACATCATTGACCTATGAAAGTTTATCTTAGTTATAACCACCTATGGGAAAACTAGGGGTAACACTTGTTTACCATGCATTGTCACATCACCTTACCATTATTATTTCATTTGACTAGCCATTTGCTAGATTTGAGAACTTGTTGAGACCTAGTTGGTTTTTCCCCAACTTTTATTTGGAAGGAATTACTATGACTTGAGGTCATTTCAAGACTATGTGGGTCAGGCTCAATTCATGTTGAGGTCACCTCAGTCCCCCTTTCCATACACTCTCACCATTTTATGAGTAACTTAAGCTAAATGCTCTCACCATTTTGTGAACAGGTATCTTGTCATTCTCTAATGAGTTAAGATACCTAAAAATTCCAAAAACATTCATAATATTTCAAAAACCAAAAACATTTGTTCTATCCAAGCCTAGTCAATTATCCTCGATCCACCTTATGGGTCGTGGTCATTGTTAGGATGTTTTTTTTACTTTTGTTTTCAAGATTTTTGTTTGTTTGTTTATTTTAAGTTGTTTGTTTATTTATTTGTTCACTTGCATGTTTATTTCATTTCATCACTATTGCCTTGACTTAGTCTATATAATTTTATAGGTGATTCTTCAAGCACATTATTCTTGATTCCATCCATATTCATATGTCAACATTGTCATCATGGTTTTTATCATTGGTGCATTGGTTTCAAGTGTTTATTAGATTAGGAGTCAGTCCTTATGCATATTTTGGGATAGTATTCATGGTGTTCTATCATAAATCCTACCATCACATGCTACAACAAAAATTAGCTTTAGGAAGGTCTATAATCAATGGAGCTACAGAAGTTTCTCCTTGACATCTTGGCAAATCCTCCCATCCCATCCTTGATCAAATTAACTCATTTGACCATTCTAGTTGTATCATTATTAATCAGGATGAGCATCTCCTTGTTGATAGGTACAACTAGATCATTTACACTAATCAATCTTATTATTCTACTCATCTATTTCATCACTTTACACCCTTTCATCTTTAATCTATATTCTAGGTTATATCCTTGAGTTATGCTTGCTAATCAGCCCTAACTGGGGCATAATCATCTTTAGCCAATCTAGGTCCTCTTAATGATTATAATTTCCTATAGGAAAATCATTATTTTGACTTTTATTACTAATTATAACTACCTTTGGGCAAATCAACATCTTTTTTACATCAATATATGCAATCATTTTCTTATTTGGATTAATCTAAACCATAGATTAATTCTACCTTTGTTCTTGTTTCTTTTTGAGGGACCACCCATGAAAAAATGTGATGGACACTCCCTCAAGGGGGCATGATCATAGGCTTCCCAAAACCATTTGGATCTTTGTTCTTAAACCATCATCTTCTTTTTGGCATACATGCCATCTCTCATTATTTGAGAAGACATTTCTTTGCCTACGGTTTGCAACATCTTCCCAAATAAGGGAAAACTGTAGACACCTAAATCTAGCCACCAATGACCTTCAACTAGGCTTTTATCCAATTTTCACTTAAAATACACAATTTGGTCTAAAAACACTAAAGCACATTAAAATATTTGAAACTAACATATTTAAGTGTTGATTTTGGCTAGAGTATCATTAAATGGGGTAATGCAATTTATGGGCCACTTAACTTTGATCAAATCATTCTAAGTCAAAATGCCAATTTCGCACCTAGGTGCTCTAGATTGATCTTTCCTATCAGATATATTTCACAAGACATGTGCCTTAATTATTTGTTTTTGGTAACATCCTAAATGGGATAACATATCCAATGCATCTGACATTGCCTTCCAATTCTAATCCAGTCAAAGTTTAGACCAAAAACAAGGCATCTAATCAATCTGAGTAATTTGTGCACAAAGTGATTAAACATGCTTAATATATAATTAAAATAAATTAGAGCCTAATCAATAATTCCATGGAAACTTATTGAATACTTATTTTTGGAAATGAATATTGAATATCTGCATCATTAGGTGACCTCATTTCTTGGGAAGACATCCCTAGACCATAAATGCCACAAATATTAGGATTCATACCTCCCATGCCTCATCAAATTCCTCCATGCCTCTTAATTGTTCCTCTATCCCAAATATTGATGATACTATTTATCAATTTTAATTACAAAATTTGATCAATCCTTAGCCACACATCTTAATCTTGAGATGGATGGTCCAAGTTGATTATGAACAATCTAAAAAATATATAAATAGAGAGGCCATAAACATCATTTTTAAGACTTGATGATGAAAAGTTATAATGCACAAATTATTCCAAAATCCATTGAAATTAGTGTTACTATGCGAAATTGATTCCAAGCCAAGCCAAGCCAAAACCATAAGGTGCCAAGGAAAAGAGGAGATAACCAAGCCTCTTTTGTTGAATACTTCATGAGCACAAGCTAAGCAAGCCACTATAACAAGAATTTTGGATCATCCAAATGAGGTAAAAGAAGGTTTCTTTTGCATTTTAGTTGTGTTTTTTATTCATATTTATTAACTAAGCTCTCCCTAGTGTCTAGGCTTAGAGATGTTATAATAGTTAGGGTGTTTTTTTCATTTTGTTTTCATTTTTAAACTAACACCATACTAACCACCTATCTTGAGTCAAATTCCTAGTTCACAGACCCCATACAAGTCTTTCATAAAGGGGATGAGTTAATTCTCTAAACCAAGGATTACATAACACTCTACATATAATTTTTCCCCACATACCTTATGTATATTAGGGATGCCCCTATAAACCTTGTGTAAACCTAGATTAGGACCTATTGACCATAATAGGTGACTCTCTATCAAAATCAATATTAGATCCCAAGTGGCCTTCAAGTGTAAACAAGGTTGAGAAGATTTGAGAGATTCCATGATAGTCCACCAACCTATATCCTCACCCACAAAGCATTATATGGTGCAATCATTAAGTTACACACCTTTTTTGTTTACTAATATTAGGTCTTATGATTGGTGTGTGCATGTCATAATAGACCCATATTATTTATGAGCTAGGTTAGCCTTATCCCTTTCTCAAAAAACACCTAGGAAAACCTTTAGGACACCTTTCCATCTTATGGATAGAACTAAATCAATTTCACCTTCATCTCATCCACCACAATATTGAGTATTAAGTTTTTTCTTGAAAGCTAAAACTATAGTGGTCACCCATCACTTCTTATGAATCTTATAGTCAACCTATTTTTCTATCCCAACATCTAATACCTTGACTAAACATCACCAAAGTTTATAACTCTATTGGGTTTTATCTAGCACGCTATCATCTTATCAACTCACCTATTCATACCTAGTACCCATCTAATCATCATCTTGATAGTGTAAAAAGGCATCTAATCATCTCATCACTTAGTATCCTTAATAGATTGAACCTTTATAGGGTTTTCATGTTGGTAATATTTGATCAACTTAGTCTTTAATATCTAATTCTAATCTTATCATTTGTATTACATACATCTTGACCACTCTATTCTAAAACCCAAGAAATGCTTAGTGATCAAAGTCACATTCTTTTTTGTCCCATATCAAAACAATACCTAATCATATTTACATCACCCCACATTATCCACCATGCCAATCAAGATTTGTTCCCAAGTCCTAATATTGGGAAAAATATCAAATGAGGAGGAGGATATCCTTAGGACATTAGGGGAATAGATTAGGAATAATGAAGAAACTCAAAGTGATATGCATACTCCAGGAGGAGATGAAATACTCACAAATGACTTCTTCAATAGTGATAAGGTTAGATCACAATTTAATATATATATATATATATATATATATATATATATATATATATATGGAAATTGTGACCAAATCCTTGCCCAAGTTATTATAATAGGGGAAAAATTACCTCCCATGTTTCATTCATAATGATCAAATTTAGGGCCAAAATCTTCATTCATAATCTAAATGTTGAATTGACATACCAATTGAAATTACAATGTGCCAACTCATTTTATGAGATTAAAGAAAAGGGTATCTAGATTGATAAGTCACTTATTTAAAGGGTAACAATAAACTTATATACTCTAAATGAACAAAGACAAAGTCAAGATAATACTTTTTTCAGGTAAATCAAAAGTCTTAAATAAGAACAATAATGTAGTAGGGGATGGTATTATTGATTAAAAAAATTTAAAAATAGCAAAAAAATATTCCTCCACTATAAAAAATCAAAATATCTCCATTATTATTTTACTGATATGGAAACCAAAGCCTAGAGTGGGGAAAAGGTGTCTTACTAGTCTTGGTGTACATATCAAAATGATCCTGAAATAATTAATTACTACCAACATGATAACTCTCTTAAAGATTTGACCATTGGAGGATAATAATCCATGCCTTTATTGGTACCATGAAGATTATTTTTACTAATACCATCAATTCATATGGCATGATACTTGTTGGGTGAATATTTTTTTACCATAATGGTAACAAAATGGTATTTTCAGCCATTGTGTGATGAGATAAAACTCTCTTCAAGGAAATGGGAGGATCCATTTTTATTGCTAACACAACAAGTTATTATTTACACTAATTTTATTAAAGTGAGTTTTGTAATATCATCTAATCCTCTTTTTTCAAAATTGATGTTTACTTAAAAACTTCCTTATGTTCTTTATAGTATATTGTGAAAACGTAAAACTGCTTCATGGAGTAATGATAACTGATATTTATATTAGTCAGCCAAAAGAGTAACTAGAATGATACCAATAAAGTAACATGAATAGTTGGAACAAAGAATAGCCCAAATTATTCACCTTATTTCAAAAAAAATATTAAAATCACCAAATAAAATTAACTTGCAACCCAAAGTATCCATGGTAAGTCACTTTCAATGATGAACACAAACCCATAACTAGAATGTAGCTCAAAGACTCCAAAATTAGCTTCCTGGCACCTTCCATTTTATAGAATTTTCACACCAAAATCAAATCAAATAAAAAGAAAATAAAATGGAAAATACAAAAGAACATTTCAAATACACCACAAGTATATTCCAATAAAAATATTGAAAGATCACTTGATTTTCTTATATTGATGAATTCAAGATTTATAATATGAACACAAAGTGTCACAAATTATTTCTCAATTTAGCAACATTTTGATTCTATAGTCCTGATTATCCCTATAAAAAAGAGCATACTCCTATTTATATATAAAGGAGATATGAACAAAATAGGAAACACATAAATCCATTGACTTATTCATTGACTAAATCCAATTTGACTTAGGACTGTGTACTTTTCCTACATGTAAATTTCACCAAACAAAATTGCATATGAAAAGTTACAAAAAAAAATAGGTGTCCTTAGATACAAGAATTTATTATTTTTTATTCATCTCTAGATATGTTTCATATCTATTCAGTGTGGCCTAAGACTCATTGTCATTTTACCCTAATGTATTTTTGTAGATGGAAAGAACCCTTGTGATGGAGTTTTCTAGATCACCTAGTATGCCTTTAATTCTATCCAAGATTCTTTACAATTTATACATTATGAATTAAAACTCAATTAGTTTGTCAATGGAGTCTAGTGTGAATGTTCCTATTTCAATCTCTATTTAAATCAAGGATGTGAACTCTTAAACTACTATTTCTATAGGAAGAATTTCTTGGAAGTCATTTTTAACTTGGCAAAGAAATTCTACAATCTTATATATAAGGTCTAACACCTTATCAGTTCACATATCTTCATTTTCTTCAAGATATTTAATCAGATTCTCGATAACTTTATTCTTATTATTCATTGCCTCTTTGTATTCTATGAACATTTCCCTGCTTGGAATGACATTCTATTCAACTACGAGTTCTAGATTGAATTAGCGTAGTTGAGTCCATGTATAAATATATTTGTTGTCAACTCCAAGTATTTAGTGAGTGTTTTAAGTGTTTTATAAATTTATATTTTCACTTCACTCAAGTTATTCAAAAATTCAATGACAAAACATAACTGTTAATTACCTTATGTTGACAATCTTTCAATCCAGGCATTGACTGCCTGACCTTGTGATCTAATACTTTCTACCTATTGAATTGATTTTTCCATGGTTTCATTTTCAATGGGTTAAATTGACTTAGATGATTATGTGATTTTCAATAAAATTAAAGTCAATTATTCTAATTATATCTTGAATTGGTCCTTGATTTTCTTAACCTTGTCATATCTCTTGATCAAGGATGCCATTACTATTCACAAATATTCCTTTGCACTTTTATGTGTTTGCTTCCAAATATCAATCCATCCTACTATATACTTATACACTTAGATATCTTCAATATTTATATCTTCAAGAGGCACTACAACTTCAACATACTTGTGTCCAGCATCAAAAAATACTCTTGATATGGTCTTAACCTTATTTGCTATTTTTTATTTTACCAGCATAAGTTGACCAAAATTAAAATCATCAGGAGAAACAACTTGCTTCTTCCTTTTGGGTGCTTGAGTCATGAAATAAGGAGGAAAGGTTGATGGATCTTCTGGTGTGGAGGATATTAAGGATTGTGATGTTTGGAGAAGGTCAATAGTTTGTGAAGTGGGTGGAATGGAAGGTGGGACAATGGTATCTAGTAGTGGAGAAAACACCAATGGAATTATGGTTATGATTGGTGGAGTTTAATTTGGTGTGAAATAAACACTAGCCTTTACTGGTAAGTTGGATACAAGAGTAGCAGGGACTTGGATTATCAATTTATAAAATGTATGGACATAAATTTATCTATATCTTATTGGGTGAAGTATAAATTGGTAGGTGATATTAGTGGCTTTGATGGAATAGGTAGACTAGATAGAGAATCAAAAAATTGATCTAATGTAACTTAAAAAGGGACTTAGAAAAGCATGACATTGGTAGGTGATGGAGGGGATGAAAGAATAGTCTAGGGAGGAATGGTAGAGATAATTATCATAGTTAGAGTAATAGGGGGAGGAATGGAAGAAATTACCTATGAAACTATTGTTTGTGAAGCTTCAACTTGAAAAATCTCTAGTTGTGAGACCACTGGTTATGAAAGTTATTGAATCACAGGTTGAGATAGTTCTTCACTTGTGACTAGGTCTTCTTCTTTCTCTACTTGATCACTTTTTTCTACATCAATTTCTTTGTCCTTTCTTTTGCCTCTACTCATGAACACAAACCTTGGTTTCTGTGTAGAAGTGGAGGCATCTTCCTTATTTTTTTCAAAGTTTCTCATACTTCTTAGCAGTGTCTTCATCATATTCATCTTCAGACCTAGTTTTGAATTATTTCAACTTAATACCTTTTGATTCCAACCAAGCATTAGTCTTTGCAAAAATAAGTTGAAATTTGTCTATGATAGATGTGGATTATTTTATGGACCATTGAATTAGAGGAAAAGGAGTTGAAGCCACTTGATTAACCTCATATGATGGGTCTAATACATTCTCATCATCTGATAAATATTTTGGATTATAAACCAACTTTAGATTGATAATTTGGTCCATGGTGAGATGATTATAATCCATCTTTCTCACATCTTCATCAATCATACACTCTACCCAAATATCTTCAAATATATGTATATGAGTATAGTTCCATTTCAGATTTTCCATCATCATTCTATAATCAAAGTCTCTCTTAATTTTGAATCTCTTTAGAGTGATCCATTGTATTTCAGTTTCCATTGTCTTGGCTTTCAGAGTGGCTGAAATTATATATCGGCCAATGTGAATGGGAAACTTGAAGTCTTGCTTGTGTGCATCTGACTATTTTTTATGTACACTCATCATTTTCTAGCACATATCCATCAAAATTAACTTATCACTTAGGTACCTGGGTAACAAAAAAGGTTGTTCATTGAACCCATCTACCCTGATGTATTTGAAGGTTGAGAATTGTAGAAAAATGCAACCAACCTTATTGACTGTTGCCCATGCTGCATCTAAAATTCTCTTTTTCTTGAGGCCTATATTCAAGATACAAATTAACCTTTAAAAGAAGACATCATTAACTCTCTTGTAATGTTTAATGCTTTCTTTGATAGTCAACTATGGGTAATATTCATGTATAGGAACTTTCTTTCTTTCACCAACATTGGTTAACCCTGGGAAAGATTTCATGCTAGCTACAACATATACCAAATAAGAAGTCATATATAATTTTAGAGAAGAGGTCACCTTAGAGAGCTAGTGACATATGACATCACTAATCAATTTTCTCTAGTAGATTATTTGTTTCCCTTTTTTAATGATGAAAATGTAGTGATACATCCATTCTTAGAAGATACTTGATGTTGGTAGCCCTTTGACTCTACTTAGGAGGGTGATTAAATCCCCTACTTCCTCTAGGAAATCACTATGCTAAAAGTACTTGGGCCATCTTGTAATATAATGATGAGGAGTTCTGAGCCAATGAAAACTAATGTGTCTTTTTCACTTTTCAAAATTATTATCATAGTACTCTTGGGATAAGTTCATAGTTATATCTAAATAGAGCTAAATGATCACTTTTCCATCCACATCTTTGACTAATCTGGTTTGAATATTAAAGTGTACAACAACTATCAAAATAAACTTTGGATCTTGTGCTGACATGGGGAATTCAACTTCCAAATGATTTTCACTATTTAAGATAACTTAAAAATGTGGTGTAATGGGATCCCTATCTAGCCTCTACAAGAATTCAGCCATATCAACATGACCAATCTTAGTATCTCTGATTTGGTCTACATTTGATTTGATCACTGATACTAGAAACACACCTTAAAACTTATACTTTATCAATTTCTTAGTGGGAGAATCCTCTGACATTGATCAAGTGACTACAAGGGAGAATTTCATTTCCCCAAAGTTAGCATTTTTTCATCTATCTTGGAAAATTTCAAGAGCAACAAAAATCTACGCTCTTACATAGGATATAAAATAAAATTGTTTAGTTTGGAGAATTTTCTTTGAACTACATGGGGTTTGAAGGCTTTGGGTGTAATTCAAAGAAAATTATTTGAATTTTACTAAAGTTGGGTATTTCTTCATTGGGTGTAGATCAGAGAATTGTATTCAACTTGCACCATACTTGGGTATATTTGGTGTAGGTTAGAGAAAATTCTTTGACTTGTACCCAAGGTGTTGGTTACGGTGGTCTTTGGTGTAGGTTAGAGAATTTTCTCTGACCTACACTAGTTTTGCTTGATTTGGTGTAAGTCAGAGAAAATTGTCTGAAGTGTACCATGGGCTTGGATATGTGTACATAATTTTTTTCAATGTGCATGGGGAAGGCGGGGTAGCATAAGGGTGACAATGAGGAAAAAGGGGTGCACATCAAAGAAAATTCTCTGATGTGCACTCAAACATGTGAAGGAATGAATAGGGTGTATCTTACAAAAATTATATGAGATGTATGAAGAAATAAAAAGAGTTGATACATCTGAGATACGTGGGAAATTCAATGAGGGTTTTAGCCTCAGAAAGGGATATGCACAAGTTTGGAAAATAATAAAGGGTTTGTAAAAATGTAAATGATTTCTACAAAGATCATTAAATAAAAAGAAACCTAGGGCATAATAATAATAAAGAAAATAATAAAGGACTAAAAATAAAACAAATGTTACCTAAGGTCCATAATGGAGAGAGAGACCATGGATGTATCAAATCAAATGATTGTGAAAAAGGTGGATGAAGGGGGGAGGTATATATGGGCTCATAAATGGTGAGAGGAGAGTAAGAAAAAATGGTAAAAATAAAAATCACCTAAGTTAATTATATATAAAAATGATAATTGATGCATATTAATTACCATAGTGGTGGGGCCCCTACAGGAGTAGTGAAAATATCTGATCCTTCACGTGTAGTAGCAGAGAATTTATTTGCTCTTGCACTTTGGGATGTAGTCTAGAGAAAATTCTCTAGATTATACAATTTCAAACTTGGTGTAGTTTGGATAAAATTATTTAGAGTACACTAGTTGAAAAACTCCATTGAACATATTTTTTTGGGGGAAAAAAACATAAGGAGGTAGTGATTGGCCTCATTTTGCATGCTTAGAGCTCATGGGCTATAAAACAAACAAGTTTTTTAAGCATTATCCCATAAATTGAGTCTGCTAAATTCAAGGATAAAAATATTGAAAAATTCATGTAATTAAGACATTTGATCTAAGATGTAATAAAAAAAGGGAGATAGAAGTTGAGGGAGAGAGTCAAACAAGTCAATCCATGAATTAGTAACTAGGTATATAATAGGAACCTCTACCAAAACATGACTAGAAATAGAATAAACCACTAAGAGATCAGGTTCAAGCCTCCACCTCTAAAAAAATAGATTATCACTCCATCCCATATCACTACATTAACAACATCAAAATAAAAGGCCTCCAAGGGCCCACAAATCTACCATCCCCCATACTTAAAATTAATAGGGCCACTATTGATTGTATAGTCACTATAAGATATGGAAAAATAATAATTCTTGGAGAACCTCCAAAGGACCCACATACTTATTCATCTCAAAAGGTCACCATCCTTATGCAAGTCTCAAATTCTTTTGATAATCCATATGATATTATTCAGCAGTTCAAGAAGACCCCAACCCAAATTTCCCTTATGGATCTTCTCAAAACCTCATTTGAGCATTGGGAGATACTAAATCAAGTCTTAAATGAATTAAAAGTCAATAGGGATATTTACACAAGTCAATTTCAATCCCTATTGAGTCATTTATCTCCATTAAAATAAATCACCTTCAATGCCCAAGACATGTGTTGGTCCCCTAACTTGTTAGTGGAGTGTTTGTACCAACTTGATATCCACATTAACACATTTAGATATTTTTTAGCAAGTGGTTATCCTAACTATTTTGATATCCATCTGGAGGATGAAAAAAAAATCATGTGCCAACTATATCATAGCTAATTATCTCCTATATAATTAAGATATTAATAGAGATTTGAAGAAATGTGGCAAGTGCAGCATGGGGATTGCAGGGTCATAGAGCTAGTGGTTATGATGATAGAATTTCATCTCAACACTCAGCATGAAAATTACACCTTAGAAAAAATTCTCTTAAAGGCTTATATAAAGATCTTGAACTAGAGGATGAGAAGGTATGGATAATTGCAGCGAAGCTCTGGTGGAATGACTTCGAAACCATGCTTTGTAAACTTTGCTCTAGTGTCCATTGAGGCTTAGATACTAAATGGAGGCCACTCTAGCTCCAATTGTATGTGCCCGAGCTTATTTATAAACCTTTGGGTTGTTAGTATTATTGTCTTGAATATAAACTCTTGCTATGGAATTTGAACAAAAATATAATGGTGTTGCCTTAAATTATATGTGAGTTTGTCTAGTTCACATGTCTTGTGGTATTGTTGTGAGATGCAAGTGTTTGTGTGATGTCATTACTTTTAATTATTTATGTGAACTGAAGTTAATTTGGTTTTTTTGGTTTAAATATTTTAATGGAGTCTCTATAATTTTCATGATGTCATCAACATTTTACATGCAAGATGAGTATAGGTTTATGTTAGTGAATCCAATCCCTATTTAATTTTCATCTATTTAGTATGGAGAGTGAGTTAAATCAAAGGTCTCTTATGACCCACTAAGTGACTATATGACCCTGAGCTTACCCTAAGCATAGTCATGTGCCTATGGGTCTACCCCAAAGTTAATTTTCTAGTGCATTACTTAAGTCCCCCTAGTGAATCCTTATGCCATGATACAACTAGCCCAATACAGGCCCCAATTCCTTCTCACATGTGCTTAGGGTGAGCACATAAGGCCTATGCCTTATGTGGATTGATGCAAGCATAACCAAGTGTTTAAATATTGATCACAAAGGCAATTATCCCATGATTTCACTTGGTTGTAGTGAACCACCCTTAGACCTTTATAAAATTTTAATTTTGTTGTCAGGACCCATGTTGAATTTTGTTATTGTGATGGTACAACAGAATGATGTACTAAATTTATCTCAAAAACATTAAGCATTTGATTTAATAGGTGGAAAATAGTTTTTCATAAAAGCATCCAAACTACAAAGGATAAAATCCTAGAAAATAGGTTCAATATAACCTATATGATGCTTTATATAAGGTATTTTTTTGTGAATTACCTGAGCATGTGTACAAGTGGTTGGATGCATATTCAACCCATAGAATAAGAATCTATGGAAGGTGATATGATTTGACAAGGGAGTGCTTATAGAGGATTGATACCTTGGATGTTAGTTGGACTAGAGCAGTGGATAAATGGTGGTAAGGAGCTCTGAATATCTACATAGTTGAGTTCATAATATCAACTTATTCATGCCTTGAGGAAGCAGAGTATTAGTTGTTGCATGACCCTAGAGCCATGTTCATAAAGGAATTCAACATAGAGATCAAGAATATAATGGTTGATTATAGTTTTAAAACTTTGGCAATGGAAGGCTAAAATTCTTTCATGTATGAACTGCACAAAGGGGAAGAGAGGGATGTGTAGGTGAGATGTAATGGAAGGGAACAAACAAATTAACACCCAAGAGCTCAGAAGACAAGCCTATAATATGAGATGGCATTGAATGATGGAGGATATAAAACCTATAAGTTACAAGAGGAGCCATAGCAAATGAGAAGGGCATGTGGAAGGATCTCTTAAAAAATATTAGTGAAAAGATGAGAGGTATAATAAAGCAATGAACTAAGAACGAAATTTGATAGGTGTAGATTCCACTAAGTTCCTAAAATTTTTGGTGAATACATATACACTTGACATGCCTAACCCATTTAAGCCTATGGTATATGCTCACACACTATATTCCCCACTTGTAGATAATACATAAGTGATTGTTGACCCTACCAACACCTCATATCTTAAATGCTTTATAGATTTAGATTGTAACTTTTTTATTGAATAGATTATTCCATACAAAGAGGTGAGCACAACTACCTATAGACTATTTAGTGCTAGCTCACCACAATAAAATTTGAACATGAGCATAAAAAAATAACTAATGTCAGCAACTCAAGGTTGTTAATAACTTAAAAGAAGTGGTGTAACACCATAAATAAGTATCACAACACCAACAACATCAACTACACTAGCAAGAATGACAAAACTAGAGCCTACCTTTAGGGTTGGAGGCATTGGATAACCACTACCAGGATAGGCATCAAGGGGATAATCACCATAAGTAGCAGCTTCCCCCCATAATAGATCTACTATGATATATATGTGTACCTTCAAAAGTATTGTGGCATTGAAAATGTTGTAGGACATGTGTTGAAGTGTGAATTATAGTGGTGTGCATGAGGCATAACCCAATAAAAGCATGTAGATACTTAGTTTGTAACCACTTTACTCAATAATGTCCATACTTGGTATAGAAATTTTGATCTTAACTATGCCATGGTTGACTATGATACCCTAAAGGATGCATTCCTGAAAGAATTTAACATCCCAAAGTTTGAACAATAGAGCATCACTATGGTAAAAAAATTACCTAAGGACTTTTAGAGAGTGTGTGCTTATATGATATATGGTTTAAAACTCTCCTATCAAATATACTATATGATATTCACCCTTCCTAACATGCATAGTGGTTCACTGCGGGGTTGCTTGTGTCATTCTAAAGAGTGATTTCCATGAAGACTTTTACAAACCCTTGATAAGTGCTTGAAGCCACACTCAAATATGAGGTAGTTAGAAGTGTAAACACCAATATCAACCTATTTATGGAGGCACAAATTACATTTATGACATCCCAACTCAAAAAACTTACCTCTATCTCTGTGCATGATGCTTGAAGTGGACTATGGTGTACTGATTATGAATTAGAAGGCCATATTAGAACTAATTACCCATGGAAGAATGTGCATGATTTACTTCTAAGATAAAAAGTTTGTTAAGAATCACACAATGCATGAAATTATCATTTTTTACAATGTACCAATCAAGTCAACGCAACCATCTATTGTTGTTTATGAGACACCTACACCTATACCACTATTGATTTCTAGATGATTAATGAAATTCATGAAAATATGGATAGGGGGCATGGTAGGATACAATAGTAGTCAAAGTACAATAAAAATAAGGGAATAACATCTACATCTAATAAAATATAGGATTAATTATATATTGAGGTGCTAGAAAGTGAGGTAGAGGATGTGGTGGTGGAAGGTTCTCACTGTGCTCATGTTATAAGTAAGGATCAATAAAGGATTATCAGCATGACTTCTCTACACATCCCATGTGTGGGTATTATCGAGGGCCACATAATGTTTAATAATACCTTGACCTTTATAAAAATTTGACACAACATAGGCTTGGCAGAGACAAACATGCAAGGATGATCATGCATGAGTAGAAGATGGAAAAATGGATGCCAAAGGTACAACCTACACACCCAACATAAGTCAAGGTGCAGGTGACTACTCATAGTAGATTCACCACTCATCCACCAACTATGTCAATATGTCTCAAATGGGGATAAGGGTAGAAATGAATGCATAATGTGGTATAAACCAATTGTTTCACCTTATCTGGATCCAATGCACAAGAAGGATATACTATAATAAGATATGAGCATAATTCAAAACTTTCAAGGGGATATCCAATTAGCTTGTGACCTTGAAGCATAGGCTGATGGCTCTCAAAAGAATTAGGATAGTTGAGAGGCTAAAGTACATGAATTTACTAAGATCATATGCCTCTTACAGTCTAAAAGTATATTACCCATGTTGAAGAGCTTACTCCTTGAACATGCAGGTCAAAATTAAGTTGAGGTCTTTGTATAATGTATGGAGAGGGCATGAGAATTTTGACATACTCAAAATGATGAATATGAAAAAAAAACTCCTAGTGGATGACACTATTGATGGATGGTCTATCTATGAGGTTCTTGTAGACACATGCATCAAGGTTAACATCTTGACCAAGATTACTTGGGAGAAAATGGGCAACCCAAATTTGAGACCTTTCCCTCATGTGATCTTCATGGCCAATAAGACCCAAGCATAGATTATCAAAATTTTGGAGAGCACATTTATAGATATCATGGGTATGAAATTTTAGGTTGACTTTGAATTAATAGAGTTAGTAGAGCATGATAACTACCTGATGCTTCTAGGAATGCCATGGTGTTATGTGAATAATGTAGATATGTGCTTCAAAAGGTACTACATGACCTTTGAGAATGGAATGGAGAGGGTAGTTATACCTATTTTAAATGACCAAACACCCTACTATGTTGAGAGCATGTACATTGAAGATGAAATTAACCATATCTATAACATGACAGTACAAGGCATCGAGAATCTAGATTTAAATGATCAAGGAATACTCTCTTGGGAAGATGGACACTCAACCTTAGACACCATAGATATTTCTTGTGATCAATGGGTCAAAGAATCATATGAGACCACTAACTAATGGTGCCACTTGGTGTGAGCAAAGGCTTCAAAACTAGTAAAGATAGGTTAGATACATATTGATCACACTGTTAAATATGTGTCCTTTGCACCAAAAAAAATGGGAAAAAGAGTGTTTTAACTTAGTAAGGGAAAACTTGTTTTGCTCCCAAGATATGAAGTAAGTAATCCTATGGAAGACTATATCCATGATATTGAGTCATGTATCCTAAAGGAGGTGGATAAAATTGGCACACTAGTGTACACATTAAAAATTACTATCATTTTTTGGTAGGTAGTATAAAAGCCTTACAAACTTGGAAGGATGTAAAGGAAGCCATTTGCACCAGATTAGAAAGAGTAACAAGGATATGGGTATTTCTTCCTAATATGGGGACTCTGATCCCATATCACATGTACATCTTTGAAAATAAATGTGAACTATTTGTGGTGAAAATGTACCAAAAAATCTATGGGTGTACACCTTATATATAATTATAAAGACTTGGGTGTGGGCATCATATGTAGTAAATGAGATGCACCATGAAACAATAGACTAGGATGCCCTTAAGGAGTGGTTTGCTCATACCTTCTCCTTCTCTTCAAAAAATCTTGAACTAATTGAACCATTATAAATAGTTTTAAGGTTAGTATTTGAGGACACTATTATATCAGAAGAGTGCCTAAAGGACATATTCATAAAAAAAGGTTTAGCACTCCCAACCTTCTTCAAAGAATAAATTTTGAATAGTGACTCTAGTGATGAAGACGATGACACATGAAAAGCATGCAATTGGAAGAATTTGAAAGGGAAAAAATTTAGTGAACCAATTTGAGGATAACACCCTAGATTAAGAAGACCCTATCCATCTTTAGGTAGAGATAACCAAGGGTAGCAAACAAGTCAAGTATTCACACAAAGAAAAACATGAACCCTATTAATCACTATTAAAAAATACCAAGGTAGATATCAATTCAAATGGGGAACCTAAAATTGCCACTCTAGGAACCTTTTGGTCTAACATGAAAATAACTCATTTTATTGATCTCTTGAAATAATTCCAAGACATGTTCTCATGAAACTATAAATATATGAAAGGCATCCACACATCCCTTGGGAATATGAACATTAAACTAGTTGATTGTATGAGACCCATCAAGAAGTGGCCTTACAAAATGAACCCAAATATTCATGCCAAGGTCAAGACTAATATTAATGGCATGCTATTCACAAGATTTATTTACCCTATATAGGACTCTGAATAGGGCATCCCCATGGTCATCAACATCAAAAAGGATGGGTGCATTTAAATTTGTGTTGACTATAAAATATTGAATGCTACTTGTGTGACTGACCCCTTCCCAACTCTGTTCATTGATGAAGTATTAGATGGTATCATATGTTGTGAAATATACACATTTACTAATGGATTTTCAAGATACCATCAAGTCTAGATCAAGGAGGAGGATAAGCTAAAAATGACCTTTGTGCTTGAATGGGAATATTTTTCATATAATGTGATGCCTTTTGGGGTTAAGAATGTGCCAGCCATTTTCTCCTAGGTGGTGATCACTAGATTCAAATAATTCATTCACAAGTTCTTCCAAGTATATTTAGATGATTGGATAATGTATGGATTCATAAAATATCACTATGATAATTTACACCTAAGGTTTGAAATGTGTTGGTAGTTACAAATCTCTTTGAATCTCAATTAGTGTATTTTCATGAAGTCATTTGGTAGATTGCTTGGGTACATCATCTAAAATGATGGTCTAATCATTAATCTCACCAAGATGGTGATAATCCTTTATCTTCAAACACCATCAATGTAAAAATAGGTCCATGCCTTTCTTATACATTTAAGGTATTATAAGAAGTTGATAAGTAAGTATTCTAGGATTACAACATCACTAGAGGAAATCTTGTAGAAGGATGGCCCATTATATTAAGGCTAAATGTAGGAAGGTGCTTTGAAGACCATAAAGCTAAAGCTATTAAGTATACTAATACTATAATTTATTGACTAGGTGACTCCCTTCCATGTACATGTTGATGCCTCTGGTACTATAATCAGCACAATTCTCTCACAACCAAGTGAAGGGAAAATGGATCATCCTATTTATTTTTCAACCAAGAAACTAACCAAGGCAAAACAAAATTACACCACAACTAAGTGTAAGGAACTTTATATGGTGTACACCCTATAGAAGTTTTGATAATATTTTCCAACAACCCACTTTATCTTCTTTACTGATTATGAAGCACTTAAATACCTAGTGAACAAGCCCATTTTGCACATGTGCATTATTTATGGATCATTTTATTTAAATAATTCTAATTTTTTATTATAGGGAAGCCTGAAAAGCAAAAATTGGGTCTATAACATCTATCCTAAATCAAATATGGAGATGCTACAATGCCAATTGAAGATGATATGCCTGATGTAAAAATATGTAGGCTCTAACATGTCATAGAAGACTTAGTAGAAATCATCACATTTATGACCTCTAAATCTGTGCCTTAAGCCATGACTACTAAAAAAATAATTAGTTCATAGTTTACATTGACCCTTTTCAACTCATTGGTGGGGAATCATACAAATTGTGCCATGACAAGATCATGTGTTTATGTGTCCTAGATTATAAATGGGACTTAGTAATACAAGAGGTGCATCATGTGATTGCTAGAGGCCATTATACTAGAGATGCCACAACATAAAAAGTGTTAAAATTAGGCTTGTGATGGCCAACTATGTTTCATGATACAAAGGAATACACCCAAATGTGTGACATTTACCATTGCACTATAAATCCAAACCATCAAGATGGGATGCCCCTCAACCACTTCCATGCCTAGGTGCCATTTGAAAAATGGACCATTGATTTTTTGGGCCTATTACTCCAATCACGAGGCAAATAGACATAGTTACATTCTAGCTACTACAAATTACTTCACCAAGTGGGTCGAAATAATGATAACCAAAGACTATACAAATACCATAATATCAAGATTCATTTGGGAAAATGTTATCAATAGGTATAGGTGCTTGTTTAGCTTGACTAGCGACCATGGTATACATTTAATCAATAAAATAGTTTAAATATTTTTGTTTGAGTATATGGTGGTGCACCATAAAATGACACCCTACCACCCCCAAGCTAATGGCACCAGAAAAGCATTCAATAAAATACTAGGGACATGCCTCACAAAAATATGTGATGTTAGTCATAGATATTGGGATGACCATGTGTCAATAATGTTTGGGATTATTACACAACATATAAGTACCTAAAAAAATCTACACCATTATAAGTATTATTTAGCATAGAGACCATTTTACCTATGGAGTTCCTAGTGCCCTCATTATGCATCATGCATATTGGTCGATTGGATGACCAAGAGTCTTTAGACGCATGCCAAGAATGTTTGGAGAGGCTAGATGAGACATGCACCTAAGAATGATGGAGTGAATAGATAGTAGAGGCCAACAACAATACATGTAATGATAATCACATTAAGGGAAAGGTGTTTACATAAGGTTTATTGGTCCTCTTATATGATTCTAAGTACCTAAGGTACATAGGCAAATTATAGATCAGATAGATGGGAACTTTTGTCATCCACAACATCTTGGAGACTGGCACACGCAAGCTATGCATGCTGATTGGTGAAATACTCCCTAGGAATTTCAATGGTAATATATTTAAATTATACCATCACTATGATGGCACTTTTACCATCTAATGTAGACTTTCTGGTCAAAATTCTATCACTTTATCTTGTGACCATAATAAAATTGGTGCAAGCCAAATATTTTCCTTATGTTTTATTTATTTTAAGTTATATGTATAAGTGTGGCACTTTTAGGCCCCTAAGTGAACATCCCTAGTATTTGTACTCACATAAATCCAATTGAATGAGTCAAGTCGATCACTTTTTAAAGAACCTATGACTAGACACCTAAGTTTTTAAGTGTGTATGAAGTCTTCTAGGTTAATTGACCTATAAATATAAATTGATGAGTAAATCACACAAGGTGTTTGTGTGTAAGAGACCAAGAGGAGATAATGAGGCACTAAATGACTAATGTAAGGATTTTTATGAGATAGGGGAGGCCAAAGTAAGAGATAGTAAAGTGCAAAGAAATCAACCAAGAAAGTGAGACATGCTTAAAAGGAAGTAAAACACCATAGAAGAGATGGAACCTAGGTGGTTGAATCATGTACATGTGAAGCACTATACCCATGCAACCAAAAGGATGGTAGAGGTCATGACAAGATGAAAAAATTGCAATATAGTGATCATTTTGATATATGGAACCCACCCAAAAATCAATGGGAAGTGACCATTTGAATTACCTATCACTTCTTTGAACAAACTATTAGTAGAGTTAATGCTACAATGGTAGAATAATAAAGATCTATATTCATGAGTAGATAGAGACAAATTTTAGTACATTTTAGTATATTTCAATGATATAAATGATGACATCCATCAATTTAGTAGATGAAAATAGTATATAAAACCAGAGATGACATAGGTAGGAGGGTTACTTGTCATTTTCAAGAGATCAAAATAGAGCAAGGAGCTAAAGACACCAAAAGATAAAATGCTACCAGAGAGGAAACAAATTCCCCACAGCCTCTCCAAGTGTGAACAAAAGATAAATTAGGAGATTGAATTTAACCCTAAAGAGAAGAGGAGTCAAATGAATGGAATTTTATGGAACAATAGGGAAGCCAGATTGTTGGAACACAACTATCTACTTAGAGGGGTGGTTAATTAGTAGATCAACTAAAACCAATCCTTTAATCATTTTAAAATAAATTCAAAAGCATATGTAGATTAAAAGATAAATGTAGAGATCATAACACACACAAATACACATGACACTAGATTTATACATGGAAAACCCAAAGGGAATAACCATGGTGAGAATAGCTGATAGAATCTACTATTCTAATCTAGCCTCACAGTCAATGCCTCACTTGATAAAACCTCACTAGTTATAAGCCTCACTAGAAAAACCTCACTGGCTACATTTAAGGACACCAATACTAAGGAGATAATAATACCCTAATTGAGCACCAACTCAGATAATCTGATGGTACCAACCAATCAGATCTATAAACCTACAACTAAAAATTATAACACTGATTCATAAATGAATCAAAATCTAACTCTATTTTACAAGTCTAATCTATAATTTCTCATTCTCTATACATTATCTTTATGTGACTTTCCTAATCTCTACCTATCTCTCTTTGTGTCTATATATGTATCTATTTGACACACTTCATCTCTCTCTCTATTGTCTCTTCTTTTCCTCTCTGCCCTTTGGTTCTATGTTTGTATATTTATTATTTGGCATAATTCAAATGGCTCCAACAACATCTTCTTGTGTCTAAAATTTCATATATATAAGCAATGGATCTATGGTTCCATATATTTAGTGTGTTCACACTTTGAATATAAACACATCATGCCAATTCTAAAGTCTAGTTCATTATGACTTGGATTGTAAGTTTCCCACATCTTGATTCCATCCATTATGCCGTAATTATAGGTCTCTTTACTATCTATAGCATTTGTTAGACTCAAGTTTTGATGCAAAAGATCTGTAATGTAGATTTGATCAATTGGATCAATCAATATTATTATTTGTGTTGAGATATAGAACTTATATGCAAGTTTCTACATGTTTTTTTATGTTTTTCCACTTGACCATGGGAATTTAAAAACTTTAAATATTGGCCTTTGATCTCTTTATTTATGCCATCCCCAAGCTATCTCACTTTGTCATATCTCTATATGTTGCTAAAATTTAATGTTTCACTCTTTAAAATACGTCCATTAATCTCTAGATCCTATCTCCCACATGTCATTAGATCTTCAAAGATGCACATTCTTTATTTCTATTGAGATGTTAAACATTGAGCTCTTTATCCCATCTTGATGCTTGTTATATCTTTGGATCACTTTCACTCCATTGATCTTCTCAAACATGCTTGGTTTCAAAATCTCCATTATGTCGATAAACATCAATCACTTTGTTCCATATAATTCTAATCTCTCTATTGGATCTTTCTCATCCAAGATTTCACATGATATTAAATCTTTGAATGTGCACAAACTGTACCTTGACTTGGTCATTAAAATTCAACACTTTGACCTCATCTCATTGCTTCCTATGTCTTTGGATCACTTTCACTCCATAAATATTATTTAACCTTCTTAGTCTTTAACTTGTTGTGTTGATAAACATTGAGTACTTTATATCATTTAATTCCATTCACTCCATTAGATCTCCTTTACATGATCACCCGTGCATCATGAGATCTTCTAACAAGCTCGATCTTTATATCTGTCCAAACCTCAAGAATATGACACTTAGATTAAGTGTGTGCCTTTTGTACATAGCTCTTAGTTTTTTGTATTGAGACGTTTGGCATCCTCGTATTACTTGTTAACCTTTTTAATTCAAGACACACCATAGATTAACTATTCAGGCTCTAGGATTATGACACTTGTCATTTGCACATTAACTTGGAGGTCCTTTTGACAATTTGACTTTATTACACTCCATTAGATCTCTAATGTTTTATTAAGTTCTAACTGTTGATCTTTTAACTAGCTCAAACATTAACTCTGATAGGTTTACGCTCATTAGGTCTTTATCAAACAAGATCTATGAATGTGACACTTGCCACTAGAAGATTTACTCAAAGGAACCTTTGACAATTTGACTTTAATTCAATTCATTGGATCATCTATGTATAATGAAATGTAGGCCATTAATCAAGTTAGGACATAATATAAAGTCTAAGACTTAGGAAATATTCAGTCCTTTGATCACTACTTGAGCTGATAATTGCTAGGTTGAGGGTCCAGTTTCATAATGATGGCAAAGGCTTATGTTATAACTTAAGCTACCAAGTCTCGGATATATCTAGTCAACATCAAAATATAAAATTCCTATTGACACCATGACATAAACCCTTAGGGTTTAATTGAGAAAAACTATTTTTTTAGAGAAAATATAATTCAATTCTTAGCTCATTCCTTCTCCTTTGAGCATGTGGACCACATATTCAAGATGCTCATGACAAACCCATAACGGATCTTCTATCTATTTAGCTTTAAACATCCATAAATGGTCTCTATAAAAGCATTGCAACTTTTCATATTGCAACTATGAAACATGCTCGTCTCTCTATCAATCTTGTCTGATCCTTTTGACATCAATGATATCCATAATGTCCCTTTCGACATCAAATGACAATAATATTTCCAATAATCTCCCCCTTTGGCATTGATGGCAAACTAAATGCTTTGATGTAAACTTACTGTCATGATCTTCTAATATTTTTCTCCTTTAATATTACTTACATTGGCTTCTGATGAGTATGAGCTGAAGCTTATTCATAATAAACTTTTTCCCCCTTAAGTAATGGCATATTTTCGTAAAATCATCTTGGACACTTGCTTTTCTCTTCCAAACTTTTATAGAGAGTATTTTCACTTTTTCTCCAAACTTTTACAAAGATAATTTGCCTTTTGTCTCCCCTTTTGACATCAATGGAAAAGGGACTCGTCACTATTTGTCTAAAGTGTTCTCCCCCTTTATCATATAAAACAGTTTGTCCAAGAACCTATAACTTTAAAATCATTATAAATTTGCACAACATACATACTGAGTTGCCTTTTCTCTTCTTCTAGGGATCAACAAGGATTTTATGATCCTTCATATGGACTTATGCTTTATCACTAATATCTAGTGATGTGATGTAGGAGATATCACTCCTAAATTTTGTCTCATTGCATCATTTGAGAATATTTAGGTCTCCATACATATTCCTCTGATCCTAGGACCTGACCAATTACAAATTTCCCACTTTGTTTATGCATGAGGATTCAATATATTATCTAAGCACCTGACTTAGTTTGTTTAAGTCATCATCTCAACCTACTTGAGTTAACATTTGCAATAGACAACACCTTATCTTTCAATCATGATTAAAGCATCTCACATATTATCATTTTCACATCATGCCTAACTTCTCAAGCTATTTAAGTTATCTCCCCATAACTACATGCTCCATGTTTGCACCAAGGGACTACCTATAACACATCATAACTTCATTTGTCACATGTATGTCATCATTTTACACATGTTTACTAAGTTTGGTGACCCAAATTCTTTACACAACCCAAGTTACATAATGTCAAGGGTTTCTTGCATTGAAACCCTTATGCCAAATGAATTTGCACACCATATATATGTGAGATGTACTCCAACAATCTCATTACGTCATATTGAAACACTCATTTTGTCCCTATAGATACTATATACACCACACTTGACTTATCTTGGCACACCAACTTCAATTAAGATCACTCATTTGTTTCCTTCAAAATATTTCAAACAAGACCACTTACTTCTTTACTGAAAGGGGTCTCTTAAGAAGCATAGATAGAGACACCTTAATATACAATGTCCTAGAATAATGTGAAACTAGGAGTTACCCATAAATTCTCAGATTCCTTCTCTTCCTTGGTCATCTTTTAATTTTGATTCTTCTTCTTCTTAGGCTTAAGAGAAGTAACATGCACATCCATTATGATATTTTCCTTTCGATTAACAATATATGGAGATAATATAGATTCATGACATACCTTTTCATCTGATGAATCTTCTTTACATCTTAGAATCTCATCACTAGGCACAAAAGACTAATGTTTTATGCTTGATACTTGATCTATAGCAGCAAGATGTTCACTTGAATTTGTATATACCTTATAACAATCCTCATCCATCACCTTAGACTTCTCCTTGAGCTTTTTATTCTCATTATCAACATGTGTAGACATTAAGATTTTTTGACATTTTCCAACCTCTATAGCATTCTCCATTATGACTTGATATTTCACTTTTCATACATGCTTGGGTTACTTATATGCCCTGTTGGGCTTACTTTTCTCTTTTTTAGAGACTTATGAACCTTATGTTCACACTAGGAGGTCCTCACTTAGCTTGGCCAATCATGCTTCATCAATCTTATTATAAGGAGCTCAAACTTTAATGATGTTAAACATCCAATAAGTTGACCATTTTAACTTAATATGCCTTGTATATCTTCAAATGTATGATCACATGCTCACTATTGATCTCTATCCTTTACCTTTGTTGAGTCATTAAACATTATGCACTTATTTTCATCTCATTATTTCTTAACATCTTAGAGAAAATGCACTCCTTTGATCTTTTGTAAGATGATTGATCTTTGTCTTTGCTAAATAGATGTCACATTGACCCATTTGACTCTACATGCACCATTGGATTTGGAAGTACAAACTCCCATAAACCATTGGATCTCCACTAGGTCCAAATCATTAACATCAGGTAAATTGACTAAGTATGGCGACTAAGCTACAATATGCCTAGAAATCCTACTTTTCATAGATATATCTTTTGCTAAGATCAATCTCATGTCCTACAATTTTCACCATATGTTTTACTTTCAAATAGGAATCCAAAAATATATCAAACTACTCCTGAAACGTTCATGCATGAGAACTATAATTCCATTAAAATGCCTTCTCGAAAAATTCAATCATATAGCCAATTATCCTTAGAACTTGCCTATGAGGCCAACTTTGCTCTTGCATAACTTTTAATGCACTTTAGTGCATGATCTAAAAATTAGTGTATATACTAGGTATAAATTTGAACAAACCCATATGATCATCTTCTCCTAAAACATCTAGATGTGTGAGATATGCTACCATCAAAATGCCTATTCAGCTCTTTCTTACCTCATGAAAATTTGGCTAACTATGGGAAAACATTGTCAAATGCTTGGGCACCCAACTTTGCACTTACATATATTTTGATGCACTTAGTTGCATGATTTGAGAATTAGTGCATATAAACTATGCACAAAAATGAAAACATCCATATGATTATTTTGTCATGATACCTCCACTCATTTTAATGTTGATCTCATCAACATGCTTACTTGGCTCCACTTGAGCTCTTTTATAAATTTGGCTAAGTATGGGAACATAGTAAATTCTTTAAGAGTAGCCAACTTTACATCCTCATATCTTTGACTGTAATTCATTGCATGACTTAAGATATGATTCATAACAACTAAGAACTAATGTGATTATAACCATATGATCAATTCCCCCAAACTCATCCACATGTGGCAATGGTGACATCATCAAACTACCTATTCAGATTTTCTACCATTAGACCAATCTTGCCAAGATGACCATAATGATGAATAGATGAATTCCACTCATACACACAGGCACTCTAACCACCATGGACCTCTAATAGTACCCCTTTCACATCATCAATACTTTAGACACATCCCTAATCATCTATAAATAGTCAAACTCTTAAGATCAACCAAGCCTACTTCAAGCATACTAGGACAAACACATTGCACACTTTGTCATTATTACTTAGCCTGTCAATGTACTTCATCCACTCATCAAGACACATCCATGACATCACCATGACATCATTTAAAACTCTCCAATAGCACGTTATTTACCATCCTATGATTATAGTATTTTAACTTGCATACATGGGTGAAGGATACCCAATTTTCCCCCACCATGACTTCTAGTAGGTACTCCATCTCTCTATAGGTGAGCTTTGCACTTGTGGTTGGATCAATATCTATGATGATAACTCCCTCTACCATTTGTGCCTCTAATTTTGTGGTGGATGCTTGCCTCACTACTTTCACTTTTTCTGCATCTTTATGCATTTGCGGTGGTCCTAAACTCAGTCTTTTCATCTCCATCCTAAACTTGATACTATTGAAGTGTGGATTATTGATCCTATCTAAGCCTAAAATTTTGTCTAGTCTACTTTATATCCATGGGAAATATTATTGCATATTCAATTGTTGAGTTTTCTTCTAGGTTAATGGTAGACTAGTTATCCTACTAAAGTCTATGTTGGCAATATTATTATCATTGATGTCAAAAGGGACACTATAGATTTCATTAATTTCAAAAGGATCAGGTAGGATTGATGGAGAGAAAAACATGTTTCATAGTTGCAATGTGAAAATTTGTCATGATTTCATAGAGACCATGTATGTATGTTTAAATTCAAATAGATAGAGGATTTGTTATGGGTTTTTTATGAGCATCTTGAATATGTGATCCATAGGCTCAAAGGAGAAGGAATGAACTCAAAATTGAATTTTATTTACTCTAAAAAAAATAGGGTTTCTTAGTTAAAAACTAATGGTTTATGTCATGGCATCAATAGACACTTTATATTTTGATTTTGACTAGATATAGCTTTGGACCTAGTAGCTTAAGCTATAACTTAAGCCTTTATCATCATTATGAAACTAGCCCCTTAACCTAATAATTACCAACTCAAGTAGTGATCAAAGGAATTAATATTTATTAAGTCTTAGACTTTATATTATGTCTCAGCTTGATCAATGGCCCATGATTCATCATAAATAGATGATCTTACAAAGTGATGCAAGGCTAAATTATCAAAAGATCCTCTTATTAAACATGTTAGTGATAAGTGTCACATTAACAAAGCTTGTTAAACAAAGACCTAATGAATGTAAGTTTATTATATTTAATGTTCAATCTAATTGGAAGATCAATGGTTAGCACTTAATTAGACATTAGAGATCTAATGGAGTGTGATGAAGTCAAATTATCAAAAGGACCTTTGAGTTAACATGTAAGTGACAAGTGTCACAATCATGGAGCTTAGATAGTTAATCTATGGTACATATTAAAGTAAAAAGGTCAACAAGAAATGAGAGGATGCCAAATGTCTATATAGAAATAATTGACATATACGTATAAAATGCACATGCTTAAGCCAAGTTTCATATTCTTGAGGATTGGATAGATATAAAGATTGAGCTTGTCAAAAGATCTAGCAATATTTGGGTGATCATGCAAAGGAGATATTATGAAGTGAATAGACTCAAATGCTATAAAGTACTTGATGTTTATCGACATAGTAGCAAGTTAAAGACTGAGTAGGTTTGAGAAGATCAATGGAGAAAAAGACATCCAAAGACTTAAGAAGTAATGAAATGAGGTCAAAGTGTTGAAGTTTAATGATCAAGTAAAAGTACAATTCATATAAGTTTAAAGAACCTATGGCATATGAAAGCTTGGATGAGAAAGATATAATGGAGTGAGTGGACTCAGATGGAATAAAGTGATCAATATTTATCAACACAATGGTGAGTTAAAACCAAGCATGTTCAATAAGACCAATGGAGTGAAAGTGATCTAAAGATATAGAAAGCAATGAGATGGGATACAGAGCTTGATGTTTAACATCTTGATAGAGATAAATAATGTGCATATTTGGAGATCTAACGGCATGTAGGAGCTAGGATCTAGAGATTGATAAACACATTTTAAAGAGAGGAACATTAAATATTAGTAACGTATAAAGATTTGATGGAGTGAAAGAGCTTGGAGATGATGCAAAGAAAGAGATCAAATGCCAATATTTAAAGTGTTTAAATTATAACAGTCAAGTGGAAAAACATGCAAGAACATGTAGGTACTTTCATATAATTTCTATATCTTGACATAGACAATGATATTGATTGATCCAATCGATCAAATCTACATTAAAGAGCCTATGCATCGAAACTTGAGTCTAAAAGATGATAGCATGATACATGAAATTGAGATGTAATAAACTTACAATCTAAGTAATAATGAAATAGAGTCCAAAATTTGCATGATGTGTTTACAATCGAACTGTGAACACATTGAAGATATGGAACCTTAGATCTATTATTTATATATATGACATCTTAGACATAGGTAGATGTTGCTAGAGCCATTTGAATTATGTCAAAAAATATACATATAAACATAAAACCAAAGGGAAGAGAGGAAAAGAAGAGGCTGTAGAGAGAGAGAGATGAAGTGTGTTAAATAGATACATCTACAAACATGGAGAGAGAGAGAGAGATAGGGGTAGAGAGGAAGAAAGGCACATAGAGATAATGTGCAAAGAATGAACAGTTATAGATTAGACTTGTAATAGAGAGTTAGAGTTTGATTCATTTATGAATCAATGTTGTAATCTAGAGTTATATCTCCATAAATATGATTGGTTGGTGCCATCAAAGTAACTAACTTGGTGCTTAGTTATGGGATTAGTGTCTCCTTAGGATTGATGTCATTAAATGTAACTAGTGAGGCTTGTAACTAGTGAGGTTTTTCCAAGTGAGGCATTGACTATGAGGCTGGATTATAATAATAGATTCTAATATCTATTCTCATCAAAAAATTTCCCTTTGGTTTTTCCATGTATAAATATGGTGTCATGTGTCTTTGTGTGTGTTGTGATCTTTGAATTTATCTTTTAATCTACATATGCTTTTAAATTTGTTTTAAAAGGATCAAAGGACTAGTTTTAGTTGATTTACTGATTCACCCCCCATTCAATAGATAGATGTGTTCTAATAATTGGTATTATATCCTAGTGTTCCTTGAAAGAAGCTTAATCAACTCAGGTAGATCTTCGAATAGTGAACATAATGGCTAATAAATAAGGATCTTCATCAAAAAAAGCACTTATCTTTGATGGATCTAACTATACGTCATGGAGCATAAGAATGGAAGCATATACATCTTCATTAGGGTTTGATGTATGGATGTCTATGATAAATTGATATACAACCCCTGTTATAACTCTTAATGATCAGGATTTAAAGAAGGAATATGAGAGCAATGCCAAGGCAAAGAATGTTATTTTCTACGGATTTTATAAATTAGAGTTTATCAAAGTGATGTATTGTAAAAATACACAAGATATCTGGAACAAGTTAAAGAGCATCTATGAATATGATGACAAGGTAAAGTATGCCAAACTAAAAATAGACATAGGTATGTTTGAAAGTCTTAAAATGGATGAAGAGGAAACAATTATAGACTACCTTCTCAGATCAGATGAAAAAGTCAATGGAATTAGAGGCCTTAGAGAAGAAATGAATGAATCAATCATTGTCAAAAAGTTCCTAAGATCTTTACCAATAAGATATGATTCTAAAATCTCTACTATAGATGAAGCAAGAGATATGGATAAACTCACTATTGATGAGTTGCATGGAACCTTCACTGCCTATGAGATGAGAATAGGAGAAACATTTTTCCAAGAGATAAGCTACATTAAAATCATCCAAGAAAGCAAAAGCAAAAGCATCTGCACTAGATCTAAGGAGAATGATGAAGAAGAAGCCAACTTTGTTACAAGATTAAAAAGAGGATCTGGAAAGTACAAAGGTAAGTTACCCTTTAAATGTTTTAATTATGGTAAATTAGGACATTTTTTTGCTAAATGTGCTTATGAGAAAAAGGATAACTTTGAGAAAGAAGAGGATGGCAAAAGGATGAATCCCCACTATTCTAAAAGGAGGAACTTCTTTAAAAATAAGAAAATATTGTATATAAGAGAAGATAATGACTCATTAGATGATAGTGATAGCTCAAATGATGACCATGATTGTGCCTTTGTGGCTGAGGGAAATGAATCCCTATTCATGGCATTAGAATCAACTTCTGTAGATCTAAATCAATTTTAAGTTGAATACTCTGATGAATAAAAATAAGGACAAGTGGACCTTGAGTGTGAACTCATGTATGCTCTAGATGAGATTGATAAGCTGAGAAAAGAGAACTCAAGGTAGAATAAGCTTAGACAAAAAGAAATTGAAAAATTATCCAAAAGTCTTGAAATATCTGATCAAATGATAGTAATCCTTAAGACTCAGGTTGAGGAGGCTAAAAGAATAAAAGATGTAATCAAAATTGAACTACAATTCAAATTTGATGAGTGTATGAGGCTAAAAGCAAAGATAGTGGCTTTGAGAAAAGAGCTTGAAAAATCCAAAGGCTAACTAGATAAAAGTTTGAAGTTGACAGGAGGATCAAACATTCTTGATGAATTGATCAGCTCTCAAAATCCATCAAAAGGGAAATCTAGTCTTGGTTATGAAAAGAGGAAAAGTATCATAACTAGTACATCTGCTAAGTTATATGATAATTTCAAAGTAGAAGGATTAGGATCAAAGAAAGAGAAATCTTGCAAGGATACAAAGACAAACATAAGTAATGCTAATGTGAAGAAGCCTAAAGTTGAAAAGAAACTTGAGGAAAGGAAAAATAATAATGAGTCCATCTCTAAAAACTCAAGGAAGATGCAGAAGATAAAGGTAGTTGATGAAAATGGTTACACAAGGGTAAGAAACTTGAATAAGCAAGAGTTGAGAATAACTCCCCATCCTACACAAAGAAAATCTATGACCAGGTATTCCTCATCTTTCTATGGTTATTATTATAGCTATAATCATTTTGGTCATAAGGCTAGTAATTATAGAGTTGTACCTATAAAGAGAATCATTTTTATATAAAAAAAATTATTTTCACCCTTGTTAGATACAAATGTAATGTCCTATAATTTCAATCATTTTGGTCACATAGCTAAACATTGTAGAACAAGCTTTGTAAGATCAAAAGTATAGAGTGTGAAGAAAGGTATGCATGAGATGATAGTAGAGTGGTCAAGGTTTAACATTTGATCATTAGTGCCTATGAATTAAAGTTAAGACAAGATTGATAGTGCATATTTTGATCTGAGTAGTGAGGACATGAGATAATATCATGATGACTGAAGTTTAGCTCTGACTGTTGTCGTTTAAATATTTGAATTTTACAAAGGGAAAAACTAGTCTGTGGTCTTTGGGCTATATATTTTGATCTAGAAAAAATTTGATCATGATGTAAAAATTTAAAATGAAGAAGACTCTATGGTGCATTTAATAAACCTAATTTGAAGATATATAATTTTATATAGTTAACTATATTAAGGTTCAAATTTGCCTATGTGTTCATGCATGGACTATAAGTGACCCAAGAAGATTGATCGAGTTTATTTTGGTATAATTTCAATATCTCTTGATGAATTGGATATTGGGAAGTTTTTTAGACTCCATGAGGATAATATTTGTGAATTATGAAGGTTTGACTATTTTTATATAGTATGATCAATGGTTTATAATGTGACTATGTGTTCATTCTTAATGACTGTGTGCACAAAATGTTGTTTGAGAGAATTGTGCTTAAGCAGAAGGATTATATGTTGGTTATTATAACTTAACAGGGACCTATAGATAATATGGAATGGTTTCATGATTTTTATATTGGCTCCATGTTATTATTTTGTTTGATGAATTTATAAAGGAGTGAATGGGCTCACATGAGACCTATAAGAGCTACAAGGGACTTATTAAAAGGTGTAACTACTTAGGGGTGACCCATAGATGATATGGAAAACCTATGAAGATTGTTTTGAGATATGTCTTGATGTTAGAGATTCCTTAAGGATCAAATAATTCATAATGGCCAACAAAAGTAGTGATTATCATGTTTTCTCTATAAATAGTGAAACCAAATGTGTTGGTTTCTAGACTTGTAAGACTTGTATGAGAGACAAGTGGGAGATATTTTAGAGAATATTACGTATGTGATTTATGGAGAGAATGATGGGTAGAGTTCCATAAGTATTATTTTAATAAAATAATATATTAAGGACTATTTTTATGACCTTTAAGTCATAATTCTCTTAGTATAATAGTGCTCTTGTAGTTTGAGCATGAGTGAAGGTGAAGAGTGATAAACAGAGGTCCATCATTAGATGTTGTAGACATAAGTTCTTAGGTGGATGTTTTCATAGGTTTTTTTGTGTTATATTATCACCTAATGTGGTTAAAACCTCCTTGAAAGGTAAAACTTGCTAAAAGTCTAGTTGTTGTTGCAGCTCAGCTAGACAGGTGTTGAAGCACCTTGTGGGATTATAGTCTCACTAAATAGGGATTGTAGTTCATTAATAAATTTTAGTTGGTCTAAATTGGATCTTTTTTTTATAGGGTAGTAGTCCAATTACAGGTTCTAATGGGTTTTATTCCCCAATAGGGTTTCTCATGTATGAGATGTATTATGTGATAGATCTTGCATTGTCTCTCTTGTTCATTGCTATGAATGATGTGTATGATTCATGAATGTTTGTGGTAATTGATTAAGTGTTTGTAAATATTATAATTGAATTTGGATTATTTGGGCTCACTTATTTATCCCCCCTTTGAGTGATTATACCTCTAACATGTGTAGGAGCTAAATAAAGACTGAATGGTAGATACAGGTAAGAAGACCAAGGCAGGCAATATGTTTTTTGATGCCTCCATTAGAGATAAGTTACAAACCATGGGAAAAAAAACATTGAGCTACCAAACTTTGAAAATCTAGAAGACTTGGTATATTTCCTTCTCTTATAGGTGCATGGCGATTGGTTCTATTTTACTAGATAGTGCATGAGGATTTATGTAAGCCATATTAGTGGAATCACAAGGATACTTGACACAAGAGCATATATACATGAGATGGAAGATGATTTAGAGGTAAAGAGGGTCAAAAATATCCTAGGGTAATACAATTCAAGATTTGCATTCCCTATCAAATACATCTAAGACCCAGGCACAAGGGTAATAACATACCTAGTAAGCACTAAACTTTGACCTAGTGGTCAATGGTTAGATATAATTAAAACCTTATTTTGAATTACCCACCACATGGTTCAAGGAGAAATGTTTAAAATCTCCAATTTTATCGCAAAGATCATAAATAATGTGCAAAAATGTCATCAAGCACATGAGACCTTATGGTGGGGATACATGCTTATCTTGATGGTGATGGAGGATATAAGTGTGTCAAATGGTGATGATAATAGCCTATGGGTGTTTCCACCAAACCAAGAGTCCCCAATGATTAAGTATCAATACTTCATCTTCCCGTAAATTCTCACAAAAATATAAAACTAGAGTGCAAGGGTGGTTCGATAGGTATATGGATGTCTTTAGAAAGGGGTGGTACATTCCACAAGAACTCTCTTAGTGACTCATGGGAATGATGACCTTCAATATGATGCAATAATTATATGTGGTGTACCTAGATCTCACAGATGGAAATATATACTAGTGGATCTAATTATCATATGCATTCTCAACCAAATACTTTATGGTAGTGCTGAAGAGAATCCTAAATGCAAAATAAATTGATATCTAAGACAAGGCCATGGATTTCAATATAAGGATGATGAGGAACAAATTTTTGAACCCCAAAACTAATGCAACTAGGGATGAAAAGGTTGATAGTGATAGGCCTAACATCCATCCCCTTCAAAAGGTAATAATCAATGTAATAATTTTAAACTTATACTATGAGATGAATCTATATAAGAAAGGTAGAGATCTTGATAAGGATGATGATCACCCCCTCCTAGCCATTGATGAAGGAAAGGATGCACCAAAGCTTTAGGAAAAATAACTCTAAAAGAAGTAGAGTGAAAAATTAAAAGAGATTATAGAGTGCATATAGTTGAAAATAGCCTTTAAGAACAAATTGTGCCACCTGCCCCAAAAGAAGCACATGACATTCATAAAGGAGGGTACTTCTTCCAGCAAGCATCTATGAAAAAATACTAAGGTGCCTATGGAACTCCCTACCAAGACCCTTGTGTATATGGAAAAAGAGGTGGCCCTAGAGCCTATAATAGAAGAAGAGACTGAATAAGACATGGTAGGGACTTATATCCTACAAATAGAGGAAGGTGAAGAGGATCTTGACACTAGAAATGTTCAAGAGGCCCTACAAATCAACATGGTTACCATGTTAAAAGTAACTAAGGAAATGGAAATCCTTACCTTTAGTATAAACTTGTTAAATATCCCACCAAAGAAAACATCACTGACATCCAAGGATAAGGCGTCCCTAGCAACCTGCCAATCTATAGAAGAGAAAAGAGTGGCCTGAAGGAAGATGAGACTTAGTGAGGAAGATATAAATAGGGATTTGGAGCTTAGTTAGAAGTGTAAAATTGACTAGGTATAAAAGAAGGCCAAGTTAGAGAAGAGGGCCCCAAAATTTTCCTCGAACATAGGACCAATATTAGAAGTGGTCAAATAGGCACCAAGTGACCCTGTTAGACAAGTAGAGGAAGCTGTAAAGGCATGCCCAAGTAATGAATGGGTGTCCAGACAAAAATAAGGAAAAAATGGAACCTCAGAGTAAAAAATAGAGATAATTAAGGAGCAATAGTAATAACAAGGTGATCCTAACACCGAAGGAATAACCCTTGAGGTAAATATTGAGAAACCCTAGGATGAAGAAATGGACAAAGGGGAGAAGTTCGATGAAGCAACCCCCAAGGACCAAACAAGTGATTCTTTGGAGGACAATGCTAATGAGTGAAATGGCACCAATGAAGAGGAAGAAGTACACATGAATAATGATATCATCATAAAGTAAGACAAAGAGCTTAACATTAAGGAAACAACATAGAAGATTTGGGGGGGATGAAGATTTATACTTATATGAAATTATGCCCCCCCAACCCACCATGAAAAGGACACACAAGCAACTCTAATTTGCATTGTACCATTATATGGATGATCCTCAATTTAAGGAACCAAATGTTTCTACTTTGAGCCTAGAATATTTTTAAGAAGGGCAAAAATCCCTTCTTATTGACACATGTACCATAAACCTAGTCAAATATGGGAATGCACTAATCAAAATGGCCATAGAGGTAACATATGGACTGTCATAACCGATGGCAAGTTGATGAAACTGAATAAACACCTTAAGGAAACCAAGGAGGAAGTGCAAGCTAATAGTTTCAAATTGTAATAAATTTATGAGTGCATGGAGGTAGTCGATCCATCTCTTCTAGTCAACATCAACACTTTAGGCCTTTTAGAGGTCAATAAGATTTGTGTATTAGTGGAACAGATGCTCCCAAGACTATAGCCCAAGTTGATGCAAGAAGAAGAAGAATAGGAAGACCCTAGTGTCACACTAAAGAAGGAGCTATCAAATAAGCTCTATGAAATATAGGATATCTTCATAAAGTTCAAGCACAAGGAAATAACAAACGTAATCATATTAAAATTTTGTAACCAAACCTCAATAATAGATGCAAACTTAAAGTAAGTGAAGGATGAGGAGTAGATTATGGATCAAGTATACTCTACAAGTAGGGGGAAAAGGTCTCAAATCATGGGTAACATGAACACAATGAGTAATCAGATCAAGGACTAGGAGTGAATGTTGGAATAACTCTTTCACTCTTTATAGACTAAGGCCTATGAGCAAGGGAAGATCTTATTAGACTAAAGTTTGGCAAAGTTGTAGGCCAATGTAGAAGCCTTCCATAAATATTAATATTAAATAGATACACTAGCACACATTGCTACATTATTTGACATTGATAGTGCCATAAAAGAGATCAAGTTAGCCATAAATTTCTTTAAGTATTTTAGTGTAGAAATCATGGAAAATTCACCTAATTTTTATGCTCTCAATAGTTTAAAGTCTTAGTCTAATAGAAAACTAGGGTTTTCATATGGGGTAATGTTGGTCCTCTAACCCATTAATATAATGTTCATGCTAACTTGACATCCACCTTAGTGTGTCTAGATATTTTTAGAAAGTGGTTAGACTAACTCTTTTGATAGCCAACTAGAGGATGTAATGAAAATAATGTGTTAGGTGGCTGACAGATAATCATCTCCTAGATAATCAAGACATTAATAGAGATTTGAAGAAATGTGGTAAGTAAAACATGGTGATCATAAGGTCATGGAGCTGATAGTTATGATGACATAATTTTACCTCAACACTCAACATACAACTTCCACCCTAGAAAAGATGCTCCTAAAGGATTATATAAGGATCTCAAACTAGAGGATGATAAGGGAGGGAGAAATGTAATGAAGCTCTAGTAGAATGACTTCAAAAACATGTTCTATAAACTTTTCTCTAGTGGCCATTGAGGCTTAGATACTGAATGGAGGCCACTCTATCTCAAATTTTATGTTCCCAATGTCATCTATGATCCTCTAGGTTATTAGTATTATTATTTTGAAATAAAACTCTTACTATGGACTTTGAACAATGAAAAAATGGTGTTGCCTTTAATTATATGTGAGTTTTTCTGGTTCACATGTCTTGTAGTATTGTTGTGGCATGCAAGTGTTTGCACGATGTCACACTTTTGATCAATTATGTGAATTGAAGTTCATGTGTTTTGATGGTTTCATTATTTTAATGGAGTCTCTATAATTTTCATGACATCATCACCATTTTACATGCAATATGAATATAGGTCTATGCTAGTGAACCCAACCCCTATTTAGTTTGTATTTGTTTATTATGGAGATTAAGTTAAATAAAATACCTCTTAAGACCCACTGAGCACCTATATGACCCTGGGCTTACCCCAAAAATAGTCATGTGCCTAAGGGTCTACCCTAGAGTCAAGTTTTTGGTTTATTAATTAATTCCCCTAGTAAAGCCTCATGCCATGGTACAACTAACCCAACACAGGCCTTGGTTCCTTCTAAGATGTGCTTCAAGGGAGTGCATAAGGCATGTGATTTATGTGGATTGATGTCAGTGTAGCTGAGTGCTTAAATGTTGAGTGCAAAGGTAATTATCCCATCATTTCACTTGGTTACAGTAAACCACCCCTAGACTATCATAATAACATGCCACTAATATGCTCTTACCACAATTATCCTTTTATTCATTAAAATTTTTATCACCAATCACAAAATCCCATGGGTTCTTATATATGGAATATCTACCCTAAATTTGTATAATATTGAATTTATTAAGAAGTTGGGGTATTTTGAATCTTTGTTAGGGCCTATTCTAATAATGATTAAGGCTTATGATGATAATGAAATTTCACTCACTGAAACAATATATCTTCCTATAGTTATGGGGAATGTAGTCCACCAAACATTAATCCATGTAATGGATGTAGATCTTCCCTATAATATGCTTTTGGAACATCCTTGGATTCATGATATGAGAGCAACACCCTCCACCCTTCACCAATATCTCAAATTCACACATTCAAGAATGGATGTAAACATCCTTGGTGAAATTAAACATTTTTTACCTATTAAATGGAACAATCAAATCATAATTTTTATTTTCCCAGTACCCAAACTCCATCTTATAATCCAAAATGTATGACATATGTCCACCCTGATAGTCTATCACCCACCTCATTTGATTCACCAAATATTACTCATATAAAAATTATCTCCAAGGGGTTTGGGGAGTATGAGTATAAAACCCTTTGTTTAGGAAACCTTTTATGAACAAGGAATACGTAGAGGTGAGGTTAGTATTATGTTTATCCAAGAAATAAACTCAAATAAACACACTAAAATATTAATACGTCTAGCCTAGACACTAAAGAGAGTATAGGTAACAAGAAAACATATGAAAACACAACAAAAACATAAAAGAATGCCTTATTTTACCTTATTTGGATCTCCAAATGTCTTGTTGAATGGTTTGGTTATCTTGTGCATCAAGAAAACTTCATCAATGGAGATTTTTTGGCTTCACCTTTCCTTATCACCTTGGATTTGATTGTTTGGTTTAAGATTTGGACATGTTAACATTACTTGCATGAGGCTTATGGAGGAAACATTTCATAATAAATCTAAAATATCCCAACTTATTGAAGATATTTGTGAATAATAACATCACACCAAAATATCTTACAAATCAATAGGCATGGCCTTGTATTTATAGCCTTAAGAATTAACTCTCACATAAGGTTATTATTGCATATGGGTCCTGAGATGATTCAACATGATTCTAATATTTGATGAATGATGCATGGCAAAATTTGGGATGTTTAGTGATTCTTAGGCTTAATTTGTAGTTTTTGGTAGGAAACAGTTTGAAGTTTGGTTGGAAGCTAGTTATGGCTATATTTAGGTGTCTATAGTTTTCCCCTATTTGGGAAGATGTTTCAAGATATAGGCATAGTAACATCTTCTCAAAGAATTAAAAAGGATATTAATAAATGAAGAAGGTAATGATTGAAGAAGAAACTCCAAATAATTTTTGGGAAGCCTATAATAATGCCCCCTTAAGGGAGTGATCGACACATGCGATTGATGGATGATCCCTAAAAAATAAGTAATAAAAAGAATGAAATAAACCCAGGGGTGAAATTAATCCAATCTAGATATGCTTTCATGCATTAATTAAAAAAGTACTAATTTTCCCAAAAGTAGTTATAATTAATAAGAAAGGTTGAGGCACTGATTTTCCCAAAGGTGATTTTAATCAATGGCATATGCATGTGCCCCAGTAAGGTAAATGAGTCAAAATAATTATTTCCCTATAGGTGGTTATAATTATTAAGATGACCTATATGGAATAATGATTTTGATTGTGCCCCAGTGGGGTAGATTGGAAATTATAACTCAAGGATATAACCTATCATACAGATTAAATATGAGTGGGTGAAAAATGTAGAGATGATGGTCTAATGAATAAAGAAGTCATAAAAAACTCAGAACATGAGGATGCACAAAGTGGTGAAAGATATGATTGGAATAATAAAGGTGTTTTAGATGACCCAAGATACATCATGTATCCAAGAGCTACTTACATAGTCTAAATAGACATCATATCAATATAGTTCACCTAGTAGTGGGAGAAAAATAAAATGAGGAATATATTATAAGAATAAGAATTGATCAATGTGAATGATTTAGTTGTACCTACCAATGTGGAGATGCTTATCCTTATTATCATTAATATAACTAGAATGGTTAATTGGTTGATTTGATCAAGGAGGGTGGGGGGATATGCCAAGGTTACTAAGGATAAATTTATGTGGCTCGATATTTTTCTTGAGATAATTTTTGCTATAGCATATGATGGTAGACATCATGAGATAAACACCATGATGACCTAGCCATAATATGCATAAGTATTGACTCATGATCTAATAAATAATTGAAAATAATGCACCAATGATAAAAACCATGATGGCAATGTTGACATATGAATATGGATATACTTAATAATAATGCATAAGGAATCACCCAATGAATGCATATAGACTAAGTCAAGGTAAAACAAAAAAATAAAAAAAATAGGCAAACAAATAGACAAATAACTAAGTAAATAAATATGTAAAAAACTTGGAATTAAAATAAATAGAAAGCATCTTGTCATCAACCAAGTTAATACCTATGTGTGAAGGTTCAATGGAAGGATAAATATGCAGTGACCCCAAGCAAGAATACATGCAAAGGGAAGATCACACCTCTAATGGAAATGGAATATATTTAAACTAACAATGGATTTGACCCAATAGGGAAGATCAAGGATGACTAATTAGGTTTAAATAGGAGAATTTATTTTGAATTTTGAGGAGATTGTAAGCCAATTTTCTAATTTTTAGGGTTTTGAATGTTTTAAGAAGTTTTGGGGTATCTTAAATCATTATATATTAACAAGATATCACTCAAAAAATGATAAGAGCATTATCTTAAGTTGATCACAAAATGGAGAGAGTGTATGGAAAAGGGGGATTGAGTTGGCCTCAACGTGAATCAAGTGCCACCTACATAGTCCCATTAAGACCTCAAGTCATAGTGTTCTGCCCACATAAAAGGTAGTGAGATATGACCAAGTAATATCAAGTCTATGTATTTAGGCAAAAAATAAGTCAAATGAAAATAGTAAAGGTAGGGTGATGTGGAAAGGTAGGGTGTTTTTCCTAATTTACCCATAGGTAGTTATAATTAGGAAACAATGGAATAAGTTAGTGATACTAAGCTACTCATAAGTGGTTATAAGTAGTAACATAAGGTGGGATACTGAGTTACCCAAAGTTGGTTACAATCAATGGTACTAGTCAAACATAAATGAAATATGTAATTCCTAGATCTACTATCATACTACCTTCAAATACTAACATTTGAACATGTAATTCTTAAACTGATAAAACTAGATGAGAATCCCATCATAAAAGGTGACTTAAGAACCAATGGAAATAAGATAAAAAGAGTTGGTTAGGGCTGATAAAAATAAATTTGGTCAATAGTGAAGGTGTGGTAAAAATGGTAAACTATATGCCATAAAGGAGATGATATGATGGAAATTAACTATAATGGTAATAGGGTTTCCACCAAGTGACAAGGTAAGGTAAATGGTAGGGTATGAAACAACAATAAGAGGAATGGAAAATAAAAATGATAAGTTAAATAGTTTTATCAAGGTAAATGTTTCTATTGTTCCTCCTGATGTGGAGATGCATGTCTTGATCAACATATGAGACAACTAAAATATTCAATCATGTAAATTTCTAGCCCATACCTCTTCTGAATAAATTCCATGTCAAGAACCTACTATAGATTTGGACTCTAATAATGTTGTGATATTTTTTTGTTGTTAATTCTATTTCCTTCAAACATCAAGACAAGATGTCTTTGTATCCTCTATAAATTAAAGTGCAGCTAGGGATGGTAAATATAGATAAATAGTGCCTAATAGGTTTGATTTGGTCATGAAATTATTGTCACTCAATTGTGTACACTAGATATAGTTATTCAAGCCTAATCTAGATTGAGTGAAGCATTGGGTTACCTCTAGGCCTATGGGTTGTATATAGTAGAGGTAAACCTCTAGGTTTAAGGGGCCTAGTTTAGATTTTGACTACTTATCACTTATAATAATTTCTTGCTTAGATGAAAAGGGTTATAAGGAACATGAAATTAAACTAAACTATTGAGGTGATACCCTAGAATGATCTCCACTAGACTACCATACATTGGCACTATGAAACATGACTCACAATACTAGTCTCAACATCTTAGGTTTCTCTAACATCAGTATTTCAAACATGGAGGTGAGGTGCATTGAACTACTCAAGGTGAATGAACTAGAGCTTAGATTATAGATACTAAGGCTACTCCTTACAATTAGAGATAGACAAATGCACTAGGTACACTTCATATGACCTGTTAGAGGGAGAACTACTTGCATCAAACATGGAAGAGCAAAAATAAGGTAAGGATAATACTTATCACTTGAAATTTCACTATAAACCACTTCACACACTTAGAAAAGAAGATTATGAAATCATAAAGATTACAAATCTTTATTTAAAATGGAAATATAGTATTAAAACTAGTAGAGATTCAATATACCAGGTGTGAATTCTTTTACAAAAGCCAAAATGGCTTGCATTTATAAAGCATATGAGAGAAGAGAGAAGAAGTGAAATTAAAAGGTCAAAAAGCCAAGTGTCAAGACTTGGAAACTAGTTACATTGTAGGAGAATGGAGTGGATAATATACCATGGAGGTCTTCTTGGACAAGTGTCCATCTAAATCATGACAAACTATTCAAACTAGTGTAGAGACCTCAAATAGCCCTCTTGAAATTGCCTTCATGATGAAGCATATATTGACCACTTGAAATAAACTAGGAAGAATTTACACATATTCACTATCTTGGGGAGTTTTTAAACAAGATGTGATAGCCATCAGATACTTCCCTAATTGATAGCCTTCCTCATGACACTTGTATTCATTATATACAGTCACCTACTAGCTTTCTTAGCCTTGATCTTCACATTTTTCATCTAATTAAACTACATTTACTCAAAATAATCCATGAAAGAGGTGTTAGGACACCTATTTATAGTCTTTTTGTCTTTTACTCCATGATTTGGACCTTTCAAAGATCTAAAAATAGACCTTTCATCTTCTCACTTGGTAGTCACTCCTCATTTTCATTATCTATCCAAGAATGCCTATAGTGACCTATGTAGTGCCTATAGTGATGATATATGAATATAGGGAATTAGGATAAGACCTTAAATACCCCATTAATATATTTCATCCACCAATTCTAATTTTTACCTATAGAGAGCCCCAAAACTTGTAAATAACCCTATGTTAGGCTTGTTCATACAAGTAATAGTATGGACAAAGTGGATGGAAAGAATCTTGAGAGAATTAAAAACATTTTAAAATAACTTTTATGGTCAACTGATCTCTCCTGGATGCATCTCATATGATATTTCCTTCATCAGGTCTTAATAAGGGTTTTAAGAGGGTTTTTGGTCTCTTGGATTGTTATAAATAGTTGACAAAAACTAGATGCTAAAACTTGAAACCAATTACATTGAGTTTGATATAGATACCCCCTTTAACTATCCACAACTCCTTAGGGAACCATACATCCCCTCCATATAGATGTGAGTTAATGAAGTTGGCTTATCGAACTCTTTCTTACATTTTAAGAAGGCTTGATATGGTTTTAGGTCAAATTGACCAACCTGTGTTGTTATTCTACAAACCAAATATCCATAATCAACCGTATACCTTCCCTTGAATTCTCTAAATTGTATTTTAGGGTTAAAATGGTATTATAAGTGAAGTTGAGCCTCATTATTGCTTAGCCCTAGTTCTAAGACTAATAGGCTTGACTATGCCTAACTTCCCATGACCACCTATGAGTGGTTTCCAATTAATTTGTGTGATTATAAAACTTTATATACCTTAAATAAAACTCTATATACCTTTATAAAATTCCTCTTTTTCTACTTTTAACTATCACCATTCACACACCAAACCTATAGTTTGATCTTAAATGAGAGTGCCCTCTATTTGGGACAAAACAAAGGGAATCTCCCCTATTTGTCTTATAAAATTGAAGATATGGGAGGATATATTATATCATGAGTAAATTTTAATCCAAATTCAAATGTTTTATCACCTTTTTAAATTCCAAAATTCTCTAAAACCTAAAATTAGTTTCTCAAGCTTAGTAACTGTCTATAGTGTCTAAACCTTTAGTCTAAGTGTGGAGTTAGAAAATAAAATTTGCTTTAATTACCTATTATAAGAGTATAATGAATTTTATGCCTAAAATATGATATTGGTATCAATATGTATATCCATCCTACATTTTATTGTGTTAACCAAGACCTTTCACTAGCATGAGCTAGTCTGTGACTATAATAGACTGTAGACATTTACCTTAGGAAAATGAGATTCTGGTAGGTGTCTATTATGATTAATAATTATGTCTCATGAAATTTATATATATTTATATCACTAAGACTATTTCATATTTTAATGGACTCATCTATATTTTTAGGTCATGTTCTTACTACTACCAAAAACTAGTCTACTATATGCTATGACTAGGTGGCAATTTAGGGGAAACAAAGACTCCTGTAGGTGATTGTGTATGTATTAACCCTAAAATTAATCTTAATTGACGTATAATAAGGTAATTAGTGTCATTACACACCTATTTTATCTCTTCTCATGTTTTTATACCATAGTCTCACTTACCACTATAGGTGACTACAAGCTGGGTTGCTTTTAGTCATTTCAACATAGTGTTTACTGAGTGTTTTAGGTCATAACATATTTGAGTTAGAAACCACTCAAAAAAATTATATATTAATTAATAAACCACCTTATCATGTTCAAATTAAACCTATAGTCTTTGTATATAAGATGTAGACCATTAGTCCTATCTAGACCTCAAGGCATTTCACCATGGGATGACATAGCATATAAGAAATACTTGATTCAGATAAGTTAAGGTAAAGTGTCTCAATTACAACTTCCAAAATTTTGAACATGGGCTAATGTATACCTACATATAATGGTTTCATGATTATCACCATGATGTTTTATATGTTATCATACATTACTAAAGGTTTCAAATGAGCTCAAACACCTACCATTCAACACTACTTAGACATCTATGGATTGAACTCAGATCATTGATGGATATTATTTATAGTGCTAATACATATAGGATTATGTATGGTGGATTAGTTCTCATTACCAAAATTTAACTCTTTGAATATCTCATTATTATTGTTTGAACCTTGGGAGACATCTTAAAACCTTGAAACCTTCATGTGTCATCAACATGACTGACCAAGGACTTAGATTTACTTGACTATAGGTGATAGTCATAAAGAAGTCTGACTGTGTGCAATTTTAACTATATTTTACTCCATCAATTCTAGTCTTGATACTAATCCTTAAAGGATAAATTATCACCATATAATGTGAGAGTGGAAATGACATGTATCCTTTACTCTAAAGACCAATACAAGAAGATAAGCTTCTACAACTGATGAGACAATGTCTATAAACCTCAATGGTGTCTCTTACTAGCAAGATGAGAGTGATGTTGAAAATTTATTACTTTCACATATTCAAACAAGACTAGAAACCTTGTAATAAATATGGTCATACCTTTTCAGATCATGTACACCACTTGGTTTGCTCAGACCAATCTAAACATATAAAAAAATTGAAACCTTTGGGGATGTATAGGCATCTTGGAGGAACTAACACTATTATCAATGCTTCATAAAGCACACATCACCAAATTTAAAACTATGAAAATTAAGTTTTAGTAAACATATATTACTATCACCCACTAAAATCATTTTCTCTGACTCACCTCCTCCTATCTATACCAAGATGAAATTGGTTGACCTTTTTAGCTTGTCTAAGAGAGTGATAGGAAAGATAGATTGGTTTTTATTTGTTTTAGGTCTTTAAAAGTTGACTAAAAATGGAATTTAATTGAATGGACCTAAAGAGAGACTTTTAAATTCCTTCCACATGCCAAATGTATTTTATACACTGTATAACTTCTTGAAACTACCTAAAATTTCCTAATCTTCTCATTTTCAATGTTGAACCTAAAATTTCCAATTCAAAAATTCCATCTATAATATGTAATTGAAATATGGTAAATTGGATATTATTTTTAAACACTTTTCCTATATGGGAAACCATATAGTTTCAATAAATGACTCAAAATGTGACCTTATAATGACATAGGACAAACTATACAAATATGGCAAGGAACAAGACATATTATTTAACCTCATTAAGACCATGTTACACATTATAAACACTATGATACCCTATAAAAAGTTTTAACTACATAATGGGTTGACCTAATTGGACATTTGGTCAAGTTAGTCAACATTTTGGCCATTTCTTAAGGGTGGCAAGCCTGCTATGTCAAATACTAGTAGCCTTCTCCTATCCATTGGGCTATGGATTCACCTATGCACTACACTTGACACTAAATTTCCTTTTAAAGGACATAAAAACACACCCAAAAAAATTAAAAAAACACATAATTTAATATACCAAACTAAGACACTTGTGTTCTCAAGACCACTTAGGGAAAATACACACAACATAAGCAACACACACTTATCCTACTATATACAATATCTCAAACACCTAAGGTGAAATATAGTTAATCATTTCTTCAACCAAGTTCAAATATTATGCCTCTTGCATCATTATTTCTCCATGAAAGTAATCCATCATGCCAAGCATACTTATCAATAAACACTTGCTTATGTAGATGGTCAAAAGACTTACCATATTTAAATCCTCTGTTGATTGCAAGTATGTCACTTGGAGCTATCATGAATACTCCATCTTACCTTCTTAAAGTTTTTTTTAACATTGCATCTAACTTGACTCATATCATATCCAATTGGCACTTCCCAAACTAAATCTTGGGATTCATCAAGTTGTGCCAACTTTACTCTCTTCTAGGACTTGATGTACCTAATGTATAAGATTGTCAAGATTTTCTTCTTACTGCTCCATCATGTCTGAAAGTGATTCAAATTTAGACTAAGGTTGAGACTACTCCTCAAACACTTGACTTTCTACTTTGGCTTCACTAGTCTCCTCCATGACTGAAACTTTCCTGGTAGTGACTAGATACTCATTCTCATACTTAATAAGACACTCTCCTTCATGATTAAAAAATTCATAAAAAACCTTACTATCAGATTCATGTTTCTTAAGAAGAGGAGTTGACTTAATCAGCTGTTCAAATTATTTAACTATAGAATGAAACTATTTTCATGGATCATATTCTTCTTCATGGTTTCCACCTTCATGAAATCCTCCATCTTATTCAAGCAAAATGACATTGTCTTCATGATCATCTTGATCTACCATAATTTTAATACCATCATCATCATGCATATGAATGAGGTAATTAACCTCAAAAACTTATTGAAAATAATTATCAATGCTTATCTCAGATTTTACATCACCTTCCTCATTGATGATGTATGTGTCAAGATTAATCTATGCAATTAAAGTATATGTATCATGTACATAAGTGTCAGCACCATATTCATATAGAAAAATGTTAGAGATGCCTTAAATCTTGGAATATGCTCCACATCCAAAACACATTCTTATTGATCATTGATTGTACAATTATGGTTAGAGGTTGCTTTTACATATGGCTCAATATGAAACTTATCCAATGGTTGTGTCCTAATGGTCACCTTTACTCCATACCTAATTTTTAAGTCTAAGAAGGACCAATTAGATAAGAGATAGCCTCTTATCTTGGCTATGAAATCCCTTGAGAGGAAGATAGTAAAGTGAGTAGGCAGATCAATCACTACTATATCTTGAATAATTAGAAAGCTTGGACAATGATGCAATAAAAATCTCAAACCCCTAATGAGTCTCACTGACTTATCTAGTGTCCCATGAATTTGTATTTCTCCCTTACTATATGGTTCATATTTCAAACCCAATTTATCTACCATAATCTTGGGCATAATTGAGGTACTTACCCCACTGTCCATAATGTAGTTGTGAACAAGCTTGTCTCCAATAATGAGAGTAAAGTAGAAGGGTGGGGTATTTTATATTTAGAATAGGATTCAACAATAATGTGAGTGGGAGAATTAGTGAGTGAAAAATTACCATATATTAATGGTTGAGGACTTTTATAGATTTGGGACAACTTTTTTTGTAAAAGTTCTTTTTGATCAGGCATGTGAAGCACTTCCTAAAGAGAGAGACTAGTATTAGAACTCTTCAAAGAATAAATAATATTAAAATTAGGAACACTCAAATTTTATTTCATTATTAAAATTAAATAAGTTACTTTATTTTGAGTTAATATAACACTTTGAGTCACCCTTCCTACATTCTAATTTTGAATGGGTGAAAAGGTTGTAGGGACTATCACACTTGGAATCACACCTTGATACCTTGTTGGAGGGTTAATTGAACTTGTGTCAACACCACTAACCTCTCAAAAATACTCCATATTTTCTCTTATATTATCATAAACTTAAGTACCTTTGTTTAGGAAAAATGTGTCTTCCACTAGAAAGTTTTCCAATCTCACTCTTTGGTTACCACTCCTTGTATTGAATTCTGATTACAAAAAAATCCTATCTTATATTTTCAATTGAGTAGTAACTCCTCTTTGAGATACCAAATATTGATCCCCAATATTATTTTAATCCACTTATTATCCTTTCTTCCATTCTTCTCCTTATACCAAGTTACTATGGACTGGAACCATAGCTCGTGTTGTAAGTAGAATTTGGGTTATATACTTTAGGTGGCCTATTGAAGTTAGGCTAGCCTTGTCCTCTCCCTTAACCATATTGTTAAGGTTATAACATATTTCCTTTAATTATGATAAGGCTATGGGTTTTGGTTAACTCTATACTACATATTTAGTTGCCTAACTTGAGCGTCAAAGGCTTTAGACCTTTCCTCCCAATCAATGGTATCTTCTACCTTCTTTGGGATAGCTCTAGAATTAGTATTTACATTTGGTATTAGAGAAATAATTAGATTAGCATTAGATATATTGGGTAGAAAAGGCATGGAGACATTTTGATGTAGTTTCCCAACTTGTATTAGGCCATTCTTAGCTCTAATGTCTAGGTCATAAGATTCAATTAAGGTGTAACTACCTATGGACTGCAACACAATGGCTATGTCAAGTCTAATAGACCTTAGGTATGTAGGGAAAATAAATATTAATGGGGTTATCATGGGAGGAGGCATATTATACTAATTCCTTTGAAATATCTCATTTTAGTCATGCATGGTCTCCTTAGGACCTCTTTTAATTATATTGAGCTAATAAATGAGTGATGTGTGATCACTTTTGTCTTTAAACCTTGAGGTCATCAACTCTCCAAAATCATCCCAAGTGGTGATAAATCCTCCTTAAAATGTCCTATACCAGTCAATATCCTTTCCCCTAATAGGAAAACAAAGTAACCTAATGGAAATGTTAACTTCAAAAAGCTACAAAAATCAGAGATGTCCTTGATATGCTCACTAGGGGTAACATGACCTTCGCCATTAAAAGTCAGAACACTTTGAGTAGAATTAGGAGGTATATCATCATATGAATTGAGGTGTATGGGATTTTTAGTCTTAAATTATGGGAATAAATTATACCTATCCATGCTTTCCTCAAGTTCCTCTTCACTCTCTTGATCTTCTTGGCTTGCAAAGTCTTCTTGTTCTTTAAAGGTCAAGATAGGTTGAGGATGTTTAACTTTAAGAGGAACTTCAAGTTGAATGAGTGGGTTTATGGTATGGATACCTATACTAGTATTTAACCTAGTAAGTACCATGAAGTACAAATAAAATAATGATAAAACTTGGTATACAACCAAAAATTACCTTTAATGTAATATCCAAATGTTGAGTAAAACTCCATATGCAATTGTGATGTTGTCAATAACAACATTCACCATGGTGAGATGTACTTGAGATAATAGTCCCAAAAAGCATGAAATAAATGTTGTCACTAAATCATGCACCATAGAGATGAATGTTCAAGTTTAATCTAGATTGAGTGAAACATTTGGTTACCTCTAGGCCTATAGGTTGCCTATATCAGAGGTAAACCTCTAGGTTTAAGAGATAGCTCCTTAGATTAGACTTTTATTTCTTATCACCTACACTAATTAATTGTTTAGATTAAAAGGGGCAGAATGAAAATAAAATTAAACTACTCTATTTATATGATATACCACAATTCTATCCATTAGACTATCATACATTGACACTATGAAACATGAGTCATAATACTAGTCTCAATGTCTTAGATTGATCTAACATTAGTATTTCAAATATGGAGGTGATATGCATTGTAATACTCAAAGTGAGTGAACCAAAGGTCAAATTTTAAAAATAGACACTAAGGATACTCCTTACACTTATACATATACAAATGCACTATGTATACATATATACATACATATATATATATATATATATATATTCATGTGACTTGTTAGAGGTAGAACTACTTGCATCAAACATGGAAGAGCAAAGACAAGAGAAGGATAGATACTTATCACTTGATATTCCACTATATACCACTTAAAAAAACTAAGATAAGAATATTATGAAATAAAAACTAGATTTAAAATATTTATTTCAAAGGAAAATATAGTATTTAAACCATAAGGGCTTTTCCATACCAGGTGTGGATTCTTTTAAAAAAGCTTAATGGCTTGCATTTATAGAGCATATGAGAGGAGAGAGAAGAGTTGAAGTTAAAAGCTCACAAAGCCAAATTTCAAGGCTTGGTTTTAGGATAATGGAGTGGATAATATACCATGGATGTCTTTTTGGACAAGTATCCATCTAAATCATGAAAAACTATTCAAACTAGCGTAGAGACCTCAAATATCCCTCTTGAAACTTATTTCATGATGAAGCATCTTTTGAATACTTGAAACTAAAGTATGAAGAATTTAAACATATGAAATATATTAAATAGGTTGGAAATAAGATGTGATAGTCATCAGATACTTCCCTAACTGATAGCCTTCCTCATGACACTTGTATTCATTGTTTGCAATCACTTACTAGCTTTCTTGACCTCAATCTTCACATTTTTCATCCAATTGACTTGTAGTTGATCAAAGGAATACCTATAAGAGGTGTTAGGACACATTTTTAGAGTCCCTTTTCCTTATAATATATGATTTTTATCTTAAAAATATCCAAAAATAGACCTTTCATCTTCTCACATCGAAGTCACTCCTCATTTTCATTATCTATCTAAGACTACCTATAGTGAACTATGTCATAAAGAGATTTTGATGCTTATCTATGGTGAGAGATGAGTATATTTAGTTAGGATAAGTCCCTAAAGACCCCCATAAATATCTTACATCCACAAATTCTCCTTTTTACTTGTAGAACACCCAAAAACTTATAAAAAACCCTATATTAGGCTTGTTTATACAAGTGATAGTATAGATAAGGTGGATGGAAATAATCTTGAGAGAATTAAAGTCATGTTAAAAGAAATTTGATGCTTAACATAACCTCTCATGGATTCATCTCATATGATATTTCCTTCATCGAGTCTTAACAAGGGTTTTAGGAGGGTTTATAGTCTCTTAGATTGTTAATAATGGTTTATAAAACCTACATGCTAAAACTCCAAACCAATTCCACTGATTGAGATAGATACCCCCTCAAAATATACCTTATTTCTTAAGACACCATGCAATCCCTTCATATAGATGTGAGTGAATGACGTTTGGCCTATGGAGTTCTTTTTTGTAGTCTGAGAAGGCCTGATATGGTTTTAGGTCAAATTAATGAACCTATGTTGTTCTTATATGAAAAAAAGTTCTTTATTAGTCTTATACCTCACCTCAAATGATATCAATTGTATTATAAGGTTTAAATGGTATTATAAGTTAATTTTAGTCTCGTTAGGGCTTAGACCTAGTTCTAGGCCTAATAGGTCTGACTGTGCCTAATTGACCATGACCACCTCTGAGTGGTTTAAAATGAATATGAGATAAAATAGAGGGAATATCCCCTATTTGTCTCATAAAATTGAGGTTTTTTGAGATTATTTTAGGTCATGGTGACCTTCTACATTAAATTTAAATGTTTAATCACCTTTACAAACTCCCTAATGCTCTAAAACCTAAAAATAGCTTCTCAAACTTAGTAACTATATGTAGGGTCTAGACGTTTAGGCTAAGTGTGAAGTTAGAAAATAACCCTTACTCTACTTCCTTATTTATAGATTCTCATGAAGTTTATGTATCCACTAAGAGAGTGGTCTCAACATTTATAGCCATCCTACATTTTAGTGTGTTAACCAAAACCTTTCACTAGCATGAGCTAGTTTGTGACTATAGTAGACTATAAACATTCACCTTAGGAAAATGGGACTCTTTTAGGTGTATATTATGATTAATAATTATGTCTTATGCCCTTGATATCTCTTGAGATCATTGAGACAATTTCACATTTGAATGGACTCATCTCTATCTACAGGTCATGCTCTTACTACTACCAAGAACTAGTCTATTGTATGTTCTGACTATAGGTGGAAAATAAGGGGAAACAAAGACTCTTATAGGTGATGGTGTATCTCTTAACCCTAAAATTAACCTTCCTTAACTTATCTTGAACTCATTAGTTTTAGTCCACACGTATGTGAGCTCTTCTCATATCTAGATACCATAGTCTCACTCACCACTATAGGTCATTGCAAGTTGGATTACTTTTAGTCATTTTAATAGTGTTTACTAAGTATTTTAGGTCAAAACTTGCCTGATTTAGAAACCACTCAAATACATTCCCTCTTGATCATGAAATCACCTTATCATGTTCAAATACAACCTATAATCTTTGGATATAAGATGGAAACCATTAATTATATCTAAACCTCAAGTCATTTCACCATGAGATGGCATAGCATATGAGAAAAACTTGATTCAGAGAAGTTAAGGTAAAGTGTCTCAATTGTAATTTATAAACTTATGAACATGGGCCTAATGTCTTACTACATATAATGGTTTCACCATTATCACCATGATGTCTTCATACATTCTCAAACTTTATTAAAGATTTCAAATGAGCTCAAACACCTACCATTCAACATTACTCAGACCTCTATGTATTGAACTTAGACTATTGATGGATATTGTTCATAGGTGCCAGTGCATATAAGACTGTGTGTAGTGGATTAGTTCTCACAACCAATATTTAGATATTTTAATAGATCAATCTTGTTGTTTCCACCTTAGGATACCTATTAAAACCTTGAAACCTTCATGTGTCATCAACATAACTGACCAAGGACTTAGTTTCACCTAACTATAGGTGACAATCATAAAGAAGTTTGACTGTGTGAAATTTTGACTATGTTTTACTCCATCAATGCTAGTTTTGAGACTAATACTTCAAAAGAGAACTGATCACAATATAATGTTACAGTGGAAACAACATGTATACTTTGTTTTGAATACTAATACATGAAGATAAGCTTTTATAAATAATGTAACAATGTTTACAGACCTCAATGGTGTTTGTTACTAGCAAGATGAAAGTGATCTTGTCAACTTATTCACCTTCACATGTGAAAAAAAGATTGAAAAACTTGTAATAAGGATGTTCATACCTTTCCATATCATTTACACCACTTGGTTTTCTTAGACAAGTCGAAATAGAGAAGAAAATTGAAACCTTTGGGGATGTATAGGCAACTTGGAGGTACTAACACTCTTAGTAATGACTCATGAAGCACACATCACCAAACATGGAACTATGTAAATGAATTTATAGTACACATATAATACTATCACCCACCAAAATCATTTGTTTTGACTCACCTCCTCATGTTTGTACCAATATGAAATTGGTTGACCTTTTTAGTTTGTCTAGGAGAGTGATAAGAAAGATAGATTAGTTTTGATCAATTTTATGTCTGTCATAATTGAGTAAACATGGAAGTTAACTAAAAGGACCTGAAGAGACACATTTAAAGTCTTCCCATATTTCAAATGTGTTTTAAATGTTGTACAACTGCTTGAAACTACCTAAAATTGCCTGATCTTGTTTTCAATGTGGAACATGCAATTATCAGTTCAAAACTGCCATCTCTAATATGTACCTAACATATAGGATGTTGGATATTATTTTGAAGCACTTTTAATCTATGGGAAATCATATAAGTTTAATAAATGGCTCAAATGTGACCTTATAATGACATAAGACAAATTATACAAATATGGCCAAGACCAAGACATATTATTTGACCTTATTAAGACCATGGTACACATTTAACACCTAAAAAAAAACTATAACGAGTTTTAACTACATATGGAGTTGACCTAATTTGACTTGTGGTCAAATAAGTCAATATTAATATAGGTCTAGAATGAAAAAATGGATTTTAATGGAATGTATAATGGGTGGGAAATAAATGAAGATTGGGATTATTTAGTCACACACAATGTTTTTGATTTTAGATTTGACATAATTTTAGTTGTGGTGGGGCCAAATACTTTTGATTATGCTCTTGATAGGACCACCATATTTTTATATTGTTTGGGATTGAGAGTAGCTACCGTCTAATTATATGCTATGGATTAGAAGTTTTATTGATGCTATCTTTAAGAATGTCTTCAATAAGTAGTGAATAGCTGTTCTACTCATCTATTGGTGCCTTGAAGAGATTTTCACCAATGACATTGTCTTGATTTTTCCATAGTGCCTTGAAAAAAAAATTACTAAGGAACATTGACTTTTGAATTTGATTATCTTTTAACAGCTCAAAAAAGGTTTCACTAGAAGATGTTTGGTTTAGACTTGGATTTCCCCCTAATGCCTCTAAAAAGGTTTCACTAGGAATTGTTATTATTTTGCATGAATGTGGTCCTGATCCCCCTAATATTATTCAACTGATATGTCACCATGGATTTATTTTAATAAGGTATGATTATGTTAGTCCTAATCGACACTTGTGGGAGGTGGAATGTCAATATAATGGTTATATTGATTTGTTTTAATGGCATGTGAAATGATAATGGAATAGAGAGAAGCAATGCAATCCTCATAGAAGATACTAGGAGAACTTGTGTCAATGCTAAAGTAATCATCCTCAAAAACCATGAAAGGATCACAAATATATTAAAATTGATGTATAAGGTATACATAACCAATGTTGTAATAACCATGAATGTATTCTGATTCTAAAGTGGATTCTAACCTAAGGGACTCTAAATCTGATGTTAAGACTAACATTGATTTTGTCTTTGATGCTAAATCTGATGTTGGTTCAAGAATAGAACCTAACTTCAATGTTGATTCTTCATTTGGTGTGGATGTTGCTATAATTATGTCTTGTTTAATGTTTAGTATTAGACAAGTAACAACATGTGATGGCATAATGTGCTCCATAGAGACTGGTTTGTCAAAGTGAGACTCCTTAATGAGGGAGAAAAGGTCAAGAGACAACTCAATAGAGACTAGCTTGTCAAAGGGAGGTTCTTTAAAAATTGGATAATGGTCAAGATAATGATTTGCCCAAAGGTAGTTATAATCATTAAGAAGTGACTCAACAAAGATTGGTTTATCAGAGTAAGACTTCTTGACAACAGGGATAGTATTAAAATGTGATTCATCACAATTTAACTCATCACAAATAGGTGTTTCAAGAAAAACATTGTGGATTGGTTTGTTCTCTTAGCCTTAGTTTACAAGTAGTTGTAAAATATTAGTTTTAAACACATCTTGGTCTTTAAATTATTGAATTTATTAGATAGGTATTGGTTGGCTATGTTATGGATCGAATAATGTCATTGGTTTTCTAAAAAGGGGGATGATTGTGAATGGATTGACTAGTTTTTAGTCTAAGATGTTAACTATGACTCATCTAGTTATAATTGTATAACCTTATTGGGATAACAAGCTACCATACCTGGAATGGCCTAGAATGGTAATGAAAGGGCATTGTAAATCTTGGTTACTATCATGAGCCAAAGTATGTGGTCCTAGAATGGTAATGTTAGGACATTGTGAAACTTGGTTGTTATTGTGAGCCAAAGGACAAGGTCCTAGAATGGTAATGGTAGGGCATTGTAAAGCTTGATTGTTTTCATAAGCTAACTAATAATATCTTGGAATGGTAATGGTAGGGTATTATGAAGCTTGTTTATTGTCATAATCCGAAGGATAAGGTCTTGAAATAGTAATGATAGGGTGTTTTGAGGCTTGGTTACTCATTGAAGACAAAAGATGAGGGCTTGGAATGGTATTCCTTGGATGTTGTGGAACTTGGTTGATCACATAAACTGAAGGAGGGTTAATGGCATAGGTAAGGGATCATGTATTAATACCATTGAAAGGGAGAACTTGGTACATTAATCAACCTAAATATATTGTCACTAAATATTATGCTTGAGGATCTTGGCTTTATTCTCCATATTGAGTATTATAAGGAGGATAAGGATCCATCTCATAAACTACATCATCATCGTAGGGGTCTTAAACAAAGTCATCTTGTGCAACCATGTTATCATAATATATATTGTACATGGATCCATTATGAGTGTAATGAGACATTTCAAAATTAATGATTACCATTTCATTAAAAGGCCTAGAGTTCTACAAACTCTTAAAAACAAGGTTTAAAGGATAAATGGCCCAAACTTGGTATAAAAATTTGGAGCTATATCTCCAAAAAGGTCAGCCCTAAAACTTGATCTAAAATAATCTAACATCAATTGTCTTACACAAAAAGGTTAGGTGGATGAAATAAATCCAAAATGCCAAACTTAGGTATAAAGTGTTTCAAACAAGTCTAAACTAGGTATAAAAAAATAAAATTTGCTACGTATTTTGGAAAACAAGGTACAAAATCTAGACTTTAAACAAAAATAGGTATAAAAGGTAAGAGATTTAATCTAACAAATTTGAAGCACTTTGACACAAACTAGGCATTCATATTTCAACACACACTTGATCATTTGGCAAAAGACATGGAACTTTAGGCATATGAAAGATAGACCACTTCCCTAAATCTAGGCACAAAAATAGTCTTTAAATAGAGCAAGAAATTGACCTAAGTTACACAACCCAATAGTGAAAGATTGATGTCTAGGCCAAAATTGCATGAGGCATATGTATAAATCAATTAATGTTTGTATTTGAACTTGTCAAGGCTGATTTAAAACTTAATTTAGAAGACTATGATTCTTTAAAATAGACAACAAGTTAGATAAGAAAGAATGGCATGGTGATACTAGGCATAGATCCAAAAGGTACACGTTATTTTGGTTTGAAAATTGGAATTTAGACACAAGGAAATAATTTTTTGAAATAATTCAAGTAGTGTAATGACATTATTGTGCTCTAAAGATATGAAAAATAATTGATTTAATACTTGGTGGCACAAAACTTGGAATGATTTTGGTAGTGTAACAACACCATTTTCAACCAAGTGACACACACAAAGGTTTTGACAAAAAATTTAAGGCATAGTTATGGTGTCTAATAGATGGCATAACACCTATTCAAATAAAGGAAAGATGTATAAACAAGACTTGTTTCTAGGATGTGGTATGTGTTGACCAAATTTGACCCTAGGTCAAATTAGGTCAATCCCCTATATATTCAAATATTTTATAGGGTCTTTCTTGCTAAGTCATAAAATGGTCACATGGTCATTAGTGAATTCACATAAGATGTTTTACCTTGGTCATATTTGTCTAGGTTAGTTTTATGTCATTTTAGACCACCTTTTGGGTCATTTAATGAATTATATGATTTCCTATCAAAGTACAAAGGTTTTCAAGATGACATATAATGTACAATATGTTAATGTGGTCAAATAAACTATTTTAGAATTGACAAATTGTATGTTAAATGTAGAAAGAAGGAGAACACTGTAAAACAAGAAGTTAAAGTTAGTTATATGGACAAAGACAATCTATCTAGCACATGTGAGGCTTTAATAGATTCCTTTTAGATTCCCAAAACCCAGTTTCAAGCTTAAAAATATTTAATAGGCCTAAAACTACCAAAAATTAGCTTCTCTCTCTTATCATTCTCTTGGGCAGGTCAAACAAGTCAATCAGTTTATAGTCAGTATGGATAGGAGAGGTAGAGTTAATATGAATTAACTTGGTCGATAAAATCACTCCATTTTTAATTCATTTCCATGGAAATATTTTTTAGTTTGGTGATCTACGCTCTATGAACAATCTTTAAGATTGTTGATGCCTTCAAAATACTTGCATAACCTCAACAACTTCAATTTCATCATCTAATTTTAGTTTCCTATGCAAACCAAGAGTTTTACATGTACCTAAAGATAATTTATTCCTTTACATGTTATTTTCAACTGATTTTCCATGTGTGGGTATGGATCTATAGGAAAAATCACTCCATTATGATAAAAATACTTAACTATCATGGTTTATAGAAGTTTTTCATATTTTCAAAGTTCATATTTCAAAAATGAAATGGTTTAAGGTCAAGATAATACGTATTAATTTAATCCCCTTAGTACAATGTGAATCCTCATATCATTTGATCATGAAATTATCTTATTGAGGTCATGGTGGACCTACTTTCTCACTTTTATCTATAGGCAGAGTATACTTTGAATATATATGACTCAAGGATAGGAGGTGTCAATGGCTTGTGAGGAATTTAAACTACATGCTTAGAACCATGAAATGAGTTCTAATTACCTTCAAAGCTCATAACATATCTTGAAAACTCAAAAAGAGAGCTAAGTTTAAAAAATAGTGAGATTGTCTATATGCAGTTAGACCTAATGAGACCATAAGGTTACACCTATGTAGATAATGGAGGCAAAATGATAGGATGCCTTGAGAGTCATTTGAGGATGATAATACATTGAGAGTACATTTTGGTAAAGATGGATGATTGTGAGATAACATAACATGTTTGAAATACCACCTCAAATAACACCTAAAATCTCAAAATTGAATAAATTTCTCAATAGGACTAATTACCTTAACTTATCTAAATAGGTTTTGTTCATATAATGAGTCATCTCTTGGTAAGTGTTTGTGAAGTCTGTGTAAGTCTAATCACTTCATTATTTCATCCTATATGGATATGTCACTTATGAAAATGAAAAGGATTTGCTAATTCAAGAGAAGATAATGATAAGTGGACCTCCAATTTAGTTCTGTTTCTACTAGAAACACTCAGTAAAAGCTATAGTGTACTAAACCAAAATGAACTTGGGACAACAATGACCTATAGTGGAATGGTAACATAGTATTAAGGCATAAATGAACTCATTCAAGTGTGAGATATCTATAATGAATTTAGGACAGAGTAAAGGTGTGGGACATAACACTCAAGCATGAAACAAGAACCTACAAGATTCATTTAGATTCTTCCAAATTACCACTTACAAGGGACACAGTCAACATAGTCTATGAACTAGCCTAAGCAAATGAAAGGTACAAGTTGAGAAGGTTAATAGAACTATAGGATGGAATTTTTATTTTGAATACAATCTCATAGTGATGAAATCACATTTCATGTGATTCCCAAAGGTATAAATATATCAAATACTAGGTTTTGAACCTCAACCTTTAGTCAACTAAACCTTTCATACAATCTTCACAGATCTAGAAGCTAGTCTTGTGAAATTTAATGTTTGAGACTTCTAGAAGCTTAACCAAGTTTTTAAAATTGATAAAAGTTGTCCTAATAACCTAATAAATCCTTAAATAACTTCACTTTGGTCAGCCAAATAGGGGAGATGCCCTTTGTTTTAACTTAGATAGAGGGCACTCCACAGTTAGGACAAAACTATAGGCATGATACATGAATGTTGATGGGATAAAATGGAGAATAAGGAGACATTTTGAAATGTGGTGTGAGGTTATATTAAAGGTTAATAAGTGTTGAAGGTCACCTATAGTCATTATAACCATTTAGAGGTGGTCATAGGCATAAAACACAGTCCTACAGACTAGGCCTAATGCTGGGCCTAAAGCAATAGGTGCCTAAACTCATCCATATGAACATGAGATCCTTAAAATATATTTGAGATACTTAATTGGAGAGTTGAGGATGGATTATAACCATTTTTTGTAGGGAGTTACCTAGATAAGTCATTTTTGGCCTAAATTCTTATTAAGGGTACCCAAAATGTAGTTAAGAGCTTGAGAGTCCATTTTCATTTGTTCATATCTATATGAACCAAATACATGGTGACTAAATAATATAGGAATGGTTTAAGAGGTTCTTATACCCTGATTTTATGGAATTTGTTCAAAAGTTGGACATCTATATTTTATGAATCATTATTAACAGTCTAGAAGACCTTAAACCCTCCTAAAACCCTCATTTGAACCGGATGGAGAAGAAATGAATATAAATGACTTAGAGAGGGTTTAATTTACTTTGAAAAAAAATTTCAAATAATTATAACTCTCCAAAGATACTCACCATCCACTTTTGTCATACCATCACTTGTATGAACATGCCAAGAATTGAGGTATTTTATAGCTATAGATGAGAATAGACAAGTAATAACCATTGTGGGAGGTGTGTAGGGAAATTTTTAAAATTATAATACTAATATATCACCTTAGTGAGTCATGGAAACCTCTATGTTTTACCATTCATTACAGGTAGTCTAAATAGATAGTGAGAAGGAAAAATGGTTGCCTAAGTGTGATAGTGAGAGGAGTGAATTTGAATATTTTAGGGTATATTAAATAAAAAGATGAAAATTAAGGTTTTAATATATGTCCAAACACTTATAAAATTCATCTTATTGAACAATTATAGATCACTTAGGTGACAAGTGTGAAGACAAACCTAGAAAGCTAATGAGTGATTATAAATAGTGAATGACTAGTGACAAAGGGTAAGTGATTAGTTGAAGGATTTAGATGAATTATAAAAGTATTTTTCCCAACATCCCATGTTATTACATATGTTTTAAATATTTCATAATTCAATTTCAATCATTCAAGTGACTCTTCATCATCAAGGCAGTTTCAAGGACCATGGAGATTTCCATACCAACTTCAAAGAAGGTGTCATGTTTGTGATGGAAAATTATCTAAGGAGACCTTTATATCTTATTTTTCACTTCATTATATGGAATTTTAACTATTTTTTTAAATTTTTAAACTTGGTCTTGTGACACTTCCACTTCTCTTCTTCTCTCTCCTCTCCTATGCTCTATATAAGCAAGCCTTTTTAGCTTTGTAATGGATCCAAAATTGGTATGGAAAATCCCTGTTGGTTTTGACATATTATTTGGCTTTGAATTAAGTTTTATAAAGTTTATTCATTATTTTCAATCTCTTTCCTATGTGTTTCAAGAGGTTTATGTGATTGCCAAGTGATGAATATGTTCTCCTTGCTTCCATTCTACTCTTGCATATGTTATGTGAGTGATATCTCTTATAACAAGTTTCATAAAGTGTATGTGTTTGTTAAATGTGAGATGGATTAGTAGTGTCAATTATTATAACTTATTTTAACCCATGTCTATATATGCATATAAATATACCTCTATGAGAAATACCTATGTTAGAAGGACATAGACTTGAGTTTAGTTTTAGTGGTCTTATTTCTTAGTGTAGATGCAAGTGTGCTATGTGGACTTATCTTTGGTGTATCACCTTCATTAGATTAGGTTTATTTATGTTTCCTTCTTCCATTTTTACCCCAAATAATTATTATCCTAGTGTAGTGTGTGAGCTTAAAGATAGATCAATGAAACTATCCATTTCAAACCTAGAAATCTATCTCTTGTAGTAGATTATCTATGATGAGAGATAGTTCCATGTTATCCTAAAATTCAAAAGGTATATTTGAATTATCTAGGGTGAAATTTTATGCTATAATAATTTTGGCATGCTCATTGGGACATGAAGTCCATGACCTTTATTCAAGGTATATGTTCACATTGACAAGGAGTTGTAATAGTCCACTCCCTGTAGTATTTGGCAACTCCAACATTTCAATCTTGGTTGAAGACTATGAAATATTTCATGAATAATGTAAACATAATATATCTCACCAAAGGAATTCCTTTTAAGTTTTAATATCTTCCTCATTACTCATATAAATTAATAAAATTTGAAAACACCCATCCTTATCCAGAGAGGTCATATCTATCTCACAAACTCATAAGAAATTTCTTGATTCCCTCGTTCTTGTAAAGTCCTAAGGCTAACATGGCTATGAACAATCCTTTTGTTGCCTTAAACGTCTATATTACTTTAATACTTTCCCATTATGATTATATCCCCATATTTTCCCTCAAAAGTGTTCCATCATACATTGATGAGACTCCCATTACCCCTTTTCACCATATAAGGAACATTGCTAACTTCTGTAATATCCATCACATCATAAAGGAGAAAATTTCAATCAAGTTGTTGTTTATCTCCTTCAAAGGAAAATATTTTGAATGGTATGGAATATTTGTACCTAAATCAATCACAACTTAGGATGAGCTGGGAGATGCATTGAGAAGAAGATTTGAGGACAAGAGTAATAACTTGTCACTAACTGAGTAGCTGACCAACATTAGGAGATCACCTCAAGAAGTCATTCAAGACTTAAACACAAGATTTTATAAGACATGGGATAGAATCCAAATCTTGGTAATACCAATATCTTACCATGCTTTCCTTTTCTATCTTAAATCCTTTGATAGTAACATTTTAATGATGATACAATCTATGAGAGGTAACACTCTACCTAATGCATATGAAGTGGCCATTAGGGCATAGAATTATTTGATTAAGGATGGAAATATTACCCCAATACCTCCCATGCCTCTATTTATTAATTTTCAAACTCATACACATATTGTTTCTCTTATTCTTACACCTAAATGAAAGACTTACCTCTAGTCAACCAAATAAGTCCAACGAGGTAGACAAGACCAGAGCTATGGAGTAAGAGATCCTAGGTTTAAATAGGATCATTCAACAACATCAAGTAAAGCATTTCCAAATCCAATATAAATATAATAAGTCATTCTCAAGGTCAAGAATAGCTGGTCCAATCTAAGTTATATGGTGGTTATAATATCAATGTTCCTTCCACCTTAGGGGCAATAGTGCCTACTCAAAATAACCTTGCCTAAGAGAATAATAGTCAACCTTTTATAGATCAACATTATGATCTGTCTTCTTATGTCAATGATTCCTTTAGTTAAGCCTTCATGGAAATTTTGGGATCTATGCCATCTATGACTCAAGATGAAGTACCAAATGGAGAAAATAATGGTAAGAGTACTAAAATAGAGTCTACATTGGGAAATTGTCATCAAGATGATCCATGTGTAGTAAATTATTAAGGGTAGTCAAGCATAGATATAAGTTCTATAGTTACAAACACAAGGAGCAAGAGAAAGGTAGTTGAATAAGTAAAAGGGGCTTCTAATGTCCAGTCAATGAATGTTTAAACAAATATCAGGGAAGGTATGTCTAATAATTTTCCAAATGCACAAGTAATTTAAAGAGATCATAATGTTAGAATGCTTTCATACCTCATAATTATCAAGATATAGATAGCATGATTCATAATAGTGGACAAGCAAAATTTAGTGGTATTTTCACTAACATTATAGAGTAAATGAAGTGGTCTCATATGAATGAATCAATGTGGGATATGATGAGGCCAAGATATGCCCAATAAATATATAATAAATGACCTCATCTTACTCTCTCTTTTTAATTAATTTTGATTGCATTTTGTAACTTTTATTTTGATCTGAGATGAGTTAGGATGTGATTATCCATCTTTTATTGATTGTGATTCTAACATTTTAAAAGACCTGTAAATTGTAACAAGTGTGTTGGAAAATTCTAGTTTTACAATAAATAGGTCATCATCAGGCTAAAGAATAAATATGAAGTGGATTACATGTTTTTTTGAAGCATTGGACTCAATTTAGATTAGTTCCAAAACCTGTAGAATATATTCTGAAACCATCACAGTCAATTCTAAAACTTCACCATACTATTTCAAGTTCTCCCATGTTTGGACTTAACTCTGGAACTCTATATTGAGCTCTGGTACTCTTTCAGATAAGTTCTAGAACTTTTGTGGCTAGCCATAGAACTAATGAGGATCTATTCCAAATGGCTGATGATCTGTTAAAGATCAATGATCTTATTAAATCAGGAATAGATTCTTGATTTTTTGAATTGGCAGAATCAAGATAATTATCACATAGCTAGACATCCAACCACATCTTGATTCAACATCTATTCTGGGCACAATTCCATTCTATCATATCTATGAAATAGTTACAGCCATCAAAGCATCTATATATATAGACCTGATATAGATAATAAAAAAGGAGAATAAAAATAGAGAAGATAGTAGAAGAATAGAGAGAAAAAGGATAGCTTAGTATATTTGTCATACATAACATTTTTTATCAATGAAATACCCATTCTTGTTTTGAAAGCAAATTAAATTGTTCAAACCCTGTTCTAGGTGGAGCAAGGTCCCACTCCTCCAAAGGACCAGGATCTTCATTTTTGTTCATATTTATATTTCTATTAGCAAAAGTAAATAGGTAACTCTGTTAAATTTATAAATGCTTCCAACTCTTTAAAATTAAGATTTGTTGTAAATTTGTTCCTGTAGGCATTTTAGATTAAATTTTCACTTCTATAATGTATGTTTATTTCTATCAATCAATTTCATTCCTACAACACATGTTTATTTCCAACAATCATTTTCATTCCTACAACGTGTGTTTATTTCTAGCAATTAATTTCATTCATGCAATGTGTGTTTATTTCTAGCAGATTTGCATAGTTTGATTTCAATAAGGTTTTAACCAAGAAATCCTTAAGACATTAAACCCCCCCCCCAAAAAAAAAAAAAGAAAAATATACAAATACCCCCATTTAATTACTAAATCGTTATGATTACTCTTATTGCATACAACTTTAGACATAGCCCTGGTTAAATATGACATCAACAAAAATTTGATTAAATGAAGGGGATAATGACACCCAACATTTTTGGCATCGTTACCAGGGATTACTAGTTAGACTTTTCTAATTAGGTGTCAACAAGAACAATAATCATTCATTTAGTAATTAAATAAAATTTCCCTAATTTATGAGTAGACCATGAGATTCCAAGGGAAGATTTCTCCCCAAAATTTTTGAACAAGAAATTCCATCATCCTCTAGTTTAAGAAAAGATGTTGAACAAGAATTGGAGGCACCATTATCTCCTTCAAGACAAGAAGCAAAATTTCCATCTTTAGAATTTTTGGATCAATCACCAGAACCAAGTAGAACCATAAGAAGGAGGATTATTTCTCAAGATCCATTGAGGGAAAGTTTGGATTCTCAATTGAGTAGTCAAACCCCTACTCTTAAATTTTCACCATCTCCAAAATAGACCACATACCACATTGATTGGGAGAAGGAATTATAGAATACTAGAGAAATGGAATGAGAAGCTGTAAGAGAACCTGAGAGAACCTTTACCTATCCTATTCATATTGAGGATGATGAAATCACTATGAAAAAAAATTCACCTACACATTTGCCCACATTTAGAGGAATGTCATTCGAGGATCCTGACCAATTTTTGTTTGAGTTTAAAGTACTGTGTCAGACTTATGATTACAAGATAGATAATCAAAAATTGAAGATGTTTCCATCTACCCTGAAGGATGCAGTAATGAGGTGATTTATGGGATTAATATCTAATTCTATTACCAATTGGGAACAAATGGAAATTGTCTTCCTAGACAAATATCAAGATTATTGTAGAGGAAGAAATTGAAAGGAATAATTTTTCAAACTCAAACAAGAAAAAGATGAAAATATGGAAGATTATTTGGACAGATTCCTCTTTGTGAGTAAAAGATATGGATTTGTACTTCAAGAAGATTTAAATAAAACATTTTTTCTCAAAGGTCTGGATGATGAATCTAGAGAAACCCTTGATTTAATTGGTGGAGGAAACATTGCTTGTTTAAGAATGGACAAAATCATAGAAATTTGTAGAAACTATTCAAGAATAAGGGGAGGACCTAGAAAAGGGAAAATGGTTAAAATTTTGAATCTAGATATGAAAAAATTGATGGATGAATTGGAAAATTTTAAAATAGATATATTAGTTCAATTAACCTCCACCATGGATGGATTGCAAGCTAAAGAAAATGCCCAACTTGAACCATTAGCCATGTATTGTCCTAGATGTAGGAAGAAGCATGCACTAAGAGAATGTCCTTTGGATAAAATGGAAGTATGTCTTGTTTGTGAATCTAAAGAACATGATACTCACACTTATTCCCTTCTTCCATTCATAAAAAATCAGCTCAAACAACCAATACATCAGCCACCATAGAAGAATTAAATTTTGTTTAGAGACAACCTAATCAAGGATAGTTTATGACAAGACCAACTCCTAATCCCTGGATGATACAATGGGAAGCTCAAATAGTACCACAAAGTTGGGGACAACCACCTTGGGCTCCTCAACCCACATGGCATCCTTAGGATTGGGCAAGTCAATCTTGGAATACTCAAGGACATCAGTAACCTTGGACTGGTCAAGGAAATCCTTATACTTGGCCATAACCTAGATGGAGCCCTAAAAATTATGTGCAAGGAAAAACATAACCAAATCAGAACCAACAAACCATAATGGGACCTCCAGCACAAAATCCACAGATTGAAAACATAGTACAAACCCAAATGCTAGCACAACCAATAGTAAACCCAAGAAACAAACAAACAACTCCTGTATACAAAATAGAACCAAAAAAATTAGTTGATTTAAATACAATGGATTATAAAAATATTCAAACTAGATCTAGCAAAATAGTTAGTAGTCCACCTGTTATAATCACTGAGATGATAGAAGAAGCCAAAACCCATAACACAGTTACACCTCAAGAAGATGACAAAGAAAAAGATAAAAAACCAAAAAAAAAATTTACTGAGATTCCATTTCCAAAAAGACTTAAAGAAACCATAGAACTTAAAGAATCTGAATTGGTGTAAGAACTAAGAATATTGAATATTGAAATACCATTATTATGAGAAATTAAGGATATTATAGAGTTGAAAAAATTAATCAAATTATTATATTTTAAAAAACCTGGAAGAAAGAAACAGTACCCCTAGACTATTCAGGTAGATGGGAAACTTACTGATTTATTAGCAGGGAAACTCTTACTACCTAAATATGGAGATCCTAGAAGCCCTGTTATTTTTGTTTCTATAGGGAATAAGGATATGCATAATGTTTTGATTGATTTGGGTGAAACTATCAATGTAATGATAGTGGACACTTTGAAAACATTACCATTAATAGGCATACAACCTACTAATACCATATTATAGATGGCAGATCAGTTTGTAGCGAAACCAGGAGTTATTGAAGATATGGCAGTAATGGTGGAATCATGGGAATATCTAATTGACTTAATTTTACATCTAAAAGGTAAAACACTTGGTTATCCCATTATTTTGGGGTGACCATGGTTAACTGCAGTTTTTGCCTTAATTGATTACAGGTCAGGTGATATGACTATTTCAAATGGTAAGAATTCTAAGAAAATTTCATTATATCCATATGCATGACATTTTATTGATAATCAAGTGAAATTATGGGTTGATAATGCTAATATTAATGAGCAAAATTTGTCTTCATTGGCTATGATAACACTGCAAGATCATGTACAGGAAATAGATGATATGGTTAATCTTTTTTTAAATGAACATCAATCATCATTAGAGCAGTCAGGATTAGTTTTGGAACATCCACAGTTAGTTTTGGAACCATTATAGTTAGCTCTGAAATCATCAAAGTTAGTTTTGGAATCATCACAGTTAGTTCTAGAACCATGCCAATTCTCTACAAGTGAAGATAACTTCACTCTAGGGGAATGCAATTTCTCTTAGGGAGAGGAAGGATCTGTAGCATCAACTTTATAGATATCAGGAGATGATGAAGAATTTTTGGAAAATAGTAGTAACAAGGAGTTCGACCTACAACAAGATAAGTATCATAACTCTTCCTGTTGTCCTTTATCTAGCATTCTACCTCTCAAAACTTTCAAAAATGTTGCTACATATCATATATTGTTACCACATGATTGTCCAATAAACACCTTAATGGAACCCTTTCAACAAATCAGTTCATCATATCCTGGAACCAAACGTGTTGAGATTCAACCAAGATTTTTTTTGAATAATTATAGCTGGTTAAAGAATAATGAAGAAGTCAAACTATATGATGTTCTAAGGAATCATACTAAAGTGTTTGCTTGGGACTATAGAGATGTGAAAGGAATTCATCCAAGTATCTACACTCATCACATTTATACTAAAAATATTAAACTAGTTAGGCAACCTTAGAGAAGGATTAATCCAACCTTAAGGGATATAGTCAAATAAGAATTTGAAAAACTATTACAAGTAGGTTTTTTCTACCCTATCTCAGATAGCCAGTGGGTGTCTCCTCTTGTAATTGTCCATAAAAAGAATGGGAAATAGATAATTTATGTTGACTATAGGGAACTAAACAAAGCCACCCTGAGAGATTATTTTCCCTTACCATTCATAGATCAAGTTTTAGACAACCTTTCAGGTAAACAATATTTTTCCTTCTTGGATGAATTTAGTGGATACAATCAAATCCGAATTGCTACTGAGGATCAGGACAAAACTACATTTGCTTGTCCATGGGGTATCTTTGCTTACAGGGTATTGCCATTTGGACTATGTAATTCTCCAACAACCTTTCAAAGAGTTGTATTAGCAATTTTTGTAGACCTAATATATGACTATGTGGAGATATACATGGATGAATTTACTTTGTATGGAGATACATTTTATGATTCCTTAAAAAATTTGGACAGAGTATTAACATGATGTGAACAACATCACTTGTCTCTTAGTCATGAGAAATGTTTGTTGATGGTCGATGAAGGGATCGTATTAGGGCACCATATTTCAAAAAGAGGAATTTAGGTTGACCAAAACAAAATCAATATTATTTTAGACTTGCCTATTCCTCAAACTCCTACATATATCAAATCATTCTTAGGACATGCTGGATACTATAGGCATTTTATCAAGGATTTTTGTAAAATTACAGCCCCCATGTTTAAATTGCTTACCAAGGACTGTGAATTTCTTTGGGATGAATAGTGTCAACATGTTTTTGAATAAATTAAAGAGAAATTAGTAATTGCCCCAATATTGTAAGGACCTAATTGGGAGAAACCTTTTCACATCCAAACTAATGCATCAAATACCTCAATTGGTGTAGTTTTGGGACAAAGAGATGAAGAAGGAAGAATGTATGCTATTTACTATCTTAGTAAAAATCTTACTCCCACTGAAAAAAATTACATACCACTAAAAAAGAATTTTTGGTCGTGATTTATGCAATCTATAAATTTAGACATTACATTACAAGGTATAAAACATTTGTACATACAGATCACTCAACAATTAAATATTTAATGAACAAACTAGTGGTTGGATGTAGAATAATTAGATGGTCATTACTTCTACAAGAATTTGATATTACCATTGTGGAAAATCTAGGCAAATCTAATGTGGTAGCTGATTTCTCTTCAAGATTGACTAGTATAGGGGAGCAAGATCCAGTCAAGGATAACTTTCCAGATAAACAATTGTTTATTATTTCAGCTAACACACCATGGTTTGCTGACATGGCAAATTATCCTGCAACAGGGAAGTTTCCTCCTTATTTCACTATAAAGCAAATAAAAAAATTAATTAAAACTAGTGAACAGTTCAAATGGTTAAATGGAATGCTATTTAAATGTGGTCTTGATTTGGTTTTATGCAGGTGTGTAAGAGAAGATGAAAATTTTGACATCCTTTGGGCATGTCATGATTAACTAAGTGGAGGACACTATTCAATGAAAAGAATAGCTCATAAAATACTTGGCATGGGTTACTATTGGCCATCTCTGTACAAAGATGTGAAGAGATATATAGGCGATGTGATCCTTGTCAAAGGATGGGATAGCCAACCATTACCAATGAAATGCCTTTGTAACCACAAGTAGTGATTGAACCATTTGAGAGATGGGGATTAGATTTTTTTGGACCTTTTAATCCTCCTTCATAAGGAAAAAAGCATATTCTTGTGTGTACTGATTATGTAACAAAATGGGTAGAAGTGTAGGCTTTAACAAATGCCACTAAAGAAGCAGTTGTAGATTTCCTTTGGCACAGAATCATGGTAAAATTTGGAGCACCAAGAAGCTTAGTTCCAGACTAGGGACCATAATTTATGTCCAATATGATCTAGGCCTTCACAATGTATTATCAGATTAATCATAAGAAGTCATCTCCCTATCACCCGCAAGCAAATGGACAAGTTGAAGTAATAAATAGAGAATTAGAAAACATCCTCACTAAAATAGTTGAAGCTGAAAGAAGAGATTGGGTAAAAATACTACATGAAGCTATCTGGGCTTACAATACAACCTGGAAAACCACAACAGGGTTTTCACCATATGAGTTAGTCTATGAGAAAAAGCCCTTGTTGCTTATTGAGTTTGAACTACAGACATTGAGGACATTAGATAAGGTGGGAATTGAATTGGATGTAGATCAAAAGGAGCAAATCCTTCAACTCAATGAATTAGATGAATTCAAAATGGAAGCAATTCACTAGATAGAGATAATCCAAGGTCAAAGGAAGAAATGGCATGATTCACATATCAAAGAAAGACAATTCAAAGTAAGAGATTGGGCATTGTTGTTTGATTCTAAGTACCAACAATTCAAAGGTAAATTAGGAACCAGATGGTTGAGACCTTATCAAATCAAGCAGATATTTGACAATGGTTCTATCTAGTTACTTCCCATTGATGGCAGCAGAAGAATACTCTTGGTCAATGGACATAGGCTAAAACTTTATAGGAAGCCTCCTACTAAAGATGAATTCAGTTCTTGAGCATATGGAAGAACTCAGTTCTTCCAAAATGATCACATAACCAGATAAAGAGATCTATAATAAAGAGAAGAGAATGAAAACTAGTAAGTGGCATTCTCTTCCCCCCTCCAAAAAAAAAAAAAGAAAAAAAAAGAAGAGAATGTAAACCAGTAAATGGCGTTCTCTTCCAAAAAAAATTAAAAATTAAAAATTAGAAAAAAGGATCAATTGAAAATTAGTGATGATGTTGATCTTCTCAAATAAATGGCTAATTCAAATAAAACTTTTTGAATTATAATTATTTTCTAACCATTTTTCAGGGATGATGTGTCTGCATAATAGAGGGATTACATCATCAAGGATGGTAATTATTTTTTTTAACTTATTAAAGGTTAAATGAAAGTTTGGATGTGTGATTAGACTTGATTTAGAAAGATTAGTATGATGATTCATCTATTATACATCATGGTTAATGTGCAAAATCATGAGAAGGATATTGGTAATGGAATGAGTGGCGGATAACCATAAAAAAATATATCATTTTTATGATTGAAGCAACCAAATCTGCCAATTTTGCAACTGAGTACAGTAGTTCTATAGTTGAGTACAGTAATTCCACAATTGAATTCACCAAAACAACAACTAAATCCCCCAGTTCTACAACCATAATCATTAATTCTATCGATACAAGAAGTAATTTTCAAGCTAACTTGTGAAAGATTCAAGAAAAAAAGAAAGAAATTATCCTTACAGAATTAACAACCTAGCTCATAGCCAGGAATGAGGAATTAGCAAAATTTAAAAAGTAACTAATAGAGAATGAGGAAAAATGTACAATATAGACCTCTATGTCAACAGTCTCTGCAAAGACTGAATCGACTTATTTTCCACTCAAACAATTATGGGATGACACATGCAGAGAACTCAGTGAAATCAAAACATCCAATACAGACTTGAAAGGCAAACTAGCAGAAGAAGAGAAAGCAAGTAAGGAATGAGAAGACACATTTTACAAGGAGGAAAATGATAAGTATAAATGTCTTGTGAAAATACAAATAGTTTGTATGATGAGTGAGAATTTGTTTGCATGCAGAAGACCTTCTCCTATTTATAACATGTTTTTAGAAGAATAATTCATTCGCTAGCAGTTGGCAAGGATAGCATGTGGCCTTTCACATGAAATAAAAGATGAAGCTGATTTCTCAATCACCTACTCCTTAGCTAATACAAAATAGAAAATCCTTCTTTGTGAATTTTATCTCTACAATTTTATGCTAGAAAGAAATATAGGTTTTATGATCAATTTGTATGTGGGAGAAAGCTAGCTTAACGAATTTGTCTCTGTTCTTCAAAATCAGATTGCATGGAAAGAAATGGAGTCAGAACATTGGTCAAAGGCTAGTTCATCTGGTCTCTGTATGAGAATTCATTATGGTATTCCATCTGCCTTTGCTACATATTTTTAATCCCATGCATTTAATGATAAATTTAAGGGACCTTATCTTTTTAGTTTACAGCAAAGCATGGATGTCTTCACCTCCTATGAAAGGGAAAATTTTGATAATATCTATGATATATGTTTAAAAAGATGGGAATTTCTCCTGGTGGCATTGAAAATAAGGGAAGTAATATCCCCTTTAAATTTGATCTAGAGTTTAGAAATGGCAAAAGCTTTATGCACAATAATTCCCCAGATCAATGAAACTCCTATGAGAATATGGATAGGAATGCGGACAAGGCCACCTCTACTTCTCACCCCCATATCTCCTTGGAAAAATAGAGAACCTCAACATCCCACTCAATTTGAGGAATGGAAAAGAAAAGTAGAAGTAGGAGTAGGGTATAGTACTTTTGAGTCAAAGCATTGGGACATTCAGTTTTAGCCATTTGATCTGAGTAATAAAATGAAATGCAAGATATACAATCCTGATTTTGAAGAATGAAGTTTGTAAAGTGACTTAAAAACAAGTAAGTATGGGGGAAATGATGAGGCCAGGATATGCCCAATAAATGTATAATAAACGACATCATCTTACTCTATCTTTTTATTAAGTTTGATTGCATTTTGTAACTTTTATTTTGATCTGAGATGAGTTAGGATGTGATTATCCATGTTTTGTTGATTGTGCTTCTAACATTTTAAAAGACCTGTAAATCCTAACAAGTGTGTTGGAAAATTCTAGTTTTGTAATAAAACAGGTCATCATCAGGCCAAAGAATAGATATGAAGTGGATTACATGTTTTTTTGAAGCATTAGACTCAATTCAGATTAGTTTTGGAACCTGCAAAATCTACTCTGGAACCATCACAGTGAGTTCTAAAACTTCACCATACTATTTCAAGTTGTCACATTTTTGGACTTAGCTCTGGAACTCTATATTTAGCTATGGTACTCCTTCAGATAAGTTCCAAAACTTTTACAGCTAGATATGGAACTGATGAGGATCTATTCCAAACAGTTGGTAATCTGTTAAATATCAATGATCCCATTAAATCAAGAATAGATTCCTAATTTTCTAAACTGGTAGAATCAAGACAATTATCACACAGCTGGACATCCAACCACATCTTGATTCAACATCTATTCTAGGCACAATTCCATTCTATCATATCTATGAAATAGTTACAGCCATCAAAGCATATATATATATATAGACCTAATATAGATAATAAAAAAGGAGAAGAAAAATAGAGAAGATAGTAGAAGAATAGAGAGAAAAAGGATAGCTTAGTATATTTGTAATACAAAACATTTTTTATCAATGAAATAACCATTCCTATTTTGAAAGAAAATTGAATTGTTCAAATCCTATTCTAGGTGGAGCAAAGGCCCACTCCTCCAAAGGACCATGATCTTCATTTTTGTTAGTATTTATATTTCTATTAGTAAAATTAAATAGGTAACTCTGTTAAATTTATAAATGCTTCCAACTCCTTAAAATTAAAATTTTTTGTAAATTTGTTCCTGCAGGCATTTTAGATTAAATTTTCACTTTTGCAATGTATGTTTATTTCCAACAATCAATTTCATTCTTTTAATGTGTGTTTATTTCTAGCAATCAATTTCATTCCTGTAATGTGTATTTATTTCCAGCAATCATTTTCATTCCTACAACGTGTGTTTATTTCCATCAAATTTGCATAGTTTGATTTCAATAAGGTTTTAACCAAGAAATCCTTAAGACATTAACCCCCCCCTAAAAAAAAAACAAGACAAATATACAAATACCCCCATTTAATTACTAAATCATTATGATTCTTCTTGTTGTATACAGCTTCAGACACAGCCCTGGTTAAATATGACATCAATAGAAAGTTGATTAAATAAAGGGGATAACGACACCCAACATGATACGTTGGCAATACCTGGATAAGCAAACCTACTTCAATAGGAATTTTCCAAACTTAGTTTGACAACCAAATAACCTAGTGCTAATGAGGCACGATTGAAAAACACCCTGAATCCTAGTGAAGGATAGTCAAGGAAAGTTGAAAAGGTAGACAAACCTCCTCCTTTATATCTATCCATCATCATTGGATATGCTTTGGTACATAATTATCTTATTAATAATGGAGATAGAAATTTTGTCATGCCCAAGCAAGTAGCTAACAAAATAAACTTGAAGTATGAACTTCATGCCAAATGAGTGCTATAATTAGATGGGTCATCTACCAATACCATTGGCATAATCAAAGGTTTGAAAATTATTCTCCGTGAGTATCCTACCTTCACCATTTCTCAATATGTTGTAGTGGTAGATGTGCCTCCTTATTTTGTAGTTTTTTTGTCAAGAGACTTTAATGCTAAATTTGGATGTTATCTAGCTTAATATTGGTCCTAAATGTGATTTAAGATCAGTTATGGTCCAAAAGTGACAATAAAGTCAAAACCTCTCTCTAGTTTTCATGTAGAACCTTATGTGCCTTACACTTATAACATGAATTTCAATGACATTGAGGAAGATGATCACCCTAGTGATCAATAACCTCTAACTCTTCTTGATGGTATTTTTGATTCATATCTTGATGAGTGGGGAGATCATTAAGGTGGACTTGAAGAAATTGGTCTTGGAACTTACATACTCCATGAAGATTATGATAGACTTCTTGAGGTAAGTACCGATAACATTCTAGATCAAGTTTTATGGGGAAACTACCTTATACAAATGGGTGATGATGTGAATATCCTAGGTGTGTTCAAACATGGTAGTCTTAGTGAACACTAAATTATACCTACTAAAGGAGATAATTATCATAAACATGAAACTCAAGAGGAAATAGATGACATGTGGCAATAATTCAATGTCATTATGAAGGAATTTGAGGAGTTGAAAAATCCCTCATTTATTTAAAAATAATATATACCTAATTATGAGGTTAATCATGATCCATATGAGCACAAGGAAGAGTTTGAGTTCTCATTTGAGCAAGAAACAACTATGGTAAATCAAGAAAATAGTCTGAATGACTTACAGTAGTAAGCATGTCAAGTTTCAATATCACTTGGATTTGAAAAGTTGTGATGATCTCTAATGATCAAATTGAATATTTTTAAATGAGCATGACAAAGACCAATTAGGATACAAACCCAAACAAGTTTCTTGGAGAGTTAGATGGAGTGTCCTTGAGAACTCTAAATGATAAAGTTATTTCTAGTAGAAGATCTAATCATTGTAAGTAACTTGACTATCTCCACAATCAAGTGTTCAGTGACAATATGCCTCATATGATGGACTATTTTCATGGAGTAGAAGTGATACAAAGAACATTTTTTTGACCCTAACTGAAGTAATGAAGACTAATTCTTCACCTCAAGTGTCTTGAGGTATTTTACATACTAGGATAGGTGCGTGTTTTTGCTTATGTTGTTATGTGTTTTCCTTAAGTGTTCATTAGAACACAAGTATTTGATTTAGTTTCTTGTCTTGTGTGTTTGTTTCCTATTGTGTTTGGTGTGTTGGTGGTGTCTTTCATAGGCTTATCAATGTCAAGAATAGTGTTTGGGTGACTCCATTACCCAAATATACGAGAAGGTTACTATTCCTTAGCATAGTAAGCATGCTACCCATAGGAAATTGCAAAAATGTTGACCAAATTTGACCCTAGGTCAAATCCCATATATATTTAAATCTCTTATAGGGTCTTTATAAGTCATATAATGGTCACATGCTCATTATTAAAGTCACATAAGATGTTTTATCTTCGTCATATTTGTCTAGGTTAGTCTTATGTCATCTTAGGACACCTTTTGGGACATTTAATGAATTGTACCATTTAATATCAAAGGATAAAGGTTGTCAAGAAGAAATATAACATACAATATGTCTTAGTGGTTAGATAAATTTTTTTGGAATAGACAAATTATAGGTTCAATGTGGAAATAAGGAGATCACTATAAAATAGGTAGTTAAAGGTAGTTGTATAGATAAGGAAAATATATATAGAACATGTTAGGCTTAAATAGAGTCCCTTTATATTCCCACAAGTTAGTTTCAAGGTTAATAAGCTTCAATAGGACTAAAGCTACCAAAAAATAACCTCTCTCTATCATCGCTCTCTTGGGTAGTCAAACATGTCAACCAATTTATAGTCAGTTAGGATAGAAGAGGTAGAGTTAAGATGAATGCACTTAATAGATGAAATTAATCCCTTTGTACTTACTTTTCATGGTAATAATTTATAGTTTGGTGGTTCCTTTCTCTATGAACAATCTTTAATATTGTTGATGCCTTCAAAATGTTTTCATAACCCCAATAACCTCTATTTCATCATCTAATTGCAGTTGTTTGTGCAAACCAAGAGTTGTACATGTACCTAAAGAGCATTTCCTTCCTTTCCATGTTTTTTTCAACTAATTTTTCATGTGTGAACATGGATCTATAGTCAAAATAACTCCATTGTGATAGAAATGCATAACTATCATGGTTTGTAGAACAGTCTTTCAAAGTTATAAAATTCATTTTTCTTGTATGAAATGGATTAAGGTCAAGAAAATATGTATTGGTTTCATCCCCTTAGTACAATATGAATCCCCATATCAGCTGATCATGAAATTATCTACTTGAGGTCATGGTAGACCTACTTTCTCACTATCATCTACATGTAAAGTTTATTTTGAATACATATGTCTCAAGGATGGGAGGTGTCAATGACCTATGAGGGTTTAAAATTGCATACTTAGAACCTTGAAATGAGTTCCCATTACCTTAAAATATCATAACATATATTGAAAACTTAATAAGACAGTTAAGTGTTCAAAATAGTGACATTGTCTATCTGCAGTCAGACTTAATGAGACCAGAGGGTTGTGCATGTGTATACAATGGAGGTAGAGTGATAGGAATCCTTGAGAATAGTTTGAGGATGATAATATAGTGAGAGTACATTTGGTAAATATTGATGATTGTGAGATAGAATAATAGGTTTGAATTACCACTTAAAATAAGATCTACAATTTTAGAATTGAATAAATTTCTCAATAGGGTCGATTACCTTAACTTTTCTTAATGAGGTTTTATTCATACAATGAGTCATCTTTTTGGAAAGTGTATATGAAGTATGTGCAAGTATAATCACTTCATTATTGTAGCCTAGATGGAGATGTCACTTCTTAACTTGAAAGGAATTTTCTATTTCAAGAGAAGATATTGATAATTAGACCTCCAATTTATTTAGGTTTCTACAAGAAACATGAAATAAAATCTATAGTGCACTGAGCCAAAATGAACTTGGGACAACATCAACTTATAGTGGAATGGTAACATGGTATTAAGGCATAAATAAACTAATTAAAGTGAGAGATATGCCCAATGAATTTATGAGATATTAAAGGTTTGGGACATAATACTCAATCATGGAACAAGCACATACAGGAGTCCTTTAGATTCTTCCAAATTACCACGTACATGTGACATAGTCAACATAGTCTGTGAACTAGCCTAAGCAAATGCAAGGTGTAAGTTGAGAAGGTTGATAGAGATTATAAGATGGAATTGATATGTTGAATACAATATAATAGTGATTAAATCACATTTTATTTTATTCTTAGAGGTATAAACAAAGCAAATACTAGGTTTTGAACCTCAACCTACAGTCAACTAAACCATACATGCAGTCTTCACAGACCTAGAAGTTAGTCTTGTGAAGTTTAATGTTTGAAAATTATAGGAGTAAAATCATGTTTTTAAAATTGACACAGGGTGTCCTCATTACCTAATAAATCATTCCATAACCTCAAATTTTTCATCTAAATAGGGGATATGCCCTCTATTTTATCTCAGATAGAGGGCACTCCATAGTCAGGGCAAAATTATAGGCATGATACATGAATGGTGATAGGATAAAATGGAGAACAAAGAGACATTGTGATATATGGTGTGAGGTTTGATTCTAGGTGAAAAATTGATTAAGGTCACCTAAAGTCATTAGAACCACTCAGAGGTGGTCATAGGCACAAAACACTGTCCTGAAGACTAGGCCTAATACTGGGCCTAAACCAGCAGGTGCATAAACTCATCCATATGACCATGAGATCCTTCCAAGACTTTTGAGAACCTTTATTGGAGATTTTAGGATGGATTATAACCAATTTTTTGTACATAACAATCATTTTTGAAATAAATTCCTATTAGGGGTACCCAAAATGCAGTCAATTACTTGAAAGGCCATTTTCATTTGCTCATATCTGTACAAACTAATTGTATGGTGACTCAATAAGATATGAATAGTTTAAGGGGGTTATATACCCCAAATTTATGTAATTTTTTTCAAAATTTTGACATCTAACTTTTATGAATCATTGTTAACAATCTAGGAGACCTAAAACTCTCATAACCTCATTTGAACCCGATGGAGAAGAAATGAGTATAAATGACTTAAAAATGGGTTATTTTACTTTTAAAACATTTTTTAAACAATTTTAACTCTCCCAGGATCCTCACCATCCACTTTTATCATACCATCACTTATACAAACATGCCTAATTCTTTGTCTTTTATAGGAATTGAGGTGTTTTGTAGGTACAAAGGAGAATGGATAAGTGAGAACCATTTTGGGATGTGTGTAGGAACTATTTTCAGCTTATCATACTTATATCTTACCTCAATAAATCATGTAAACCTCTCTATTAAACCATGCATTGTAGGTAGTGTGAGAAGGCAAAATGACTACCTAAGTGTGATAGTGAGAGGAGTGATTTTTAATATTTTGGGTCTATTTGATAGACCAAAGGATAAAGAGTATTTTAATTGATGTCATAAAACATATACAATTCATCTTCTTGAACAACTACATATCACTCAAGTGACAAGTTAAAACAAGCCTAGAAAGATAATGAGTGACTGCAAATAGTGAATGACAAGTGACAAAGGGGAAATCATCAGTTGAGGGATTAGAGGAATATTAAAATTATTTTTTACAACATCCCATGTTAGGATATATGTTTAAAATAATTCATAAGTTATTTTCAAGTATTCAAGTGACTCTTCATCATCAAGGCAGTTTCAAGAAGGACCATGGAGATTTCTACACTAACTTCAAGGAAGGTGTCATATTTGTGATGGGCAATTATTCAAGAGGGCTTTCATAGCATATTATCCACTTAATTATATGGAATTTTAACTTTTTTATAAATTTTTACACTTGGATTTGTGACCTTTCCACTTCTCTTCTTCTCTCTCCTCTCATATTCTTTATATAAGCAAGCTTTTTTAGCTTTGTAATGGATCCACAATTGGTATGGTGAAGCCCTACTAGTTTTGACATATCATTTGCCTTTGAATAATTTCTTTTAAATTTTATTAATTATCTAAAATATCTTTCTTATGTGTGTCAAGTGGTATATGTTCTTGAGAGGTAATGATTATGCTCTCCTTGCTTCCATTCTACTCTTGCATGTTTTATGTGAGTGATATCTCTTCTAACAGGTTTCATAAAGTGTATGTATTTTTTAAGTGAATATTGAAGTGCAAGAGGGAATATTAGTTTCAATTATCATACCTTATTTTCAACTACCTCTAGATATGCATATCAATCTACCTCTATGATAAATACTTATGTTAGAAGGACATAGAGTTGAGTTTAATTTTAATAGTCTTATTTCTTAGTGTAGATGTAAATGTGTTATGTGAACTTATCTTTGGTGTATAACCTTCATTATTTTATGTTTATTTATGTTTAATTATTCCCTTTTCACCCCCAATATTTATTATCATAGTTTAATGTGTGAGTTTAAATATAGATCAAGGCATCTAGCCCTTTCAAACCTAGAGATATATCTCTTTTAGTAACTTGTCTATGAGGAGAGATAGTTCTATGTTATCTTGAAATTGAGAAGATATACTTGAATTATTTAGGGTGTAATTTTAGGCTATAAAATTATGGTAAAAAAATAGTTATACTTAAGACCATGCAAGCAAAAGGGAAGAAAATGACATAAACACCTAAGTGTAACATTCTAAATCCTAAAACTGATAAGGTTGCAATGTACTGTCAAATTCTATCTATATACTTGATATTGAAAGTATTTAAATTTTTTATTCCAAAAAATAAACATTCATGAAAATTAGTGTTTTTAGGCCCCCTCTTCTCTCAATATTTTGTACAATGACATGGAATTTTGGGCTACTCACCCTACATCAACAATATGTCTACGATAAGTGGGGTTATCTAAGCTATCAATTTTCATTCATTTCTAGATGGCCCAAGTATGGTTAACACTATATATGAAATCACATCATTTGGATTTATGCCAAATAGCTTATTGTGAAAATGTATTATCATTTTCACAACCACTACATCCATCAATTTCCTAGTGTAGTGTGATGTCTAAGTTATCCCTACATTCTATCTAAGGCTGAGTACCACTATCAAATCTTATTTTAACCACTAAAAAAAGGCATCCCAATAGGTCACTCTTAATTTATATACCCCACCATGGATTTGGGTTGAAATGATTCCAAGAGATGAATTCTCTAGTCAACACTTCCATAAGGAACTTGTGAAGAGGTGATGAACTCCTACCCACAAGCCAAAATACATGAAATAAAGAAAAATGGAAGGAGTTTAGGGTCATGTTTGGATCACCCAAATCATATGGATTTTGGGGAGGGCCTTAATGAATTTACTTCCATGGTTTTGGACTAAAGTGACAAATTCAAAGATTGAGCATTTTTTATCACCTAAGTTCCCTAAAGGGGATGGGGGAGAGCATACACATGACACTCATTTTAATAAACAAAAAACTTCAATAAATAAGAAATAAAAATGAAACTCTTATGATTATTTAACTAATTTGAGAGTTTTTTTTATTTCACTAAAAATAAATCTGTTATGAAGTTTGAGCCCTTTGGCATTTGTTGTTTTAATATTACAAAAACTTCAAAAACAACTAAGAGATGAAAACAACTACGTATGTTTTAAGCACCAAATACAATGTGTGTAAGATTTAAACATGATTAAACCTTGATTTTTACACCTTATGACCTATAATTTGTTAGAGGGTTTGCATGTTTAGAAGCCAAAAATTAAGTGAGAAAACAACATTTAGAATTTAGCTCTCAGGTTTTCTACTTTTTATTTCAGAGACTGGTCATCATCAATCCACATAGGGATCGATGTCAATCCACAAATATTGAAGGAAATTAGGTAGATCATATATGTTTCATTGTAAAATACATAAAAATATAGGTTGTTTTAATAGAAAAATGATTAATAAAATGAGCTCAAAACCAAAATATCTAACTAGATCCTGTAAGAAAAGGGATATTCAAACATTCTACAGATTATTTAAGACAAAATGAAAGCATGTAAAAACACTATTAGGTATCTTATTGACCATGTTCTATTTTTCACATAAGGTTCAAGGTTAATTCACTGATTTAACATTGATATAAAAATTGAGGTTGATCTCTGTAACTTGTAACTAAAAATTGACATCAATCCCTGTGACCTATGACTTGCTTAAAATAGAAAGACATTAAAAATGAAGTAAAAACTTTAAAATTTAATATTTTTATGCATTAATTATAAAATAAAAAAGTATTATATCAATCCCCTTGGTCATATGAGATGCTTTGTCCCGCTGATCATACCAATTTGTGAACAAGTAATACATAGAGGGGAGGTTAGATTGTGTTAGTCCAAGAAATAAAACTCAAATAAACACACTAAAATCCTAACACCTCTAGAATAAATACTATGGAGAGCATAGGTAATAATAAAACATATTAAAACACAACAAAAACATAAAATAATGCCTTCTTTTACCTTCCTTGGAGATCCAAATGGCTTGTTGAATGGCTTGCTTGGCTTGTGCATCAATAAATCGTCATCAATGGAACTTTGTTAGATTCACCTTTCCTTGGAACCTTTTTTCACCAAATATTTCACCCTAGGAGATTTTATTAAGACCTCTTCTAAATTTGGGCAACATGGGAACATTTCCAGGTATGTGGGTGTACCTATATTGGAAATTAGCCTCTAGATTTAAGGACTAGCTCCCTAAATATATTATGCATTATTTATCACTTAAACTACTACTTACTTATGCTAAAAAGAATTAGATAAATACATAAATTTAACCTACTCTAGAGGAGGTGATACATTAAAAATTTCTTCCACATGACCATCATATTTTAACCATGATGAAACAAAGCATATAGACTAGTCTCTAAGCTTTAATGGGTTCTAACATGAGTATTTCAATATAGAGGTGAAATGTGAGTAGCAACATAAGTCAAATGAACCAGAGGGTAGATTTTACACTCTAAGGATAATTGTACATTTGTGAAAGCTTTAAAAAATATACTTCACTTTATATGACATGTTAAACTAGTAACTCTTGCTCAAACATGAAAGGATAAGGGAAGGAAGCATAAAGAATTATCACTTCTCATCACCATACATCATTTGTAAACTTGGTCAATTATTCAAAACTTAGAAATAGACTTGTATTAATGTTCAAAGGCAAAATATAACATCAATCTAGTAGGACTTCAGCATTCATGGTGTGGTACTATTTTTCAATAGATGAAGAGCTATATTTATAGAAGAAAGGAAGAAAGAGGAAGGAAGATTCGGCACTAAGAAAAGGAATCAAATGAGAATAACTCTATTTGAACCATAATTATAATTGCCTCTACAAAATATTCTCCTTCAAACCTTTTGATTGATCTCTATCACTTCATATGGCTAAAAAATTATAATATTCCCTCCTTAATCTTCCTTGATGGTTAAAATTATGGGATTAAGTTTTTCTGAGTTGGGTTCTAGCATGAATGCAGTTAGAACAATCTGATCAATCTATTAGGGCTTTATCCTGGTGATAATTACTTCACTAGTTCACCATGGCATGAAACAGTGGGCAGAAGGGTCCCTTTCATATAGTTGGTCCTCGAGATGAAAATGTTGAAGTATGTGTGTCTGCCTTGGTGGTATCCTTAAAAGGTTGGCTCTAGTATGAACTAAACCATGCTCAAACTCATATCCATACCTTTTATTTACTTTTCCCCATAAAAAATTACTTTTTCAACCTTTATCTAATTGGCCATTGAGAACTAGTTCAGATCATTAATATTTTGATTCACCTCACTCTATTGATCCACCTGATATGAATGAACACAATATATAGATCCTCTACTAGGACCCACACATTTATGCCACTTGTCACCTATGCATTCATACTCAAGGTTTATTGACCTATTTGACCCTCACTCATATTTGATCTTGATTTTCATGATTGGACATGCTACATCAATATTCCATCATCTTGAATGCACTCATACCACTTGGAAACCTCTTGAACTCCCTGACTCATTGACTTCCTTACATGTCACTAGATATAAATCCATGATTGAATGTGAGTCATTGATATACCACACTCATTAAACTCTTATCCATCACTTATCATTGGATCTCCTATATGATTGAACATTGATCATTGATTTTGCCTTTTAATTCCATTTTCTATTTCATGAAATCAAATTTTGATATCCACACAATTGTCACTAGGATATCTAAACTTTAATAGTTATTTTCTAGGGTTGAATTTGACATCCACATAACCATCATTTGACGTATGTGCAAATGTATTTTATTCCCCTTAGACCATTAAATTTAAGATCCAATGGATGACTATTGAGCCTAAACTTTGACACTTACATGAATGTCACTCTACTTCCCAACAGTTCTTTTAGACTTTGAGTTTTGGACTTTTATTGTAGACCATTTTCCTTGGGATATTTCTTTCTAGACTTTTACTGGACATTTTTTGTAGGCTTTGTGTATCAAAAAAATGTTCAAAAGAGATAGTCTTTGGGATTTTTTATTGTATAAAAAATGTTCAAGAGAAATGAGGTCTTTGGGGAAATTGTCATGGGATAATTTTCCTAGAACAATTCATACTTAGCATCTTCCATAGAACTTTTGATTTGAATGACACTTTTGACCCTTCAAAACTTATATCTAGGACACTTTTTTGAAGAATGAACCTTTGGTAAAAAATTTTAGATAATTTTCCCTAAAGAAAATGACCTTTTGGGATTTTTATTTAGGGTACTTTCCTAAGAAAAATACCCTTTGAGATTTTTGTATAGGACATTTTGTCAAAGCAATGGCCATTTGGAATTTTTTTCTTGGTTACTTTTTCGAAAGAAATACCCTTCAAGCTTTTTATTTTGGACACTTTCTTGAAAAATTGACCCTTTGGGATTTTTGTATTGGCCTCTTTTTTTGTGAGCCTTGTATTTCAACCTTTTTGAATGAAAGAAACTTGCCTTCAAAACTTTTATCAAACATTTTCCATGAAATAATTTTGCCTTCAAGAAATTATGTGAAGAATTTTCCTGAAATAAATTTGACACTTAGATTTTGATGTTGATAATTTTCTCACAACAATTAGGTCTTTGGGAAAATTATTGTGGAACTTTTGCCCAAAATAAATAAGTCTATAGGATCTTTACCTTAGACAATTTTCCCAAAAAACTCCCCAAAACTTATGCAAAAGTTGAAATATCTCTAAAGTGCAAAATTGGACTTTTTGGACTTGTTCTTGCAACTACTCAGCACCATGAAAACCTACCACTTGCATATATGATTCAAAATTGACCCTTAAGACACCAAAAGACACAAGGATTAAGTTAGACCAATACCAAAACTTAGAATGGAATATGAAATAAAATAAAATGAGCTACACCATACCCTATATCATTATAAAAATCCCCTATAAAAAATTCTAACTATAGGGGGTTGATCTATTTTGGCCCATGGGAAAAAATGGTCAACATCTTTGGCGATTTCCCTAGGGTGGCATGCTTGCTATGCCATGACTAGTTGCCTAATCCTATCCATTGGGATATGGAGTCACAAGTATATAGGATATACATATAAACTACCTTGAATAACACACAAAACACATGGAAAGACAAAGAAGAAGCAACACATAACAAAATAACTAAGCAAAACATAATTATGCTTTAGAGCACTTATTGAACACAACACAACAAGAAAGAAAACACATACCTAACCTAATATTTAAAATACTAACCTCCAGAGGTGAAACATCTAATCATACCTCAACCAGGGTCAAAAATGGTTCCCTTGGCATCTTTATCACTTTATAAAGGCAACCTATCATGAGGAGCATGCTCATCACAAATCACTTGCATATGTAAGTGATCAAGAAGCCTATCACCTTTGAATATTATTAGGTATAAAAGTGAAATCTATGGGACCTTCATGAATGATATTTCTTGTTCTCTAAGATCCTTAGTTAGAGTTTCAATCCTTTTGATCATTATCATATCTGATAGACATTTCTCATACTATAGAATATGAAAGATGATAGCTACCTCAAAATTTATGTCCTTTTGCACAGAATATACTTGATGCTTGGGAGTATCAAGTTATTCATTATGATCCAACCCCTATGAAAATGGATCAATAATATATGGATCTCCTTATTTTACTTTAGTCACAATAACTTATCCTTGACATCACTAGGTCCCTCTAAAACTGTAGGATTTTAAATAGTAGATTAATGTCCATCTTCTTTAATAACATGCCCTTTATTTTTATACTTTATAGAAAATCTAAGAACCTACTCATTAGTTTCATCAACAAAAATACCATACATACATTTCTTGGGAGAAGAAGGAATATTACCAATCTAGTCAAATTACTGACATATGGCCTCAAATCTCAGCCATAAGTCATCCTCCTCTTCTTCAAGAGTGTCACCATCTAGAGCATATTCATCAATAGTAGGAATGAAAAATAATTCTTCCCACTATAGTACTCAATTAGGTTCATCAACTTATGATCATCATACTCATGAATCATATAGTTTCACTCAGTATCATGAGATTTTTTTACTCTTACCTAGCTTAGCTTCTTCAAATGGTTGTTCATGCATAATGTAAGTCCCAAGGTTAGTGTGCTCAAATTATGCGTAAGGAACATGTCCATATTCATATAAACCATTCTCATCCAAGAAAAAATCATAAATTCCTTTAAGTTTAGAAGCTCCCCCACCCACATTAGGCTCCTCCTTCTCATGAACAACACAATTCAAGTTGGAACTTGCTTAAATGTAAGATTCAATATGAAATATTGCAAGAGGTTGTATCCTAATTATCACCTTGGCCCTGTACATTGTTCTAAAAGAAAAGAAGGACTAGTCAACTAAGAGATAGCCACCTATATTGGCTATGAATTCCCTTGATAGGCAGATTGCAAAGTGAGTTGAGAGGTCAACAATGACTATATCTTGAAGGATAAGACAATCATGCAAGAAAAGCTTCTAGTTTTTTTATCATCCCTATGGTTTTAGTAGGTATAACATATATCTAGAACACTCCTTTGATATGTGGCTCATATTTCAAGACTTGCTTGTTAGTGACAATTTTGGGTGTGATAGAAGTAGAGGCTCCACTATCAACTATGCAATTATGAACCAATCTATCACATACTATGAGAGTGAGTTAAAATGGTGAAGGATTCTTAGTCCTCGTAGATGGTTAAAAAATAGTGTTATTAGAATTTTCAAGGATAGCATGATTATTAATTTGATTTGAAGATGAAGGAATAGTAAGAATAGTTGACAATTACTATTGTAATAATTATTTTTGGCCAGACATATGAAGGATATCCCACAAGGAGATAGATGCTTTGGCACTTTTCAAGGAGTCTACTATGTTTATATCATTAGTACTCACCTTTTATTATTTCCTTAGAGGTAAATAATTACTTGTAACTTTAGGAATAGAGGTACCTTGAACAAACCTTACCACATTTTGACTTGTTGGAGGTGTAAGAGATTTTGGAACTATCACACTTGTAGCCATGCCTTACTACCTTACAAAATGATTGGATGAGCCTATATACATGTTATTTCTACCTCCTAGAGCCTTCCTCTTGGCCCTTAAATTTTATTCAATAGAGGTTCCTTGATTTAGCATGAAAGTGTCTTCAACCAAAAAATTGGTGAAGATATCTCCTTGAGGTTGCCAATCCTCATTAACTTGCATCATCGCCTCATCTTAATTTTATAAGAGGGGAATAACTACCCCTTAAGCCACCAGAGCTTGTTATCCATTTTGATTGTCTATGAATTTGTCTTACTACTAGTCTTCTCCCTACACTAGATTTTTATGAACTAGTACCATCTCCCTTTAATTAGTGGTGGAGTTAGGATTGTACACATTAGCAGGCCTATTGGGATTAGGCTACCATTGCATCTTGCTCTTTCATATTTTTTACCATATTTTTATTGATGGTGATAGGGATTCTAATAGGCACCTTGATGCATATTTCCTCTTCCAAGCCTAGCTTACAATACTTGAATATATGCATCTTTTTCCATTACATTAACTACTTTCTTAGAATCAACCTTAAGCTTGGAATTAACATTAGGATTTTTAGCCACATCTAGAGTGTTGGCATAAGCATGAGATAATGGAGACATAGACACTTTAGGTAGTGATCTTATAGCTTGGATGAGATTATTTTAAGCCTTGATATCAGTATCATATGCTTTAGGAAGGGTGGAGCCTCCCATATATTGAATCATGATAGTAATTTTATTTCCAATGTATCTCAAGTAATTAGGGAACATAAAACTAGTAGGTTTTCTCATAAGGGGAGGCAACCTATGCCAAGTCTTATGAAATATTTCATTGAAGTCATGAATTGTTTTTTTGGGTCCCCTCTTTATCACATTGAGTTGATATATGAGATAATCATGGTCATTTTAATTTACAAATTTTCAATTCAACAACACTCTAAACTCATCCCATGTTGTGATGCATCCACTTTCTAGAGTCCTATGCTAATTGAGAGCCTTCCCTTTAAGGGACATGGCAAGGAGTCTTATAGAAATGTTATTTTAAATAATATTATAGACACTAAAAAAGTTAGAAACACATATAATGCACTCACTAGGTGTGATATGACTCTCACCATTGAATGTGGGCATACCTTTTATGACACTAAGAGGGATGACATCATATGCATGAAGTTGGATTGGATTATCAGTGTTGAAGTTAGGGAAAGCATGAGGTCTAGACATGTATTATTATTCAATATATTCAAATTATTTAGGATCTTCCACCTCTTCCTCATAAAAATTTACATGTTCTTCAAAGGGAAGATTAGGTTGCAGATACTGAATTGTCAAAAGGATCTCAGGCTAAATGGGTGGATTAATATGGTTGAATGTTCTAGCTGAGGATGACCTAATGATGACCATGAATTATGGAGGAAAGTTTATAATAAAATAATGTTATGAAATTAGATTTACTTTAAGGAGTTTCAAAATGTTGAGTAGCACACCAATTTATAGCTGGTGTTTGTCAAAACTAGCATTTACCTTGACAAGTTGTCTTGAAGACAATGGGTCCCACTAGGCATGCCATAATTGTTGTCACAAAATTTTTCACCCTAGGAGAGGTTGTTAAAGCCTCTTATATATTTTGGAAACATGGGAACCCTTCTAGGTATGTCGGTGTACCTATATTGGAAATGAGCCTCTAGATTTAAGGGCTAGCTCCCTGAATATATCATGCACTATTTATCACTTAAACTATTACTTACTTATGGGGAAAAGAGTTAAATAAATGCATAAATTAAACCTAATATAAAGGAGGTGATGCACCAAAAATATATTCCACATGACCATAATAATTCTACCATGATGAAATAAAGCATACAGACTAGTCTCTAAGTTTTAATGGGTTATAACATGAGTATTTCAATATAGAGGTGAGATGTGAGAATCAACACAAGGAAAATGAACTAGAGGAAAAATTACACACTCCAAGGAAAATTGTACACCTAAAAACTCTGTATACACTTGACTTCACTTTATATGACCTGTTAAACTAGGAACTCTTGCTCAATAAGACTTGAAAGGATAAGGGACGGAAGGATAGAGAATGATCACTTATCATCACCATAGATGACTTTTATACTTTGATAATTCTCAAAACTCAGAAATAGACTTGTATTAATATTCAAAGGCAAAATATAACATCAATCCAATAGGTCTTCACCATACATGGTGTGGTATTGTTTTACAATAGTTGAAGAGCTATATTTATAGAAGAAAGGAAGTAAGATAAAGGGAGATTTGGCACTGAGAAAAGGAATAAATGAGCATAATCCATTTGAACCATAGTTGAAACTAGCTCTAAAAAATATGCTCCTTCAAACCTTTCAATTTATCCCCATCACTTCATGTGATTGCATAATTATAATGTTCCCTCCTTGATCTTCCCTAATAGTTGCAATAGTGGGATCAAATTGTTCTGAGTTGGGTTCTAACATCATATGGTTAAAATAATAAAATTAATATATTAGGTATTCATCCTAGTGATAATTTATCTTCACAAGCTCACCATGGAATATAATGGTGGGGATAAGGGTCTCTTTCATGTAGTTAGTCTCGAAGATGAAACCATTGAAGTATGTGTGTCTACCTCAGTAGTATCCTTCAAAACATTGGCTCTATTCTGAACTGACCCATGCTCAAACTTGGCTCCATATCTTTTATTTACCTTGCCCCATCAAAATTTAATTTTTCAACCTTTATTTATGTCACCTAGGCTTGCCTTAGTCTAATTGGCCATCAAGAACTAGATTAGATCATTGATATTTTGATTCATCTCACTCCATATATCTACCTAATGCAAATGAACATAATCTATATATCCTCTACCATAACCCACACACTTATGGCACTTATCACCTATGCATTTATACTCAAGGGTCACTAAACTCTTTGATACTCACTCACTGTTGATCTTATTTTTATCATTAAACATGCTCCATCGATCTTCTATCAACTTGAATGTGCTCAAGCCACTTGGTAACATTTCAAGCTCCCTGACTCATTGACTTGATCACATGCCATTAGATCTAAATCTATGATTTAATATGAACCATTGATCTACTTGGGCCCATTGAACTGCCAATCACCACTTACTATTAGATCTCTTATACTATTGAGCATCGATCATTGATCCTACCTTTTGAATTCCAGTGACTATTTCATGAGTTCAAACTTTGATGTCCACGTGACTATCATTATGATATTTAAACTTAAATGGTTATTTTTTAGGGATAAATTTGAAATCCTCATGATCATCATTAGTCCTCTATGTGGATGCATTTAATGTCATATAGACCATCAAATTTAAGCTCTAATGGATGACTATTGAGTCTGAACTTTAGCAGTTGTGTGAATGTCACTCTGCTTCCCAATAATTCTTTCATACTTTATGTTTCAACCTTTTGTTGTGGACCATTTTCCTTGGGATATTTCTTTTGGGACTTTTATTAGACATTTGTTGCATGCTTTGTTTATCAGACAAAATGCCTAAAAGAGATAGTCTTCAAGATTTTTTCTTGCAGAAAAAAGGCCTAAGAGAAATGAGGTCTTAACAGAAATTGTCATAGGATAATTTTCTTGAAATAATTCATACTTAGCTTCTTTTGTGGAAATTTTGATTTAGATATCACTTGTGACCCTTCAGGACTTTTGTCTAGGACACTTTGTTGAAGAATGACCCTTTGATAAAATTGTTTGGACAATTTTCCTGAAAGAAAATGACCTTTTGAATTTTCATTCAAGGCACTTTCCTAAGAAAAATACCCTTTAAGATTTTTGTATAGGACATTTTGTCAAAGCAATGGCCCTTCAAAAATTTTGTCTTGGTCACTTTCCTGAAAAAATACCCTTTGGGATTTTTGTTTAGGACACTTTCCTGAGAAACTAACCCTTCGATATTTTTGCATTGGCCCCTTTTTCTGTGGGCCTTGTGTTTCAGCATTTGTATCTAAAATAAACATGGCTTTAGAAAATTTATCAAACATTTCCCTAAAATAATTATGCCTTTAGGAAAATTATGTAGACAATTTTCCCAAAATAAATCTGACACTTAACTTTTGATGTAGACAATTTTCTTAAAATAATTAGGTCTTCAAGAAAATTATTGCAGAACTTCTACCCAAAATAAATAACTCTGTAGGATCTTCACCTTGTATATTGCTCCCTAAAAAGTCCCCAACACTTAGACAATACTTGAAATATCTCCCAATTAAAAATTTGGGATTTTTGGACTTGCTCTTACAACTACTCAGCACCATGAAAATCTACCACTTGTATATATGATTCAAAAATGACCTTTAAGATACCAAAATACACAAGGAATAAGCTAGACCAATACTAAAAATTAGAATGGCATATGAAATGAAATCAAATGAGCTATAACATACCCTATAAAATTATAAAAATACCCTTTACAATATTTTGACTATAGGGGGTTGATCATTTTTGGCTTATGGGGGAAAATGGTCAATGGAACCTTGGCTTTGAATTCTTGGATTAAGATTTGGGCATGGTAACATTACTACATGAGGCTTATGGAGTAGATCCTACATAATGACTCAACAATATCCAAGCTTGTTTAAGATATTTGTGTATAATAAATTTGCATCAAAATATCGTAGAAATCAATAGGCATGGCCTTGTATTTATAGCCTAAAGTATTAACTCTCACCCAAGGTGAGTTAAGGTTAAGTTTAAACATGGAATGGGTTAAAAGTAATCGTAGGTGAGTTGAGACTAACTCTAGTTGAGTTAATAGTTGTCATGTAATCATGATTTTTAATTACTAGGCATGGCTCTCAAATTAGATATTTTAAGATATTTTTGAATAGCTTGATAACTCATAAAGGCAATGATGAAAGGTTTGATATTTTGATATTTTGAATTTCCATTTTCAGATATTCATTAATTGAAAATAGATCATTCAACTAAGAATTTAATCTTGTTTACTTAGTTGATTCATTTTGATTAACCTTTTATCTCTTTCAATATTCATCAAGTGCCCCACTTAATGGGTCAATAGGCCAAACTGATAGTTGTTATGTTTCAAAGTTATTGAGGTTGAATTCATGAGAGGTTAATATTATATATAGGCTAGTATCCTAAATAGGGATGCCTCTACATGATTTTGATCTTTGATGAATGATGTATAACCAAATTTGGGATGTTTAATGATTCTTAGGATTAATTTGCAATGTTTGGTAGGAATCAATCTAAAGTCTGATTGGAAGCCAGTTGTGGCCAGATTTAGGTGTCTATACCCTCCACTATCCCCATGTAGCCATGGGCCCCCAATTATGAGGTAAGATAATCCTATTAGCTATCAGTTTGGGTTAATGACCTTCATAAGAATAGTGATATTATTAGAAGAATATTTTTAAGATCTTGACTATTCTTAGATCATTCATAAAGATAAGGCACTATATTTTCACAAGAAAAAATATCCCCAACTACAACAAATGATTCAAAACATTATTTATAAGGTTAAGGGACTAGGTTGAGAGGAACAAGGTAGGATGGAACCTATTGGAGTCTAAGGACATCTAAGATGACTTATCTTAGTGTAAAAACCACTAGGCATTGACCTCAACTCTATCATCACAGATACTTTGATTCTTGAAGAGTCCATTTTTGATGAAGAAGTCGAGATAGGTTCTATTTATAGCCTCTATGAAGACCAGCTACCATGAAATTATTCTCCAACACCACCATTTCCACTATCAACATTTCTCTTTGTTACCCTCAACTAATAGACTAGGCTCAAAATAAAGAGTCATCCTTTGATGTGGTTCAAAATGATGAGGCTATTATTGAATACTTGGGAGCTTGAAATTTTATGCTATCATAGGATCACAAGATGATTAACTATTAATTTGAATGAGTCTACCTATTTTAGAGAGCATAATGAGTCACTAAATCAAATATAAAAATAAGAGTATGATTAATCTGATCCCCCTCCAGATATAGATGAAATCCAACTAAACCTTGATGAACAAGAGTTATATCAAGAGCTAGGTGTAGAGGTTCCAACTGAGTTTTCTTTAGGAGAAGAGATACCACCACCCCCAACATATCTTCAAGGTAAGTCATATTCCCTAATTGAAGAGGTCAAAAAAATTAATATTTGAATAAATGAAAACACTAAAATATTCAAACTAGGGGCAAATCTTAATTTTGAGGAATGAAAATTCTCATTGATCTTTTTAAGGATTTTATAGATGTATTTTCATACAACTATTTTGACATTCATGGGTTAAATCCTAATTTGGTAGTATATCACTTAGTAGTGCATCCAATTGCTAAACCCATTAAAAAGAAGCTCTGCAAAATGCACCCTAAGGTAGTGTTATTAGTCAAGGAAGAATTACAAAAGATCTTGAAAGTGGGATTCATTTGATCATTTTATTACTCTGAATAAATCTCTAATATCATCCCTATCATAAAACTACAAGGAGGGATATGAATTTGTACTGACTTTTGAGACATAAATAAGGCATGTTCCAAAGATAACTTTCCTTTACCCAATATCGACATGATCATGGACTCTATTGCAAGATATGAAATGCTTTCCCTCATGGATGGCTTTGTTGGTTATAATCAATCAAATTGCTCTTGAAGATCAGCATAAAACAACATTTATTACTCTATGGTGGAATTTATTCTATTGGTTGATGTTCTTTGGCCTGAAAAATGTTGGATCAACCTACCAAAGGGCTATGATAGTGATTTTCCATGACATGATGTATGATATTGTAGAAAATTATGTGGATGACATTTTAGGAAAGGACAAGATTAGATAAGAACATCTAGATGTCCTCAAACTGATATTTGAGAGACTCATAGAATATAAAGTCAGATTAAACCCCAAGAAAAGTATGTTCAAGATCGCTTTAGGCAAAATCTTGGGATTCATAGCCTCTCAACGAGGCATCAAGGTAGATCATGCTAAGGTAAAATCCATTATTGAAATTCATCCATCTAAGAACCTAAAGCAACTAAAGAGCCTTTAATGGAAATTATAGGCCATTCATTTATTCATATCTCAATTAAAAGATAATGTCATCCATTCACTTATATCTCAAATAAAGGATCTCAATTTAACTAGAATTTAGAATCCCAAAAAGGCATTTGATAATTTGAAATAGTATATATTGAAGCCTCCAGTCCACTCACCACCATTATCAGGAAGGCCATTACTTTTGTATATCTCCACTACACCATGTGCTACAAGTTCTCTTTTAGATCAACATAATGATGAAGGGAAGGAAAGAGATATTTATTATTTAAACTGAACACTTATTTCATATGATCTCAATTATACTCCTATAGATAAAGCATTCTTGGTTGTGGTCTTTTCTTCACAATAACTCAAGCATTATATGTTAAATAGCTATGTTAAGCTAATACAAAAATTTGATACCCTTAAATACATGTTGTATAAATCTACCCTCATAGTAAGAATGGATAAATGGATTATATTATTAAGTGAACTTGTCATTGAGTATGTGAATCAAAAAAATTGTTAAGGGGAAAATTATATTAGATCAACTACTAGCATCACCCATAGTGGACACAAAATCATTAACAATGGCCTTCCCTAATGAATCAATATTGACAACTAAGGAAACACTCAGATGGAAATTATATTTTGATGGATCATTTAACACACATGGGTCAGGAGTAGGAATCCTTTTGATCACACCACAAGCATACCTAATCCCTAAATCCTTTCAAATATCTTTCCCATGCACTAATAACATTAATAAATATGAGGAATTAATTATCAGGTTGTAACTTACCATCTATTGAGGTCAACATACCCCCATTTCTAAAAAATAAGGACCCTTGTTCAATTTTGAAAATTATGTTAGAAATTATGCATTCAAGTTGATTAAAGTGCATTATTTTAATGTCATCGTTCTCATTTGGATTCATTAACATGTTTATATTTATTTGAATTGATCTAATGTTTCTAATGTTTAATTCTTGTGTTTCCATATTACAGGTTTAATGGTTCTATTTGAATAAACAATGTTCAACGTTTTATGCTTTAATTCTAATTTAACCCTTCTAGTCAACCTTTGGTCTTTTAGTTGATTAATTAGATTCATGTTTAAATAATTATTAAAAACCTTAGTCTAAATATTTTATCATAAGTTCCTTTTGAAATGGATTCAAATTTACGTAGGATTCATATTTACATGGGAACATTTTTAAATATTAAAAACCTAGTTTATATTTTAACCTAGGTTTGAATCATATTTATTAATATGACTAAAAACTTAATCTAAATTTTATCCCAAGTTTCTTTATACTCCTGAACCCTTAGTTTATTTCATTATTCATAGGTATTAATTAAATTTGAATATTTCAAGTGGTAAGATCTCAGGAGCTTGAATAGAAGATCAATGATCCACAGGAAAAGCTAAAGTCAATAAGTCCAAGGAATTGATTGATGATGTGTGTTAATAGCATAATGGAGATTTGAGGGTGAGTGAGTAATCAAAGTGTCAAAGGAGTGTAAAATTTAATGTGATAATGATAAGTATCATTATCTTGACAAAGTGATAGTAGATATAATGGTAAGCAAAGGTCAATAATTCAAAGATACTAAGAATAAATGCAAGAGTGATAAGTGTCACAATCTCAACAAGTATTCAAGAAAATTAATGGCCTGCATGCAAGTTTATATGTAAATAAGGATATCAATGGTTGGAGCTTGATCATGTAGCTATCAAATCAATAGTGTGAGTTTAATCCTTCAAAAGAAATAATAATGGTCCAAATTTGATCATACATTCAAGATCAATAGTGCAAGTGGGTAAACAATTCAAAGAGCCCAGATCGAACGTGATGCTTCCATGTGGCACAAAAGTGTTAAAGTAATGAATAATGTTTATAAGTACATAGAGGGCCTATGAAGATGATAAGTATCCTAATATTAAAATATTAGAAGGAATATCAATGGGAAATGATGATGTTAAGGCCAGATGACTTTTTAAGAGATCAATGGTATGAATTTATTCATGCTTCAAGATTGCACGAGGTAATGACATGTGTCTAAAAGTGACAAATAGTCATATTCTAAATAAATGAACAGTGTGGCATGGTAATGCCAAATAATCAAAACATGTCAAATTAGATATCTTATGGACACAAGCACATGAAAGTTATAAATATGCAATCTAAGTCATATAAGCTTACATTTCAAACTAGCTTACCACCATTAAAGCCTTGTGTGAAATTCTAAAATCTATAATGTGTATGGATTGCCCTAATTACCTCTAAATTTACTATAATTCAGCCAAGAAAGTTAGATTGTTGTCTGTAATTGGATAATTTGATTGAAATTATAGCAATGATGACTCATAAAAATGTTTCAAAGAAAGAAGTTGAGTTGTATTTGACATCAGATGTTAAAGGATGAGTGTTCAAACACACTAAGTTTGTTGTTATTTATTTGAACATAGGGGATGAACAATTATTCTGAATTGTTCTGGATAATTGAAAACTAACCAATGATCACAAGGGAAGAAGAGAAGATCCTCCCAAAAAATAAATTATATGATGCAATTGTAGCCATCTAGATGATTGGACTTCACTATGCATCTGCAAAACTAGAGGTACTCCATTTCATTGATGTTCTTGGTCACATTTTTAAATAATATAAAATAAATAAGGTCATGTTGATTAATGAGCACAATCAAAGGAAAGTTGCTTACATTTCCCCAATTGCCTTTGAGTCTTATTACAAGTTTCCCAAGCCCCAAATTGACCTAGCCTCTATTAATTCATGGGTTAAAGAGCATAACATGATGGATACCCTAGCCATGTGGTTTGAATTTGATAGCCAAGTTATTATGGATCCTACTAAAAATATCCATGTCAGTTAGTTTAGACCTAAAATTAGAATGGGGATGACCATGCTTAATAAGTTTTATGGCTATACAACTACAACATATGTGGATCCAATGTGGGTTCCCATAGTATATTTAATCATTAAAAAGGTGATATTTCCTCCATTGAGTGAGATAATTATCATATCTTTTAGTAGACAAATATATGAAATTAGGCATAGGAAGAAGAATGAGTTTTACATGATGTCTTATCTTCTAGACACCTTGTGTGCAACCATAAAGATTCTCAAATAGAGAGATTGGTCTTCAAGTGGTGCCTAGATTATTTCATAATACTATTCCAAATTGTACATATATAAGTGTAGATACCACATGTAATTTATTTTTGATTGTGTCTGTATGCAATCATAAATGCATCATGTCTATAAATCAATCCTAGTTTGAAGAAGATAGAGCATACCTACACTTTTGATTGGGGATACATTTATTAATTGAGGGCATGACCAATATGGGGATCTACTAGAATCGATTAGGGGATCACTTGTCACAATACACCATGCTAGGAATGGTTCTAAATCCTACAATCTAACACAATCATGCAACAACCCTAAAAGGGTCCTAGGTTTAATGTTCACTCTATATCTAGTAATAAGAAAGTAAATCTAATCTAGTGCTCACCAAATCTTATGGCACAATATGAGGGGTTATAAAATCAATCCAAACATGTATAAGTGAATCTAAATTAATCTAAGTATGAGTAAGACCCTAATACATTGAATATGAAGATTAATATTATTCGAGCCAATGCTTATGCTACTTGTATCTACTAAAGAGAGGAGAACAAAGTTATAATATACTTACATGAATGTGAACCCATTAAGACTCAATGTCTCCCTTAGATAAAGGGGATTTTCAAGAGTTTCTTGTGGTTTGTAAGGATAACTAAGAAAGGCCAAAGCATCCAAGACTAGATTCTCTAAGTAGAAATCCTAAGCTAAGACTCCTAAAGAAGAATGGTGGACAAAAGAATTGTAAAGAAAAATGAGAAAATAATAACTATTGATTGTATATTGAGATAATGATGAAATGAACTTGTATTTATAGGTATATCTCACCCTAAATCCTTTTGAATATGTCAGTTATATGGGGTCGACCTAGTCGACCCTACATGTTTTTGGGAGATAAATCACCAAGTCTCAAGCTAGGTTAGCTGAAGGGATAACAAAACTCAAATTGAAAAATACCCAAAATAGTATGAGGTTAACATAGTCAACCCTGTATATTAATTAGAGGATAAAAACTATATAGGGTTGATCTAGTACAGTCAACTAGTAAAAGGGGATCAAGGTGAGGAAAAGAGGAAAAAGACTGGAGGAATGTGAAAGTGAGGAGTAATAGCTTAGGTAATTTTTTTAGGAGTTAGTTGGATTGGTAATAATATATCAATAAAAGACAAAAATATTGTGAAGCACCAAAGGTCTACCCACCCCTTTCTTAGTACACCCCTTAGGGCATGCACTCAAAGAGATTGAGTCTCGATGGGTTCTTACAAGATGTAAAGCATAAATATTTGATAAAATTTAAAAATATTATGTGTATACATATTTCCCATTCAAAGGTAATCCGATGTCACTAAGGTGCAACACAAGATGATGCTTCGAAAAAGAACATAGTAATACATAACACTAATGCAAAAAAAAATTGTAGTATTTTAAAGCAAAAATAACTGAAAATAAATGACTAAAAAGTAAATAAATAAAATTTAAATGAAATTCATACATTGAATTACCTTTATCATTGGATGGTTGTCTTATGTGTTGTTAGTTTTGATTTTATAGGGCATAGAGACTGCTTTTGACAAATTGAAGAATACAAAACTAAAGAGCAAAAACAAACAAATACAAAAAAAGCCAAGATAGTTGGTGCTATGAGGATGGGATGTACTTGGGAAATTGGTAAGGTGGGGTGATATGTGCTATGTTAGACCAAATGACCAAGTCAAAAATAAGAGTAAATTAGGTAACTGAAAAGCCAAGGCTCCTAAAGACCAAAAAATAAAAACAAGTTATCCTTAAGTAAGAAAGGCAAACTAACCAAGTCAAACCAAGGATACATGTCAAATAGGATGTTAATAAAATAAATAAATGGTAAAAGAAGAAAAAAAATGGTAAAACAACATTTATGAGTGAGCAGTAACAATCTTTATCTCACTCAACAATGGAAAAAGGTGCATAAAAAGGGAAAACAAAATTGTTGAGTGAGAAGTAACAAGCTAACCTCACTCAAGAATGGAAAAATGGTATGAATGGAGTTGTCTATAATAATAGGATAGTACAATAAATGATAAATGGTAAAAGAAAACAATTCTAAGAATGTAAAATCACAATATAAAGAAAGATGAATCCATAGTTTCTCAAACATGTTGTTTTTCTCTAAGGATAGATAAAAATGAAATAAAGTAGTGCTAGCATGTTTTTAAGAGATGAATAAGAAGGAAATAAAGAAGGGAAAATAAATTTGGAATTAAAATTTTCATATAAATGGGGGAAATGAAATGGGTGGAGGGGATAATGAAGGAAAATCCAAGGTAGAAGAACTCTTTATCGAAGTCAAGACACTCAAATTAGGTTTGTCAAAATAAGAGGACTTTCAACATTAAGGACTCTGAAGAAATTCTCTTAGCCACACAAGTATTAGGTAAATAAATGAAGTATATAGATCATCCCATGAAAGCTATATGCATGAAAAGTAAAATTGACCTACCTTCCCATAACATGTTCCTCATTTCTTATGACCCCTTACAGAGCCATCAGTTTACTATGAAGATTGGGTACTTATGTGAGAAAGTAGGTAGTACCATAGAGTTTGTTGAATTCCAATATTCCAATCTATTGGCTTACAACACCCCAAAAGACCTCAGGTCTATGTGAGGCCAACTATGGAGTTTTAGCTTTGATTAGAGATAAGGAGATGTGCTTGTAATCATGTCTTTTGGTGTGAATTTAACTTTTGAGATTTGTATGTTGCATTTTAGGTATCATTTCCTTTCTTTTCAAATGATTTGGACTTTAAATTTCTTGATGGATTTTTCTATTCCTCCTCCATACAGACTTGGAAAATCAAACATGGATTCTAAAGATGACTTTCATTTGAATACTTGGGACAAGGTTTCTAAGAGAGAGAACCTCAAAGAGCATGGGGTCTAAGAGTCTCATAAATCTAGGTGAAATAAAAGTATGATCATGACTTTGACTTTGTTTTATCTAATGTGGAGTGAAAAAAAGGGGAAATAAAGAGGAATGGCACATAGATTAATTTGAATTACTTCAAATCACAAAAAATGTGATAAAAGTCAAAAAGAGATACAATGATAGTAAAGTGTGATTCCTTATCATAAGAATGAGGAAAATTGAGGAAAACATGCTAACATAGATTTTTTAGGATAAATTAAAATCTAGATATATCTCCAAATCGCATATAAGAGAAACTATGAAATGAATTAATAAAACATTCAGAAAATAAACATAAACATGCACATAATAAAAGACACAAGATTTAACGTGATTCGCCCAAGATGGGATACATCCACCAAACTTGTCTAGTATATTATTTACATTAATACAAGGGAGAAACAAACTCTTATAACAAACCCTGTTACACCTCTCTACATTTTTTTCCTCATCTCTATGTACAATATTTTATCAAATACACTCATACATCTCATCCATATATAAATACATTTTAAGGTAAAAATGCCTGAACATAACCTCTTCCATCAGATCTAGAAACCTTTAATTAACAGCTTAGATTGACTACAAAATTACAATTTTATAAGAAATTTAGGGATTCAAAGAATGGGATCTAAACCCGATGGAAACAAAATCATAATTTTAACTTCTAATCTTGAAAGATAATCAGGCTCTACACCTAACAAGATTTTTTTGTAAATTCCATCTAACAAAAGAAGCAAAAGCTAAAGTTTAGAATAAGGATGTAAAAAAAGATGAAAAGATGGTAATTTTATGAGGAGGGTCGGGTATGATCCATGGTCTTACATTGTAACTTCATCAAATAGAAACCCACGAGGGTGCCAACAAGCAAGTGAAATATAAAGTGAAGTAAGCTAAAATATGGTATTTTTATGAGTAATGTTGGGTCCTATCCACAATATTATAATGCAACATACAAAAGAAAAACCTAAGAGGTGTCAAAAAGAGAGAATGAAAAATTATAAGGGAGAAAAAGAAGTAAAAGATGGTAATTTTTTGAGGAATGTCAGGTCCTATCCATGGTCTTATGAATCAACTCAAAAAATAAAAATCCAAGGGGTATCAAAAGGGAAAATGCAAGAAGATAAATAAGACAATGGTACATCAAGAAACCAAAAGACCAAAAGGGAGGATTACATGTTTGTGAAAGGAAGGAATTTGCTATAGAAGGAAAGACCCATGTAAGTAGCCTATAAAAAGTGTTAGATAGATGTAGATATAAAGCATGAAAATAAGGAAATTTTTATGAAAAGTACTTTTTTAGGAATTTTACATTGGTGGGCTATTTTAAAACATGGACTTCATTGGTTTGAAGGCAGTAGGTGCTTAGACCAAGAATATCTTTGACTAAATATGAGCCCCACCATTTTTGGGCATATTTACCCTCTTTATCATGGGTGTAATCTAATTTAAGGGTAAGATCATCAATATTAAAAGTGAAAATTTTAACATGTTTATTATATTCTCTGACAATGTGAGATTTGTATTTGTAGTTATGTTATAAGGAAGAAATATGATGTTCATCAAGTATATCAAAGGCATGAAGATGAGATTCACATAATTATTCATATGGAATAATACCATGAAGAGATATATGAAGAAAGGGAATCTCAACTTATAAAGGAAGAACTAACTTAAAACCATAGCCTAGTAAGAATGGTGTTGCCCCAATGACAATACATATGCTAGTTTCATAGGCCCAAAGTGTAGGGTAAAGGTGAAGATGCCAATCCATGTGAGTTTCATGAATTATCTTTTGGAGAATTTTGTTGAGAATTTTATTAGTGGTCTCAGCTTGGCCATTATATTATGGATGATAAGGTGTCAAAAATTTGAGATTGATCTTGATTTTGTTGCAAATTTGTTTGACATGTTTATTTCCAAAGTTAACACCATTATCTGAAATGATGGTATGGGGAACACCAAAGTGGAAAATAATTTTATTAATAATAAATCAAGAAATGGTAGGACTGGTGACATTAAAAAGGGGCATGGATTCTACCCATTTGGTAAAATATTTAGTAGCGGTGATGATAAAGACATGCCCATCTTGGGAATGAGGTAGTTTTTCAATGAGATTGAATACCCATGTGGAAAATAGCCAAGGATATTTGATAGTTTGAAGTTTAGTTAGAGGTGAATTGACTAGATCATTGTGAGGCTAACAAATATTACATTTTTTAGCATATTTGATTGCATCCTTTTCAATATTAGGTTAAAAGTAACTCATATGTAGGCATTTGTGGGATGTAGCGTGTCCATTATAGTGGCCACCACAAATGCCCCCATGTGCTTGTTTAATAAGAGGAGGGACCTCATCTTGCATAACATAATGAAGTAAGGTACCTTCAATATTGTGATAATAAAGGATGTTGTGTAGAAATACATATTTTAAATCTTATTTATGAATATGTATCTTTTCACAAGAATAAAAGTTAGGAGGATAAGTTTGATGTTTCAAGAATTGAATGATGTATTGGTACCACGATGTTTGTTGAATTGTAATAGCCTTGATATGAGAAATAAATGAATTTAGTGGTTGAGTAGAAGATAGATATTTTCTTATTTATATAAGAAAAGAAGGACTAGAAATAGCTTGATGAGGATGAAAGAGAGATGTTGAACAGGAAGGAGAATCAACAATGGAATTTTAATCTCTAAGAATAGGCTCAATAGTGAATGAGATAAATTACTTAGCTAGAGTGGTTATAATTTGATTATATGTGATGAGTTTTTCACTTTTACATTGATAATCACCACTGACTTGGTGGAAAATAAATTGAGAGTCACCTAAAGCATGAAGGTATTGAATGCCTAAGTCAAGAGCAGCTCTCATGCCTACGATAAGAGCTTCATACTTATCCATATTATTGGTGACATCAAAGGTGAAGCAAAAATCTAAATTAATGATCTTGCCAAGAGGACTTATGAGAATGCAACCTACCCCAGCTCCTTAAAGGAATTTAGCACCATCAAAGTGAAGGGTCCAAGTATCCTCATGTAAGTTGACATTAATTTTAGGAATCTCCTTGATAAATACTTTTGGTTTAGTAATAATAGAGGGAGTAATGTATTCATCAAGATTATTGGCTTCAATATTGGTGATAAATCTATTAAAATAATCTTTGAGAGAAATATCTTGATTAAGACCTTTGATGTAAAGGATATTTTCATCCATAAGGTTACCTTGAAGAGAAGAAGTGGCTGGTATGGGAGCTATGCCAAGTTGATCAGCTATGATTTTTGTTTTGACATCTTTTGAGTGATGATGAAGAGATAAAATTCAATAAGGAAGACCATCCATTTACCAATTCTATCTCTAGGAAGAAATGATTTGGATAAGAAATGATGAAAGAGGTTGGAATGAACAATGATATAAGTAGTTTGGTAAAGCATGTAGTGGTGATGCTTTCCAATTGTCAAATAGATGGCAAGGCAATCACGCTCAATTTTGGTATAACATGTTTCATAATTGATGAGGTCTCAACTAATGTAGTAGATATCATACTCTCTTCCTGTATCATCTTGTTGGGCAAGCATTTCCCAAACTAAAAATAGGTATGGAATAAGTATATAGAATCAAAGGTTTACCATTAGAAGGAGGATGAAGTGTGGGTGGATGAAGTAATGACTCTTTCATATTATCATAGGGTTTTTGACATGAATTCATTCACTCTAAAGTAGTACCTTTCTTGAGAAGGGAACTGATGGAGTGAATTTGATATGCCATTTTGGGGATGAATTATCTAATTACCCCAAGTTTGCCTAAATAAGTATGAATGCCAAGAATAGAATGAGGAATGGGCATGCTGATGATAACACTAATTTTATTAGGGTCAACATTGATGCCATGAAGAGAGACTAAGAATCCTAAAAAAAATCTAGATGACTCCAAAGACACATTTGTAAGGATTAAGTTTGACTTTATATTTAAGGAGACGTTCAAAGATGATAGTGAGATAAAAAAGATGATTATTACAATGTTTTGATTTAGTAATCCGATCATCTACATAGGTTTCAATAATTTTTGAGGCTGAAGGGAGTTTTGACATAGCAATAAGTGCCCCATTCTATGGTAAAAGTAGTCTTATGTTGGTCCTCAAGAGCAATATGAATCTGATTATATATTGAGAAGCATCCATAAGAGATAACATTTCATAACCAATCATAGAATCAATAATGACATCTATTGAAGGTAAAGGAAATTGTATTTGAGAAAAACAAGATTAAGATTACAAAAATCAATATAAATGTGAATGACCATAATGACTTTCTTTTGAATGAGAAAATTTTTGGAAACCCATTCAAAATAATCCACTGGTTTAATAAATTTAGCATTGAGTAATTTGATGATTTCCTTATGACATTGGATCTCATCTTTAACTAAGTAATGACTTCAAGCAAAAAAATTATTTATTTTTGATGCACAAGTTTGGCATCTAGATAAGTAATGATGTTATGAACCACAATGTTAGGGTTAATGCCAGGCATACCCTTGTAAGACCAAGCAAAAGCTTCATGATATTTATCAAACAATAAGCTAAAATTATCATGTTTATTAGGTGAAATATCACAAGAGATAGTAATTGGTCAAGGACAATATGGTGTACCATGTTCAATGTGATTGATTTCTTCAATAAGCATGGCATTGCCATCTTGAAAGTGGTATGGTGCATTGGGTAAGGCTGAAATTGGATTTTTGTAAGGATCAATACTAGAAACAAAGTTGATGAAGCAAGGAGTTTTAGTTGTAAATTTTTTGAGTTTATGATGTTACCAAGGAACTTAAGGTTATCAAGCATAAAGTAACTCAAGGTTAGCTTTGTCACTAGGCAAGGTAGGGAGAGGACCATAATACTTGACATCTACTTCAAGATCTAGAATTTGATTTCCATGGTGATCATACTCAGAATGTTTCTAATGAACATCAATTACCTTGGAATCTCATGTAATTTTAGAAGTAGAAGTATATAGATTATAAGGGGTTGGAATATTAGTGGGTTTAATGATGGGAAAAGGATCAGAGGTAATAATTGGGTTGATAGGTGGTAAAGGAGATGTATAAATCTATGAAGGTTTAGAAGGTATAATTTGGTCTACCACCCAAGGAGTATCGATAAGAGGAGGATTGGTAGGAGGCACATGACCCTCAGGATCTAAGGTATGATTCACAAAAATTATATGAACATCCTAATTAAAAACATGAATTTGGGATAAGTTTTTCTAGTAATGCTAAACATCCAAGTATTGAGATCGAGCTTAGGTTGTTATCTATTTATCATCATATGTTGGAGATATTGTACATGCTTGAGAATCAAGGGGAGTTTTAGAGGTTGAGATATCGATACTATTTAATGTATGAGGAGACATGATGAGAATATATTGAAATAATTTGGCCACTCTAAAATGATTGCAAGTGATGGCATCTTTAGGTAAAGAAGGCTCCTGAGCATTGCATGGAGAAGGAAATTTGGCAATCTCATCAATAAGAGGGATAGTACAATCCCTAGGTAATAGAGAAGGAGGAATCTATTATGAAATATATGGAGGTAACTTGGTAGTATTATAAGTATGTTGAAAATCATTGTCTCATCATCATCATCATCATCATAATATGTAAGAGTAACTTGTCAATCAAGATTCATGTTGATGAATTTGAGTAAATGAGAACTATTTATTTTAGGAATGGTAAGAATATGATATTGTGATTGAGGATTAGGCTGTTGAATGCTCCATGGGTTGGGATCAGCTTCATGTTTATACCATTTTCCATTATGTAAGAATTTAATGTATTGACTATTGAAAAGCAATAGACCTCATTCAATGAGTCCATTGATGATCAAAGACCATAATCTTGGTTCAAATAGTCTTAGGTATAATGGTTAATGGAATCTTAATACAACCAAGTGGATTTTTATTAGTCTTATCAAAACCATGACAAGTAATATGAGTTTGCTTGAGATGATCTTTGTTATAACCAAGTTGTTCGATGAGCCATAAATATGTCACATTAATACTAGAACCTTCATCAACTATAACTTTTTGGATATGAGTGGTATTAATGGCTTATTTGATAAAGAGTGGTGGATCATCAACATGAAAAATAATTTCATCATTGATCATGTCCTCTTCAAGGAATTCAATAAAGGGATTGGATTAAGGACACATAGTTTTATGGTATTTACATTGGTAGGTTGAGATTCAATAGAAGGCGGTTCTTCATAGATGAAAGATGGATTATTCAATTTATTAGATTTTTTTCATAAGGAACTTATGATGATAGGGAGAAGTATGAACCAATTCCATAAGTGAAATATTACAAGTCATAGAGTTGAATTCTTCAAGAAAGTTTCAATGAGACTTAGAAGAACCAACATAAGGTTTAGGAGGTAAATTAGACTTTGGAGGAATAGATGTGGTTAGAGGATTGGAAGGAGGAGATGATTCCTCTTGAGATTTTAAATAAACATTATTATTTTTATTATCTTTAATAAGTTGTTCCTCCAAATAAGGCTTCTTAGGCTTGGTAATGGGATCTTTGTGAGCCAGTTTACGATAATAATTGACCTTAGCAATATTAACATATTGAGAATTGTTAAAATATTGGTCATAATCAATGTCAATGAAACAAACATCCTTGGTATTTGATTTATTATTTGAAGAATATTTTTGGTTATTTGAATTAGAATATTTACAATTTGGTCATTTTTGAAAAGTAGTAGTGTATTCTTGACGATGAAGATTGATCATGAATTCATGATTGAATGAATCACCAAGCATATAAGAGATTAAAAAAAATTAGTGAGCCCTATACAAGATTCATGAGAATGATTAATGTTAGCATGTAACCAAAAAAATATATTAGATTCATAACACTTAGGAGGATAATTGGGATAGACGAAAGGTTTTGACGGCAAAAAAATTTGTTTCATTTGCTTAACCAAAAGAGGTGTATGATAAGGTGAAGGAACATCAATTTAGGGAAGTTTGGTTTGAAGAGTATTACTAGTGATAGCATTATATGTTTGAAACTATCATTTAATAATTTTAGGATTATGTTCAAATTATTTCATAAGAAAGTCTTGACGTTTAGCTTGATCAAGAGCTTCATTAAGTGTTTGGGGATCAAAGGTTTGAACCTTATATTGGAGAGTGGGAGTTGAAGCAGTGATGAAGAGTTTGAATAAGTTATCATTAGTCATGTTATGGTCGACTTTATGAGATAAAGATTTACATATTTTGATAAAGTCATGAGTTAATTCAGTGGGAGATTGCTTAGCATTAATGAAGTGGCTAAGACAATTTTCAAGATCATTGTATTGAAACTCTTTATACAAAGGATTATCCAAATCTTCAAGTTACCAAATAGAATGTTAGGGAAGTTGATTATACCATTATAATACATCACAATTTAAATTTTTCACTAATATTTTAGTTATGGTGAAGGTATTAGTTTGGATCCACTCTTTGTAAAGGTTGTTAAAGGCTTTTAGAAATGAGGAAGGATCTTTAGTCCCATCATATTTGATAGTTAGAGATATGTTACAAATATCAATGAATATAATAAAGTGAGATAAAGGCTCATTTTGAATGGTTTGAAGAATCTTTTTATTCATTATGGGTTGAGGAATAACATTACCTAAGGCATCCCAAAGAGGTGGAGGGATGAAATTAGGATTAGTTTGAGAATGCATAGTTGGAGGTTGATTAGCCACATTGATTAAATGTTGCTGAAGTTGCATCATTTGGTTGGTGTTTAAATTTTTCATTATGTTCATTTGTTGGATAAATGGGGCTAAAATTTGGGTTGTATTAGGAGGTGGGTTAGTATTCGTAGGATTACTCCCCAAATTGGTGTTGGGGGGAGGATTAATAGTGGGATTATTAAGTAAAATTGTATCAATTACTCCCACATTATTTTGAAGATTTTGAAGATGAGAAGTTTCTTGGTAAGTATAGAAAGGATTATATCCATCAATTTCATCTTGAGGTGTTATTTGCATCATATTACAGTTCATGTATGAAGGAGGAGAAGAGGTGCCCCAAGAGTGATGGTGATCTTGGGAGGAAAAGAGAGGGAGAAATGGACATCTCATATAGTATATAAATGGATTCAAGCTATCCAAGAAGATTCTAATAAGAGACTTCATTATGATTGAAGAGAGATGAATATAATGCAAATAAGTAGAAATAAATAACTAAATTGATAAATAGGGAAGGTATAAAATAGTATAGGGTTGATTGGGTCAACCAAGCATAGAAAAAAGGGCCTATAAATAATACAAGGTCGACTGGGTTGTTCTAGTATAGTGAATAGAGATTGGAAAAAGAGAAATACGATATAAAATTTGTAAAAGGTTGACTAGGTCAATCCAGTATAGTGAATAGGGGCTAGAAAAAGGTACAAGGTCAACTAGGTTAACCCAGTATAATCGAGAGGGAAAATTAAGAAACTTATGATAGATTTGTGGAGTGAAACAAGATAACTTTTGAAAGCAATTTGAAAAGAAATAAATTTAAGGAAATAAACAATCAATCAGATTAATGTCAGCCAATCTAATTGAAGCACATAACATAAAAACTTACACCAGTGTTGACTAATGTAAGTTTTTGTAATACAAAATATAATTGAGCAAAGAGTAAGAAATCAACTTGGAAATTAAAAATCTAACTAATTGGTCAATTTGAATGTTTATTAGATTATTAAGATATGATTTTAAATGTGATGGGAAGTTGGCTATAAGCAAGGAACTATAATGGTAATCTAAGGATGGTTTCGATTAGTTTGGGTTGAAAGGAACTATAGTGGCAATGATATAGGCTTGGTATTGGGGCCTACCCCCTCACTTCACACACCACGATGATAAGGGTTTCGTGTGCTTATCCAAAATATACCATTAACCACACTTTATACTTAACCAGAATATCAAGTCAACTCCCCCTTGATGATGAAATCCAAGTAGGTTGGCCTTGGGTAGACAAATGTTAAAATGCTTATTTAGACTTTGTGATTTGGTCATGTGTGCATAAAATAGAAAATAATGAAAATAAATGATTTATTTAAAACCACCTAATTAAGCTATATGATTTATTCTAAGCATGCAAGCAACAAGAAAAGAAAGTGTAAATTAATTACTAACATATAAGGTTAATTCCAACTTTGAAACAAAGGTCCAATGTTGATATGGTCAATAGTGTATGCAAAAAATATAGAATAGGGTCAACATGGGTTGACATGGTCGATCTTATACTGTGGAAGCAAGGTCAAAAAATGAATAGGGTCGAAAGAGTCAACCTAGTTATCTAGACAGCACACATAACATAGAACTAGGTTAACAGGGTCAATCTAGTTGACTATGCAAGGGTAGTTTTAAAGACTACAAACTATGAAAAAAGACTATAAAGAAAGAGATACAGAGATAGAAAGTCAACCTTGGAGGATTAGAGATGTATATAATGAATATTATTATTCAAGAACCTTGATATATGCTTACAAATTCTATAAACTAGGTCAATTGGGTCAATCAAGCTTTACAAAAACTTGCTACTGAGTGCCTAAAATATATAGGGTCAACTAGGTCAACCTTGTATGCTAAACCTAATGTTTTAAAAATTAAAAGGTCAATTAGGTTGACCTAGTAGTCTGAACTGAATGTCTAAAAATCTAAAAATGTGTACCGGGTCGATAGGGTCGATCTAGTAGCCTATACCTAAAAACCTATGCACAAAAGTTAGATACTGGGTCAATAGAGTTGATCCAATATGGTAAATATATGATATAAATAATGATGAAAGAGTGAAATAAATTAAATAAGATGAATAAATCCTACAAGGGTTAGTTGACGTTAGGTTTACCAAAATATATGTAATTAGAAATGCATCATGTCTATAAATCAAATTTGGCTCAGAGAAGATAGAGCATAACTACACTTTTGATCAGGGATACATTTATTAAGTAGGGGAATGACCAATATGGGGATCTAATAGACCTGATTAGGGGATCAATTGTCACAATACACCATACTAAGAAGGGTTCTAAAGCCTATAGTCTAACACAATCATGCAAAAACCCTAAAACAATCTTAGGTTTAATGTTCACTCTATATCTAATAAAAGTAAATCTAATTTAGTGCTCACCAAATCTTGTGGAACAATATGATGGGATAGTAAAGAAATAAAAACATGTATAATAGAATCTCAATTAAGCTAAATATAGGTAAGACACTAATACATGGAATATGAAGAGTAATATTATTTGATCTAATACTTATGTTACTTCTATCTACTAAACAGAGGAGAACAAAGTTATAATATAATTACCTAAATGTGAATTCATTAAGAGTCAATCTCTCCATTGGGAAAAGGGGATTTTCAAGAGGTTTTTGTGGTTTTTAAGGATAACTAAGAAATGCCAAAGCATCTGATGACTTATCCACAAGACTAGATTCTCTAAGTATAAATCCTAAGCTAAGACTCCTCAAGTAGAATGGTGGAAAAGAAAATTGTAAAGAAGTATAATCAAATAATAAATATTGATTTTATATTGAAAAAATGACAAAATAACCTTGTATTTATAAGTGGATCTCACCCGAAATCCTTTTGAATATATTAGTTGTATGGGGTTGATGCAATCAACCTTGTATGTTTTCACTAGGTCCTAAATAAGTCGATTGAAGGGCTGACGAAACTCAAAGTGAAAAAACACATAAAATAGTATAGTAATTGGAGGCTAAAAAATTTATAGGGTTGACCCAGTTGACTTAGTATAGTCAACTAGTGAAAGGGATCAAGGTGAGGAAAAGAGGGATAGAAAGAGGAAAAAGACTGGAGAAATGTGTAAGGGAGGAGTAATAACTTAGGTAATGGTTCTAAGAGCTAGTTGGATTGGTAATAATGTGGAAATAAGGGACAATAATATTTTGAAGCACCAAATTTATACCCACCCCTTTCTTGGTGCATTGCTTAGGGATTGCACTCAGAGAGATTGAGTCTCAATAGGTTCTTAAAAGATGTAAAGCATTAATATTTGATAAAAGTTAAAAATATTATGTGTATATAGTGTCTACCCTACATTAAGTGAATCTATAACTAGTATTTAAATGGAGAGAGTAATCCCTCTAATCAAAAAATCTATTAAATAAATGGGGGATATATGGTTGTACCCTAATTGTACTATCATAAAGATTGAGGGAACTCAAAATTCTCCTCTCAAATTGCCAATCCATATTCTTGATAAATTATTTGAACAAGAGGTGTCCTACCAATTGTTTCATGGTATAGATGGCCTTTGAAAAACTAAGAGAAAGGGTCTCTTACAATGTTTTCCTGTGCAAATTGGCAAGACCACTTTCAAATAGTGGGATAATATTAAGGATTCCTCAAAACATATGTTGTATTTCAACTTATAGATGGATGATCTTAGGCATTGGGACCCTTATGATAGGTTAAAATATCATTTAAGGATCAAGGGTATTTTGAATGTATTTTATGAGTATGAGCCCAGATTATTTGACTTAATATACATTAAATCATCCTCATAGTTTGAATTAATTAGGAGATTAAAGGAACACAACATAAGACCTAAGTCTAGATTGAATAGGGACAAAAAAATAGAAGATATATGGTAATTAGGCCCAAGGTAGTATCATTTGATCAATATTAGTACTTTTAGGCCTCCAAATATAGAAGTATAAATTGAGCATAGAATAGAAGAGAGGAATCTAGATGAAATTACTTCAAGTTCATCAGCTCCTAAATCATCTAAGGCAATAGAGAAAGAGCAAGAGATACCTTAAGAGGAGGTATATATGATAACCATATATCCTGATGAATCTATTGAGGATGCATTGAAGATTTTATCCATGGATTATGAGATAGATTCAGACAAAGAGGAAGCAAGTGTTTAGAAAACTAAGAAAGAGTAGGATAAATGGAAGTCTTTAGACTTGGTTCCTATCGACACTACAAAGAGAAAAGTTGAGATTGTCATTGTTCCAAAGGCAAAGAGACCAAGGGTAACCATCACTCCTCCTTTGAGTGAATTCAACTTATTTAGTAAGGAAAACATATTATATGGTCCACTTATCCCTGATTGGTTCATTTATGAGCCAAGGATAAAAAATCTTCCCACTATTCACCATCTATGAGCAATGGTGAAAGTTATTAATATACCTCTATAGAAAAAATTGAAATCATAGATTATTTCTCTACAAGAGGAGGAGACAAGGATATTGTCTACTCCAAGTTAGCCAACCCAATCATAGGTAGAGATCACAATTCCACATGTGACCCAATCTTTAGTTGGGGTTAGGTTTGATCTAAGTACTATTGGTTTGCAAAGGATGACTGAGAAAAAGGTCATGAAATATGGAGAATAAATTACATATCAAAGGGAGGATCCCTTAACTAATTTGACTCAAAAACAAGTAAAGATATTTGGTAAAGACCCAATCTTTGAATAAAATGTCTTGGAGTTGGCCCAAACACAATCAAAATAGTTATAAGATGCTATAAAAGGGCTAAATAAATAAAAGAATAACTTAGAGGAATGGTCTATTCTATCTATTCTAGGGGATATGATCAATGAATTTAAAGAAACCGTGTATGACATATTCATCTCCTTGAAAATTGTGACGCCCAATTAAGGTATGGTGGGAAATTAGGGTACTTTGGCTGTGAACCAAATAAACCTATGGCAGGGTTCATACAATAAGGTGAAGGAATTGATCAATATATTGATAGAGTTCCAAATTCTTGAGTTTAAGATAGTTATCCTAGCCCATTTGAATATGGCTATAGTTATATTGATGGAGATGATCAAGATCTTGAACAAGTGGTCCAAGATCTTGGAATTATTTCTAAAGATTTCAATCAGATGGAGAACAAGATGACACATATATTGGGTACTTTGATCAAAGACCCCACTACTCTTAGTCATATTAGCCTAATAATAGATGAGTATTTCAAACATAGAGCTACTCATTTTATACATCAAGTAAAGATTAAAATCCTTGGCAAAATAGGGGTTGACAATAAAAGGATCTTGGACATGATCCTATCTATAAAAGAAAAAATTGGTGATGCTAGAAGCATCAAGGAAGTAATGGGTAGGGATGACAAAGACTTAAAGGACCTGGTAGAGTAAGAAGAAGAGATTTTAATGGAACCCATCATCAACTTAAATTTTATTAATGAACAACATGATAAGGCAATGAAGATGAAGCAGCAAAAGTAACAAGGAGCTTCTCAAAGTCAAATTTATTAACTTATCATATTTTCTTGTTTAAAAACATGTATGTCATTTGAAAGACAATATTCTATTTTACAAAAGCATGTGCAATTTTTAAAATGCATTAATTATAGGTCAGTCTATTTTTAGATTGTCTAGTTCTATAATTTTGTAAAAGGACAATTGTCCTTGACACCTATGCAATTATCATTTGATATGACTGACTGACTGACATACCTCATTAGTCTTCTATAAAAGGGGTATTGTCATTTTTAAAGAGAGGGAGTTTTAGAGCAAAAACTACTTTGTAAAATTGGAGTAAAGTAATGCAAGAAAGGGAATTCTGCAAGGATTGTCTTGTATTTGTTTGTGTATTTTATTATCATGGTTGTTTCCTCAAACACCTAATATAAAGTTTAGATTTGAATGGTTTTTATAGATTCTAGATGTGGATATTTGAATGCAAATTTGTCAATTTGTGATTATGATAGATTGATTGAAATATTTTAGATTCATTTCATTTTCCTTACTTTTATTGCATGTGTGTTAATGCAATTTGCTTGTGGAAGTAAATTTTTAAATTAAATCTAGTTTTTTATTTGTATTATTTCAACCATCCTTATACATTTGCCTAGTATATGATAGGATTTGTGTTGTTGGCTATTTCATGTCATATATTGGTTCGAGTGCATGTTTGGATGAAATTTAAGCTTTGTCATAATGTCTGGATTGAAGATCATCAATATCATTCTTCTCTTCCCTACCATTCCTTTTGCTCATTTTCTTAATTAGATCACTGTAGTTTAGCTTTCATTATAAATATACATGCTAGATTAAACTTTAGACATCAGGCTTTGATCATAATTCACTTTACTTAGCTTAGATTACTCTCATATTCATAAGCAAGATTTAATATCAAGGTTGCTCCTAATAACCAGTTATATTATCATTTTGTGAAATAGTTATATTGATTTGCCATTATTCCACTAAAGATCTTAGGAAGATCACAACCATCTACTCATGTAATAGATTCTTTGAACCCAAACATGAAGAGTGTTTCTTAACACTCTATAAACAATATGATACACTTTCAGGCATCAACAAAAGAGTTTCGTTGGTGCTAGAAGGAGGGCATTAAGCTAAATCTTTGTGAATTTGAAGTATCATATCTAATTTTAGTGAATTTTACTCAAAGATCAGCTAATTATTTACAGGATTATGTTTTTCTTAGCTCAATTGTGTAAAGTTAATTGATATTCATGGTTTTAGACTAGTCTTTAGTCTTATTTATCAAAGATAACTATTCTTTGAAGATTCATGAAATGTTTTTGCAAAGGTAGTTAAAGCTTTGCAAATATGATGTGTTTGAGGTTAGTGATCTTAATTTTGCTCAAATATTAGTTGATTATTTGTAAATTTAGAGTTATTTGAACTTATAAGTGTAAATATCACTCATACTTACATGTTTGGAGGTATCTCTAAGATAATTTAGTTAAAGATCATTGTTCTTTGAAAAGAGTTGTATGAATTTGTGAAAAAATTTCTTAACGTATAAATCTAATCATTATTATTTGTAAAGATAAGGTTGATACGACATATTTTAAACAGGATTCAAAGTTTACAAGCTATAACTACAAAAGATAAGAATTAGGTCAAGGTCTAAGACAAGATTACCTCTGCTTTCTTTGGAAATTCATAGGAAAGCAAGAGTAGATAAAGGTAAGAGTAGGGTTTCTAAATCTCAACCTACTTCACCTATTCATGGTGCTCCTATGTTCAACCCTTATCAAGGTATAGTGTGGTTAGGTGGATCTTCCATAAATATGCCTAGTTAGGTACATGATTTACTTATAAATCCTAAGAATTATTTACCTTATTTTAGTCCTATAGGTGTGGTTACTATTGAAGAACATATCAAGTCCATTAAGGATGCTTTAATGTTGTTAAATGTTATTCATGAAGATTTTTTTTACAGATTGTTTCCTTTTACTTTCAAAGATGCAGCATATGATTAGTTTCTCAACCTTCCTAAGAACTAAATTACCAATTGGAATGATATATATAGTGTTTTTATTGATAAATTTAGAAATATCATCAGTCCTTGTGTCCTTTATCAATAATTCACTAATGTGAGGAGAGATTCAAGTGAAACCATTAGAGATTTTAGTGTTAGGTTTTAGAAGATGTTTAATAGAACCAAAGCTTTCTATAAGTCTGATGAAGCTTTAGTTTTAGAGATTTATAAGGATGATTTAGATCCCATGAATTTTGTGTTCATAAAAATATATATAGGAGTTATAAATACATTGGCCTTAACTTATGCTAAAGCTATGAAAATAGTTTACCTACATTGAATGTCATTCCAAATACTAACCAGAACATGTCTGCTTTAAATTGAACACTAATTTTGAAGTAATTGCCTTTGATTCATGCTCATCCTATCCAAAACCTAGGATTCTTAAATGGAACTAAAATTGAATATAATTCCCAAGATCAAAGAGCTATGGTGCTAACAGCTAGTAGTAACACTCAAGTTCACACTTTAGAAGCACCTATAAATGAGAATGACTCTATACTCAAAATGGTTCAAAAATTAAGCACTAATTTTCTTCAGTTGTAAAGACAAGTAGTAATATTGTGGAAAGCTATAAATAAATTATTACTACCAGAGGTTCAATATACCAATAAATAAGTTTCATAATGGAAACAACAACAACAATGAGTCATTTGCTGATAAGAACAACCCTGAGATAAACATTTATGATGTTGCTTTAATTGAATATTATAGAGTTCATAACACTTCAAAGAATGGTGAATTGGATTATATTGAATTTTTTAATTATTTTTATTTATTTAAAGATGAGTTAGATACATTATAACATGGACCTAACAAATATAATACTATAGGTACATTTGTTTCTTCAAAGTCATCTAAATTTTTTGACACAACTTTGATGGTGGAGACATTTGATTTCCCATCCAAGATGAGAATAAACCTAAGGATAATCCTAAGGAGATTCATGATTTCCAATAATATCTAAATAATACTTATCCTTTCAATAACCTATAGAACAAAATCAACCATTGACTAGTTTAACTCTACCAAACAACTTTGATACTCCCTCCTGATCCTATAGCAAACAACAATCTAGAACTTCCAAAGGGAAGTAACTTTAGGAATAATTTTGATTCATCTAGTTATTATAATAGGAATGGATATAATATATTTCAAGATATTAAAAATTATAAATCTAAAATCACTTTACATGAGTTGACTAAAATTACTAAACAAAGAGACTTGTTGCTTGAATCTTTGAACAAAAAGCCTAGTAAATCACAAAAGGTTAAAAATGTCAATGTAGTGATGTATAAGAACAAATTAGAGGTTCCAAATTTATTACTAACAATTAAATTTTTTATTAAAAACTTGTATAATTATTTTTTAGATTCAAGTGCCTTTGTAAAGATCATGCCAAAAAGTATCTGTGAAAAACCTAGTTTAACTTTGATTAAGTCTGTTAGAGTAGTTACTCAATTAGACAAATCAAGGGTTAAAGTAATTGATGAATTATTTAATTTTAATATGCATCTTTATTTGGAGCTAAGTATATAACAATTCATATATATTCAAATTTAGACATTCTAGATGCTTGTGGAATACTGCTAAGCAGAGATTGGACTAAGCCTTTAAATGGATACATGTCAATTGATTGTTCTCATATGTGGCTTCCATGAAAGGAAGTCTCAAATAAAATTTGGATTCAAAGGGAGACAAAAATTAAACACATGATCACTAAATAAAATGTGGAAAATGAAAGGGTCAACATGGTCAATTCTAATTTGGGAGTCTACACTCTTGACACTCCCTAGGTATGTGACTCTAGAAACTCTCATGTTATTCCTAGACTATGGATATTATATTTTGATGGTGTTATATGTAAATATGGATCTAGAGTAGGAATTTTTATAATCAATCCCATTGTGAAATAATTTAATGCTTCTCATAAACTTTAGTTTCCTTGCACTAAACATTTGGCAGAGTATGAAGCTTTAATTTTAGGCTTACGATTTTCCATTAAACATAAGGCAAAATAACTACTAGTAAATGGTGATTATAAGCTATTATTTAATTATATTATAATTAAATACCAATTAAAATTTTCTTATCTTAAGAATTAAAATCTTAGAGTGTGGGACTTGATTGATTACTTTAATGTCTTTAACATTGTTTCAATTCCTAGAGTACAGAATAATCCTGCTAATGAGCTAGCCTCAACTGAAACCAACCTTATGCCAAATAAATATTCAAAACGTAAAAAACCTTATTATTTAATTGGTTTCTATTTACCTTAGTTCTTGACAATTTCAATAATTTGTAAGCATTTAATGATGATCAACAAATCATAGAGTTCATGAACAATTCAAGAGTATTTGATTCTCATATCATTGATGATGTCAATGAAAATTCTCTTGATGGAGACAAAGTTGATGATAATATTATTTAATTGAATGAAGACAAAATTCCCAAATGCATGGTTGTTTTAGAAAGACTATTTGATCAAGACAAGCTAGCTAAAACTGTTAAAGTTCCCAAGGTGAATGGGAGGGATTATAATGTAGTTGACATAGGAACTTAAGGTCAATCCCAACTAGTAAATATTGGTACAAATTTCACAAATGAAGATTCTAAAAAGGCTAAAGATTTTTTTACCAAGTGCAAATATGTTATAGCATGGTTCTATGAAGACTTAAAGATCTTTGATCTTAGAGTCATTACCCATACCATTCCATTAAACGAAGCTTGTAAACCTTTTAGACAAAATCAAAGACCTGTCAATCCCATATTAGAACCATTAATAAATAAAGAATTCAAGAATCTATTGGATGCAAAAATATTTTTTCCCATTATAAATTCTACTTGGGTAGCTAACTTAGTACCAGTTAGAAAGAAAAATGGAGAAATTAGTTATGTATAGACTTTAAAAATTTGAATAGATCTTTTGAAAAAAATAATTATCCTTTACGTTCTTTTGACCAAGTCATTCAAATTATTAGTGATTCTACTATGATGTCTTTCTTCAATGGTTTTTTAGGTTATAATCAAGTACTTCTCAACAAAGAGAACAGAATGAAGACTACATTCACAACTAAGTGGGGAACTTTTGCCGACAAAAGAATGCCTTTTGCACTAATAAATGCAGGATCAACTTTTTAAAGAGATATAGACCATGTATTTCAAGGTATCATAGGTAAGTGAATCATCATATATATGGATGATCTAACTATATTTTCCAAAAATAGGGAGGACCATATTATGCATTTACAATAAGTATTTGAACATTGTAAAAGGTATGAAATTTCTCTTAATCCTAAGAAAAACATTTTTTGTGTTACAAAAGGTAAATTACTAGGACATGTTATAACCAAAGATGTAATTTCTAAATTTGATACCATATCCAAAATAGAACCCCCTAATAGTAAAAAAAAATTAAAGTCTTTCTTTGGGAAAATCAATTTTGTGATAAAATTCATTTTTGGTTTTGTAGAATTTATGAAGCCATTTAATGGCATGTTAAAGAAGGATTCCAAGGTTATATGGAATTAAGGGATAAATAAATCCTTCAAGGACATTAAAGAATTAATAAGATAGGCACCAGTGTTGATAAGTCTTGATTTCACAAAATATTTATATTTTTATTCTTTTGCTTCAGAACATATTATAGCTATTGTTTTAACTCAAAAAATAGATAAATGTTATCATCAAATTTCATTTATGAACAATAATTTTAAGAATTATAACTTAAATTATTCTTTGATTGACAAAGAATCACTTATTTTAGTTAAGGTAGCTAAGAAATTCAGACACGATATTTTTAGGAATAATGTTAATGAAATATTGCCAAACCCTATCACTAAACTTATGATTAGTCAATGTGAATTGTGAGAGAGAAGAGGTAAATGGATGTCTATACTCCAAGAATATGATCTTGAGATGAAAACTTCCAAATTGGTAAGGTGTCAAGGATTGATTCAAATGACTACCACTACTAATCCTAAATTAAGTGTCATACAGGTTGATCAGCAACAATTCCAACCAAATGATTGGTATGATGCAATTATTCATATTCTAATCAATGTTTCTTGTCCTATAGGATTGAGTAGAGAGTAAATAATATCTTTGAGGCTTAAGGCGTCACATTTCTTGATCATATATGGGGTACTCTTTAGAAAAAATTATGAAGGAATATACTTAATATGTGTTTAAAAGGAAGAAGAAGCTAAGATCTTAAGTATTTTTCATGAAAAACTTGGGAGTGGACACCCTTATGGAAAGACAACATCTCATAAAATACTGAAGGGTAGGATATTATTGTCCCACAATATTTAAGGATGCACACAAACATGTTAGAGAGTGTCATCAATGTTAGATTTTCAACACAAAAGAACCATAAGAAGCTATGCCATTGAGGTTGGTCTTAATTGATAAAAAAAAAATTCAATGGGGATTGGACTTTGTAGGGGTGATTAACCCTAATTATTCAAATGGACATAAATATGTTCTTAATACTATAGATTATTACACCAGGTAGACAAAGGCATTAGAAACTAAACAATATAAAACTAAAGATGTAATAAAATTATTGAAAGAAAACATTTGCACAAGATTTGGGACACCAGTATCATTAATTTATGATAATGAATCAGCATTTATAGTTATTGAGATGACTGAGTGGGCATGTGATAACAACATAATTCTTAAGTTTTCATCAAATCATTACCCTCAAGGTAATGGAGTCTCAGAACCAACAAACAAAAATTTGATGAAAACTATTAAAAATTTTGTAGTTGAACAACTAAGAACATGGAATAAATTTCTTAAATATGCTCTTTGGGTAGACAAAACTAGAGTGAAACAAGCTCTGAAAGCATCATCATTTATTTTGGTGTATGTTTAAAAACCAATATTTCCAATCACTCTCAAACTACCAACCTACAAGTTCATGCAAGAGTATATGGAAGAAGACCAAGAGTATCCTAATTCAAGATTGTTTTACATCATATAAATGGAAGATGTAAGGTAAGAATTATTTTCTAACTTCAAAAAACATCAAACCATAGTTAAGAGATGGTTTGATAAGCTTTCAAATATCAAGGTGTTTAGGAAAAGAGTCCTAGTTATCTTATGGGACAAAGCCTTAGAGCCAAAATAAAAACATGATAAATTTACTCTCTTATGGATTAGTCCCTATCAAATTGCTAAGACTTTGGGAGACAACACCTTCAAACTCAAAGACTTATAGGGAATAGAGCTCACTTTTCCAACTAATGGGCAATACCTCAAACACTACTTCGCTATTGTACTACCCCAAGTCTTCATGGATTAACTTGTAAGACTAGTTAGGGTTAGTGTAGGTAAACTTAGTTTAGTTTATTTCATGTTCCTTGTTTGTAAATAGTGTTTGTACATATTTGTTTGATTGTTATTTATTTACTTTTTGTGTTGCTTATTGTTTATTTATTTTCACTATTTTGTTCTCTACTTTCAATAATTCTTTTTCAAGATAGTTTTCTAGTTCCAATCCATCCTAAGTGATCAAAATAACCCCTCGAATCAATAATTCAAGTATGAACCTTAAACATTGGTTGATCATGGATTTTGGAAATTAGAGCTTGATGTTAAAGTTTTGAGAAACTGGTGAGCATTGATATCTAGGTTGATTGTTCCTTAAAATATTAAACCTTGTTTTGATCTAAGTCTGATTCTGATAAGGATTGCATATGTTGGGTGAAAGTTTGAATCATTATGGAAAATTCATGTTAGCACTTAAAGAATAATATTGTCAGGATGAAGCTTATAACCATGGATGATTGTCTCAAAATCAAACATTTGATAAAATCTTAAAACCTAGCTAATTTTGGTTCCCAACCTTTGCTAAAGGTTAAATATATCTACAAAATTACAAAAATAAGAGCTTTATTGAAAATATAAAAATTTTCTAAGAAAAGGTGATTCTGGTAGCCTCCATCAGGGCTATGGATGTCTGGCTAAAAGTGGATCAAATCCTTGAGTGGATCCAAAGGTATCTTTGTTAGGGCTAAAGATGCATGGATGGCACAAGACCAATACCCAAGCCTTCCCTTTTCATAAAACATGATTAATAATTAATATCTAAATATAATATAAGTCAATGTTAATGATTAAGGTCATGAAATTTGAAATTTGTTCTCTAAATTCCATGGCAATTAGTGAATGAATTAAAGCACACACATAAAATGACTAAGTTTTGATGTTTGAGCTCAATTCTGCATTTGTAAAACTTGTTTTAGTCATGAATTGATCTTAATAATGGTACTTGATTATGTGGAATGATTGGTATTTTTATTAGTTTAAACCAATATTATCTGAGTTATAACATTTTGTAATATTTTCCCCATAAGTTTCCATTTATTGAGGTCAACATACCCCCATTTCTAAAAAATGAGGACCCTTGTTCAATTTTGCAAATTGTGTTAGAAATTGTGCATTCAAGTTGATCAAAGTGCATTATTTGAATATAATGGCTCTCATATGGATTAATTAACTTGTTTACATATAATATTTATTTGACTTCATTTAATGTTACTAATATTTGATTCTTGTGTTTCCATGTTGTAGGTTTAATGGAGTTCCATTTGAATAAATAGTGTTCAGGGTTTTATATGCTAATTTAACCCTTATAGTCAACATTTGGTCCTTTAGTTAATTAATTAGATCCATGTTTAAATAAGTGTTAAAAAAATTAGTCTAAATGTTTTAGCCTAAGTTCCTTTTGAAATGGATTCAAATTTATGTGAGATTAAAATTTACGTGGGAACATTTTTTATATTTTAAACCTAGTTTAAATTTTATCCTAAGTTTTAATTGTGTTTATTAACATGACTAAAACCTTAATCTAAAATCTATCTTAAGTTTATTTATAATCCCTAAGATTTACTTATTTTATTTCATTGTTCATAAGTACTAATTAAATGGAAAGATGCCAAGTGGTAAGATCTTAGGAGCTTGAACCAAATATTAATGATCTACAGGAAAAGCTAGAGTCAATAAGTCAAAGGAACTAATTGATGATGCACATTAATATCATAATGGAGATCTGACAGTGATCGATTAATCAAAGTGTTAAAGGAGTATCAAATCTAATGTGAGAATGACAAGAATCATGATCTTGGAAAATTAGTAACAGATCTAATGGTAAGGAAAGGTCAACAAGTTAAGGAAATTGAGAAGAAATGTGAGAGTGATAAGTGTCACAATCTCATCAAGTGATCAAAAAAATCAATGGACCATGTGAGAGATTATATATAAATAAGGAGATCGATGATTGGTGCTTGATCATGCAGTTATAAAATCAACAGTGTGAGTTTAATCCCATAAAAGAAAGATCAATGGCTTGCATTTCATTATACATTCAAGATCAATGATGTGAGTGGAGTCAACAATTCAAAGAGCCCAAAGAGAATGTGATTCTTCCACATGGCATGAAAGTGTTAAACCAATGAATATAGTTTATAATTACACCAAGATCCTGTGGAGATGATAAGTGTCCTGATCTCAAAAGTTCAGAAGGAAGATCAATGGATAGTGACTAATTTAAGGCCAGAGGACTTCTTAAGAGATCAACGGTATAAATTTAATTGAGCTTCAAGATTTCATGAGGTAATGACATGTGTCTAAAAGTGACAAACAATCATATTTTAAATAAATGAGCAGTGTAACATGGTAATGCCACATAAGCAGAACACATTAAATTAGAGATCTTGTGGACCAAATAATGCAAAAGGTATAAATATGAAATTTAAGTCATATAAGCTCACATTTTAAACTAGCTTGCTGCCATTAAAGCCCTATGTGAACCTCTAAAATCCTTAAGGTGTATGAATTACCTTAATTGTCTTTGGATTTATTGTAATTGAGTCAAAAAAGTTAGATTATTTTCTGTAATTAAATAATTTGATTAGAATTATAGAAATGGTGACTCATAAACATGTTTCAAAGCAAGAAATTAATCTATATTTAACATTAGATCCCAAAGAATGAGTGTTCAAGGACATCAAGTTTGTTGTTGCTTGTTTGAACACAGGGGATAACAATTGTTCTAGATAATTAAAAACCAACTAGTGATCACCAAGAAAGAAGAGAAGATCCTCCTAGCAAAAATATTATATGATGACATTGTAGCCATCCAAATGACTAGACTTCACTATGCAGCTATAAAACCTAAGGTAATCCATTGCATTGATGTTCTTGGTCTCATTTTTAAATAAGATAAAATAGATAAGGGCATGTTGATTAATAAACATAATAAGAGGAAAGTTTCTTAAATTTTCCCATTTACCTTTGAGTCTTATTACAAGTTACCCAAGACCCAAATTGACCTAACCTTTATTAATTCATGGGCTATAAAACATAACATGATGGATACCCTATCCATGTGGTTAGAATCTGGTAACTAATTAATTGTGGATCCTACTAAAAATATCCTTGTTAGTTAGTTTAGACTTGGAGTCAGGATGGTGATGACCATGCTTAACAAACTATATGGATGTGAAAGTACATCACATATGGATCTAATGTGAGTACACATAGTATATTTTATCATTGAAAAGGTGATAGTTTCTCTATTGGGTGAGATAGTTAGCATCTCTTTGAGTAGATAATTATATGCAATCAAGCATATGAATAAGAATGGGTTTTACATGATGTCTTATCTTCCAGATGCCTTGTGTGTAACCACAAAGATTCCCAACCAGAGAGAATGGTTTCCAAGTGGCACCTAGACCATTTCATAGTACTATTCCAAATTGCACATAAATAAGTATAAAGACCACATCCAATTGATTTTTGATTATGTCTACCCTATATTAAGTGAAGCTATAACTAGTATTCCAATATAGAGAGTAATCCCTCTAATCAATAAATCTATTAAAGTAATGGAGAATATAAGGTTGTACGCTGATTATACTATCATAAGAATTGAGGGAACTCAAAATTCTCCTCTCAAGTTTCTAGTCCATGTTCTTAATAAATTAGTTGAATAAGAGGTGGCCTACCAGTTATTCCATGGTATAGATGGCCTTTACAAAAATAAGAGAAAGGGTCTCCTACATAGTTTTCCTATGCAAATTGGCAAGACCACTTTCAGAGGGTGGGATAACATTGAGGATGCCTCAAAACATAGGTTGTCTTTCAACTTACAAATGGATGATCTTAGGCAATGCAACCCTTATGGTAGGTTAAAAGATCATTTAAGGATCAAGGGTATTTTGAATGTCTCATATGAGCATGAACCCAATTTATTTGACTTCATATATATTAAAGTATCATCATATTTTGAAGTAACTAGGAGATTAAAGGAACACAACATAAGACCTAAGTCTAGATTGAATAGGAAACCAAAAATAGAAGATAGATGGTAATTAGGCCCAAGGTAGTATCATTTGATAAATGTTAGTTCTTAAAGGCCTCTAACAGTAGAAGTACAAATTGAGCATAGAATAGAAGAGAGGAATCCTGATGAAATTGCTTTAAGTTCATCATCTCTTGAATCATCTAAGGTAGTAGAATAAAAGCTACCTTAAGAGGAGGTACATATGATAACCCTAGATCCTAATGAGTCTATTGAAGATGTATTAAATATGTTATCCATGGATTATGAGATAGATTCAGACAAAGAGGAAGCAAGTATTGATAAAACTAAGCAAGAATAAGAAAAAAGGGAAGTCTTTAGACTTACTTCCTATTGACTTTACAAAGAGAAAAGCTGAGATTTCCATTTTTCCAAAGGCAAAGAGACCAAAGGTAACCATCACTCCTCCTTTGAGTGAATTCAAAATTTTTATTAAGGAAAGCATATTATATGGTCCATCTATCCTTGAGTGGTTGATTTATGAGCCAAGGATAGAAAAGATTCCCACTATTCATCATCCATGGGTAATAGTGAAAGCTACTAATATTCCTCTACAGCAAGAATTGAAACCCCAGATCATTGATCTATAAAAGGAGGAGGTAAGGAGATTGGTTACTCCAATTCAACCAACCAAATCATAAGTAGAGGTCATAATTCCACGTGTGACCCAATCTTCAGTTGGGGTTAGGTTTGATCCAAGTATTAATGGTTTGCAAAGGGTGACTAATAAAAATTCCATGCAACATGGAAAAGAAATTACATATCAAAGGGTGGAGACCTTAAATAATTTGACTCAAAATAAAGTATAGAGGCCTGGTGAAGACCTAATATTTGAAGAAGATGTCTTAGAGTTGGTATAAGCACAATCAAAATAATTACAAGCTACTATCAAAGGGATAAAGAAATATAATAAGAACTTAGAGGAATAGTATATTCTATTTGTTCTAGGGGATATGATCAATGAGTTTAAAGAAACCATTTATGACATATTTATCTCCTTGAAAGCTATGAGGTCTAAGTAGAATATGGTGGGAAAACAAGGTACTTTGGCTGTGAACCAAATAAACATATGGCAAGGTTCATATAATAAGGTGAAGGAGATGATAAATATATTGATAGATGACCAAATTACTAAGTTTAAGATAGTTATCCTAACCCATTTGAATATGGCTATGGTTATATTGATAGAGAAGAGCAAGAGCTTAAACAAATGGTCCAAGAGCTTGGAAGATCTTTCTAAAGATTTAAAATATATGGAGAATAAGATGACACATATATTGGGTCATTTGACCAAAAACCCCACTACTCTTAGTCTTATTGGCCTAATAACAAATGAGGAGTTAAAACATAGTGACAGGACCTAAGTTCCCCAAAGCTCTGACACAACTTGTCAAAATTAAGAGCACACATGATTACCTTTGTATAAGCAACTTAAACATGCAGAAATAACCAGAAGAACAAATAACTATCAATGAGAAATATCACAGTATATGAGAGGCAACACATAATTGTATTCAACTCAGTACAAAGGAAATTACAATAAAGAGATCACACTCTTCTTCCACCTCTGTGAGGTTTCCTCCTCAAGGGCTCCCAGTAATCTTCCCTCCAAAGTAATCTTCTCTCAATAGGTCACAACACACAGCTAACACAAGCTATTGTTCACCTCATTATACATCTAGTACAACTAAGTATGAACCGGTATTACAAGTAGATCTTACCATGATCTTGCTCCTTGATGTATTGTTGTCACCTTGGATCTTGCTCCCCCACCGATCTCCTTTTGACCCTCGCATACACACACCCCAGTAGACCAACCCGATCTTACTTATCACATGTAGATCTCCACCATGATACTACAACACCCTGCATATCAAACCTGATCTTACATACATGAAGAATCCTACTTGATTCTACCATGGGAAGAACTCTCCAAGTTCTACACTTGAGTTCTACACTTAACAATACAGCCCATGAGTCCATTATATAGATCTCATGCATACAATGATTAGACTTGCAGCTCAAGACTCGAACTAGTCTTCATCATGCAAACTACCCATTCACTTAACTGACTGTTCATCAACAGCAGTTCTAGAATAGCCACAGGTGACTGACATTGGTCCCTATCTGACTGGAGGTGACCGACACCGACTGATCCCTGCCAATGTCAGTTGTCTTTGCTCTGATCCCCTGACTGACGTCAGTTGTGGCCTATCGACGCTAGCGATTGTCATGCTCAGAAACCTCCATGTTTGTAGTAAGGTGAAGCTTTTAGCTCCACACCCTAACAATCTCCCACTTGGAGATAAATAGTTACACTTGTACCTATACCAGTACTTTGTCTAATCTGCATCCTAGCTTGTATTCCTCTTCAAGCTCAATCTTGAAGACTACCCACCACACTCCTTGTGGTGGTAATCCTGTGCCTGAATTTATTCATTCTCAGCTTACCTTCTTCTACCATTGTTATACTCCCACTCAAATAGAAACCCCTATGAGTAGCCTGTAATCAACACACACTAACCAGATCTGGGCCATCTGTTAGTCAAACTCACTCTGAGAACATCCAACCTTGCTCTGATACCATTTGACAGGACCTAAGTTCCCCAAAGCTCTTACACAACTTGTTAGAATTAAGATCACACATGATTACCTTTGTATAAGCAACTTAAACATGTGGAAATAACCAGAAGAATAAATAACTATCAATGAGAAATAGCACAGTATATGAGAGGCAACACATAATTGTATTTAACTCAGTACAAAGGAAATTAAAATAAAGAGATCACACTCTTCTTCCACCTCTGTGAGGCTTCCTCCTTAAGGGCTCCTAGTAATCTTCCCTCCAAAGTAATCTTTTCTCAATAGGTCACAACACACGGCTAACACAAGCTATTTTTCACTTCATTATATGTCCAGTACAACTGAGTACAAACCGGTACTCCAAGTAGATCTTACCATGATCTTGCTCCTTGATGTATTGTTGTCACCTTGGATCTTACTCCCTCACCAATCTCATTTTGACCCTCACATACACAAACCCTAGCAGACCAACCCGATCTTACTTATCACATGTAGATCTCCACCATGATCCTGCAACACCCTGCATATCAAACTTGATCTTACATACATGAAGAATCCTACTTGATTCTACCATGGGAATAACTCTCCAAGTTCTACACTTAACAATACAGCCCATGATTCTATTATATAGATCTCATGCATACAATGATTAGACTTGCGACTCAAGACTCAAACTAGTCTTCATCATGCAAACTACCTATTCACTTAACTGACTGTTCATCTATAGCAGTTTTGGAACTGCCATAAGTGACCGACGTCGGTCCCTATCTGACTAGAGGTGACTAACACCGGCTGATCCCTACTGATGTTGGTTGTCTTTGCTCTGATCCCCTGACCAACGTCGGTTGTGGCCTGCCGACACCGGTGACTGTCATGCTCAGAAACCTCCATGTTTGCAGTAAGGTGAAGCTTTTAGCTCCACACCCTAACACATAGGTCTACTCAATTCATGCATGAGGTCAAGAATTAAAGCCTATGCAAAACAAGGGTAGATAATAAAAAGATCTTCGACATGATCCTATCTGTAGAATAAAAAATTGGTGATGCTAAAAGCATCAAGGAAGTAATGGGTAGGGCTAAAAAAGACTTAAAAGACCTAGCAGATCAATAAAAAGAGGTTTTCATGTAACCCATCATCAACTTCAAGTTTATTAATGAACAACATGATAAGGCAATGAAAATGAAGTAGCAAAAATAACAAGGAGCTTCTCAAAGTTAAATTTATTGGCTTAGAATATTGTCTTGTTTAGAAACATGTATATCATTTGAAAGAGAATATTCTATTTTTTAAAAGCATGTGAAACTTGTAAAGTGAATTTCTTATAGGTCAGTCTATTTGTAGAGTGTCTAGTTCTAGAATGTTGTAAAAGACACATGTGAAATTATCATTTGATAAGACTAATTGACATACCTCATTAGTCTTCTATAAAATGGGTATTATCATTTGTAAAGAGAGAGGGAGTTTTAGATCAAAATATACTTTGTAAATTTGGATCAAATTAATGCAAACAAGGGAATTTTTAAAGGATTATCTCATATTTTTTGTTATCATGGTTATTTCCTCAAACACCTGGTCTGAAGCTCAGATTATAATGGTTTTTATAGATTCTAGATGTGCATATTTGAATATAGAGTTGTCAATTTGTGATTATGCTAGATTGATTGAAATATTTTAGATTCATTTCATTTTCCTTACTTTTCTTACAGATGTGTTAATGCAATTTTCTTGTGGAAGTAAATATTCTAATTGAATCTAGTTTCTTATTTGCATTATTTCAACCATCCTTAGACATTTGCTTGGTATATGATAGGATTTGTGTTATTGTCTATTTCATGTCATATATTTGTTTGAGTGTAGGTTTGGATGAAATTCAATCTTTTTCATATTGTTTGGATTGAAAATCAACAATATTTTTCTTCTCTACCCTACCCTTCTTTTTGCTCATTTTTTAATCATATCATTGTAGTTTAGCTTTCATTGTAAATATACATGATAGATTAGACTTTAGTCTTTGATCATAATTCACTATAATTAATTCAAATTACTCTCATATTCAAAAGCAAGATTTAAGACCAAGGTTTCTCCTAAAAACTAGTTATATTATTATTTTTTTGAAATAGTTATATTGTTTTACCGCTATTCCATCTAAGATCTTAGGAAGATCAAAGCCAACTACTCATACAATGGATTTTATGAACCCAAAAATAATGAATTTTTCTTAATACTTTGTAAACTTTGTGATACACTTTCAGCCATCAACACCATCTAGTGGAATGTTTAGCATCTTCAAGTATTCAAATATTCTTAGTTAATCGTAAAACAAGTGAATGAAGAGTTATATCCCTATAAATAAATGGTTGACTAGTTAAGGCAAAACTTTTAGTCTATAACTTTTGAGAAAGTACCCAAAGGAAGTAACAAAGCTATAGATGTAATGGACACTATTATATCTTTAATAAATCTCCCAAATGATGTCTTTCAAGGCAATTTTCTAGTCAAACCATTATCATTGCCTACCCATCAAGCATCGACTCATTATCAAATTTGTGTAATCTTTGATCTTAGTGAACCTTATTACCATGATATCTACACCTACCTCCACAATAACACCCTTGCACTAGATCTCAACCATCACCAATGCAAATCCTTAATCTAATACACATACTATTACACTATCCTCTATAGCATGCTCTATCACTGAGGCTATGATAGGACCTTATTAAGATGTCTACCATTAGAGGAGGCCATTCTTAATATCAGGGATGTCCATGATAGTATTTTTGGAGGCCATGTTAGTACAATGGCCCTAACCAAGAATTTACTCTATATTGGATACTATTGGCCAACCATGGATCATGATGCTTATTAGTATGTGTGTAAGTGTGTACCCTACCATAAGTATGGGAATATCATACATGTCCCCAGCTCAAGAGTTGTAACCTATAATGATCCCATGGAATTTTTTAGTATGGGGTTTAGATCTTATTGGCAAGATTAATCCTACCTTATCAAATGGATATAAGTTCATAATCATAGACATAAAGAATCTCATTAAAAGGGTGGAAGTAATGTCGATTATATACACTACATGTCTACAAAAATCTAAGATCATTCTCAATCAAATCATTTTTCATTTTGGGATCCCATCCAAAATCATATGAGATAACAAAAAATATTTTAAGAATTAGGTGGTGGAAGACCTATGAAATTGATACCATATTGAGTAGCATTTATATACACCCTATTATCCCTAGGGTAATGGCCAAGGAGAAGTAATAAACAAAATGCCTATCAAAATACTCAAGAAAATTATCAATGATGTTGGAATAAACTTGCATATACAACTATATCCATCACTTTGGTCATATAGACTAGTGTATAGATGCCAATTGCGGCCACCCCATACTCTTTGGTATATATAGCAAAAGAAATATTACCAGTTGAAGTTGAGCTCCCCTCATTATGAATATCCCTGTAGGGTATGATAACAAATAACTAGTATAGCTAAGAGTGGCTAAAATAACTAAATTTATTGGATGAAAAGTTCCAAAATTATCTTGATCATCTCAGGTCATATCAAAATAATCTCAATGGTCAATATCACAAGAAAATCTAGTCCCAAGAATTTGAAGTTGGTGACGTAGTCCTTAAGGAAAATTAGGAAAACACCAATGATAAATGAGAAAATAAGGGGAAATTTAAAGCAAATTAGCTTGGTCCATATTTTATTATTCCCAAATATGGGTTAGGAGCAAACAAATTAGCCACTCTAGATGGTGATGAGCTTCATGAGTCAATGAACATTATGCATTTAAAATAGTTTTATATTTAGAGGGCCTAAAATATACTTGGTCTATAAGACCCCATACTTAGGGGAATTCCCTATCCATCACCACTTCCCTTCCTATCATTCTTCATCATCTCCCATCATTCCCATCTACCCATCTAGTCTGTTCACATTCCATATGACCCTGATTCTTAAAGTGGGTATAAGATATATGTTTTGAAAATCAGGAGGTATGAGTCTCAAAATAGTGTAGATTAATGCTAAGAGTGTGAAGGGGACACTTGTTTAAGATATATCTGGAACATCTAATCCACTCTAAAACTAATATTTCCTTATAATATCCTAATCTACATACAATTTATTCTTCCATATGGCTCTTATCCTTATCAACCTCAATCACACAGAACTTTACTCATCCCCATTCATTGACCTAAGCATACATACACTTATACCCACTAAATTCATTATTAAATAAGGGTCATACAATATTTCTCCTCTAGGATGTATATTTATACATAACTAAATTGTGAAAGTTTTACCTAGCTCCTAGGATTATCATTAAATTTGGTTTGATCCTTGTCACAAAGATTATTGGGCCCTATTTTCCTTGATTAATATTCTCAATTGCTTTGTAAATGACCCATTTTGTCCATAACCATTTAACACAGTGTCTTAAAATTATTTCTCTTGTAAATAAATTGTCTTCTTTTCATACTTTATACATATTAGTCAAATCTTAATTAGGTCATCATTATCCTTATTATGTCATTACTCATCATTGTTATTTTCTTTACTTACGTGTAATTAGTTTCATATTTGGATTGTGTTATTTCTATTTTTATAAATCTATTTTATTTTTTTTAAGTTGTGTTTTTAAAACTTTTTATAGAATTATATTTTCATTGTATAAATCTCATCATTTTAAATATTTTTATTATGTCTTATCCATAGTTGTGTCATGTGAATATTTGTTATTAAGTTGTTATAATCCTTTTCTAGTTTGTCTTATATTAAATAAGTGTGTACATATTTATTGTGTAAAATTTTCTTGTTTGTATTTTTATTATTGGGAATGAGGATGGCCATAAATTACTAACCATTATGAAATTGGGAACATCATTCACATATTTCCATCTTAAAAACCCCCAAACACTATAAATTAATATGACCTTGATTATCTAAATGTCATAGGTACACTTTTAATCCAAGTGTAATATAAAAATTGGATTGCCTACATTTCAAGTGGCTTAAAGACATCCCACAACCCATATCCCCTAATCATTCAAATATTCCTTTTGACCACCCTAACCTACTAACTGAGTCATCCATCTCTTTGGTACAAGAGGATTTTTCCCATTACCAATTTGTGAGACATATGATTACTAAAGGAATCTGTATCAAAATCTTAGCACATGCCATGCATTATCACACATTATATTTAATTATATGATCACATTATATCATTTAATCCATTTAATCTAATATAAAAATTAAAACATTACATTATGTCATCTATCCAAAACCCATGTCATCCCATATCACCATATACATAAACTTAAACAACATCCACAAAATACATAATCATATAGCATTTCATACATAAAAAAATCCTAACATCCACAATATAATCAACATATAATCATCTCATGTAATAAAAAATATATAGCATCTAATCTAACCTATATCACAATCTCATAAATAAATTATAACCATAATAAAAGTCCCATAATCAATAAATGTCCATAAAGCCTATTCAAAATATATATAAAATGTGGGCCTCATGGGCACCAATGTGCTAAGAATACAATATACATGTCTAAAATATAAATAGTATCTCACAAAGCTAAATTTTGGTTGTCATGGTGGCCTCAATGGCTAATGTACTAAATTCAAAGAAGTGATATCCCTGTAAGATGGTACATGTTAATCTATTCTCACCAAACTCTCGTATAGACTCCTATATTATTGTACCTCTTGAGTCAAGTGAGATATCTACTGAGTCATATCACCTAACCCCTATCTTTTTAATAGGGTATCTCCCTCCTTGGCCCACTCAGCCACCTATAGCTCCACCTCCTTCTAGCTTAACCTAGTTTAAATCTAGCCAATCTACCCCTATAGGGCACTATATTTTCATCCCATACCTAAATCTACCTCTATAGGGTCATTATCTATCCATCCCTATCCTAAGTCTAGCCTAGCTAACCCTATAAGGATACTATCTATGCATCCCTAGTCCTAATCTATCCCAACAAACCTATAAGATGAGATAATATTAGTCCCATCTATCTCTCTATATTATCTAGAAATATAAATCATCCACCTACTCATTATACTTATTCCACTTCATAGTAATCCTAGCCACCTCCACCACACTAGCCCTCACCTCCTACCTCAAACTATCAATCTATGCCTAATTGGCTACATTTATAGGTAGCCTAGAAGACCCTACAAAATTTAGACCTATCCCCCTCACTCCATAATCTACTCCTCAAACTCCTTTATCATATTTGGATAACTGTTGATCACCTTAATAAATAATCATCATTGCTTTATTAGTCCCATCATGACTACCATCCTCGCCATCTCTTTAGGCTTATGGTTTTAGCCTTTGCTCTCATCATCTCCTCAAGCATGCTTGTGCCTTTATTAGCCTCTACACCATAGCCTTCCTCCTAGTTCCCTAAGGTGGTTTCAATAGTCTTTATGGCTATCTCTAACACCACCATACTATATAAACTATAGTGACCCTAGGATATGCTATCAACATATGATAGTCTCATATTATAGGAATAATGCTACCATAATCAACTCGTGTTAGATCCCTATCAACTATTTTCCCCCATTGGGGCCTCTCTCTATCGCTCTTGGTGAAGAGGTTCTCCTCCCTAAGGATGTCTTCTTAGCATCTAAACTATTTATATACTCTTCCAACTAGTATCTCTTAATAATATAATCTTATCACTTAGTTAGATAACACTTTGTCAACATATATCTGGTATAGTCAACATCCTCTATCCACCCCCACTAGACCTTCCTATATGGAATCCAAGTAATCTAGTCCTCTCTCAATTTGTCTAATGCCTACTTATAATACATCATATCCCCTCCATGTGCTCTCTTCACCCTTATAATAATGTACCACTCAAATACTAATGGTTGATCAAGCTCGTAGTCTAATCATGTGCCTAGTGGCCTCTCAATGGCCACATGCTCTTAGCACTAGATCTGAAGTAGTAATGAAGGCTTGAAGCTTGTTTCTCCTATGTAAGCCCCCATGTGTAACTCTATATATAAATGACCTAATAATATAGGACCCCATGAAAATATTTTATAGTTATGTACCATATCTTAGATTATATCCCCCAACCCTAGATGGAACCACTACTCGCTCTTATCTATAAATAATATACTAGTGACAAAAGACATAAATATGAGGGTTATATATCAATAGACCTATCCCTAAAATCCTTATTGATATCTATCCATAAATCTTGTACCCAAACTTATAGATGTCCACATAATCCAATTTAGTGTCTGTGACTACTAATAGATCACATCCCTTCTCATTGACAACCAAAAGATATGTCATACATCCTTCAAAGTAATTATCATCTCTCTTGTAATAAAGTAGAATGTGCTAGTCTTGGAATGCCATATCTCCACTAACATCATGACTAATTAGTTCCTGATCTATCATGATAAATGGAATCATGGTGATGTAATAATTTAGTTATCTCCAACACTCCATAATTCATTAGACTCAACTTATACATCTCATATAAAACTAGTGGTTTTCATAATCTAGACACTAACACACCTAAATCCTCCTACACCACACAAAACTATTAGGCCTTGATCACTACAAACTTATCAATCCCACCTATCTTATATATCCTACCAATCAAACCTATCAATGTTACCTATCTTATCTATCCTACCAATTAAATCTATCAATCTTACCTATTCATCTATCGACCATACTTATCCCTCTATCAACCATACCTATTTATCTACAGACCATACCTATCCCTTTATTAGCCATACATATCCATATATATACCATACATATCCCTTGAATGACCATATTTATCTATATACCATCCCTACCTAACCATCCACACATCTTACTTACCAATTTACCCATTTCCTTTCCATCCCTTTACCTAACTAAGTCCTAACAATAACCTTTGTTAAAACTACATTTAGCCCCTAACCCTAATTAGTAATTTTGTCAAAATTACATCTCTATTATTGCAATTTTACATAACCATAAGTCACTACATATGGTTTTATGAAACCACATATCCCCCCATGTGATATTGTAATATTACAGATCACCCATCATAGTTTTATAACATTTAGTTTTCCACATGTAGTTTTACAAGACCATAGCTCATGAGTGAATTCCCACATCTTTTGTGTACAAAACCACAACTCAAGGAAATGCACCCAATTGTGATTTTGCACTCTTAGTTTTTACCCCTAATTAATTCTATAATAAATGTGGTAAATAACCAAAATGAAAAAGCTAAAATAGAACACTCATTGCTGGTCCTATGTTTTTTGGCTTTGAAACTCTATAACTCTTTCTCTATGGTGGGAAACTCGTGGGATGTAATCCATTGTCCTTAGATCCATAGCATAATTTTACCAAATTCAAGAGATAAAATGACCTCTTTTACCCCCCAATTCTCTATGTTACCCCTCAATAACCCTATTCTTTTCCCCACTTCACCCCGTCTAGTCCACACTAAACCTACCCATCTACCTAAACACCTAACCTAGATTTATTTATCCATTTATCTCTCTATTAATCATGTATAATCATGTTCCCACTAACTATTATTTATCATATGAGTCATTTTAATAATTTTTTGGGTTATGGTCTTCTATATCCCCACTCATCATCTAACATCTCGAGTCATAACTACATTATCCTGAGATATTTTTAGACTATGTAGGTAACACTTAGCCATTTTTAGTGCCCAAGGGTAGTTCATCCACTAATTCCCATCATATCCTCTCCTAGTCACTTGAATGTTGTAAATCATGTTGAGCTATGATTATCGTATTAAATCCATCAATCATCACATATCACTTATCATATATCCTTTCATTAGCTTAGAGTTATCCCTTACATGCATCCTTGCCTAGGAACTGTCACCAACTCATGGCCTTATTTGTCTATCTATTTTTCAAACATATGTCATTATCTCAAGAATATAAATTTCATCACATAAACTCATTCACCTCTCTTCTCAACATTGGTCTTGCTTAGGAATCTTCCTAAGAGGCTAATCATTATTGTTAAGTTGCATTCCCCCTTGGGACTAGTCCTACACCTGTAACCATCATTACTTTAAATTTTCACTTGGGTAATCTTATCATATCTCAACTAGCACTAGATTCATCCCATCCCCTCATTATCTTGATTTTATACCCACCCCATGGATTTATTTTTGAGTGGCCATCTAATTCGGTCCTCCTTGCATGTCTGCTCGAGGGGAAATAATACAACCTCATTTCAATAATTGATTGATGAAATGGTTTTTATTTTAAATACCATTACTCCTCACTTCATTTCTCTCAATGCCCTTTCATAGAGGGGTAAAATTTATACATCTAAATCTGCCCACCTTAACTATTACACTAATCCTACTATTTATTTTAATTAATATTGTAACTATAATCTTAATCAATTAATTAAATCCCATTCCCCCATCATATATTCCCTACATCATTCTAACCTTATTACACACCCCATACTATATTAATCCATTCACTATCTCACCAACATCCCATTAAACCTCTAATATAACCTCATTACTTAACTACTAGCCCACTTGCCAATTTAAAATTTAAATATATTCTACCTACCCCCTAGCTAACCTACCCATAGCTTCTCCTACACAATAAAACCTTAAACCTCCCTAAACCCCTAACTAATATCTATTAACTACTAATCAAATCTAGAAGCCTCTAAAATATAGAGCCTTCTCTAAATTTCTAGAATTCTCCAAACTAGAGAGTTATAATGAATTTAAAATTCATTTAAATTCTCCTCCATCACCCTATAAATAACCAAGCATGGAGCTTAGATGAACTAATTTGTAATTAGAAAGCTTGAAATCCATTAATTTCATGCATATACTAGTTCTCTTAAGCCATCATACTCCCATTGCATCCACACTATCCTTGCATCCAAGAAGCCACTAAATAACCAATCTTGAAGCCACCATTATCAAGAAATCCAACAAGCACATCAAATACCATTCAAAGATCAATTTGAATGTTTTTGAGGGAAGATAAGAAGAGCAAGGTGATGGTAAGAGTCCATTTATAATTTTTTATTATTTCCATATGCTCTCCCTTTGATTTTTTTATAAGTTTTTGGGTTAAGTTACTATTTTTAGTAAATTAGATCCATATCTCAAATTTAAAAGCATATAATAGGGATTTTTCCACATCATTCATCTCATAAAAAGATAAACTAGTCAATGGTTTGGTGATCAGTTACCATAAATAACACACTCTTACAAGTTTGGTCTTCTAATATATTTGGTATGTGTTGATACCCACCCCTATCCCTCACTACAATTTAATGTCTAGGAAGAGGTATTTCTCAAAGCTTATCCTAAATGTTTCTTGAAAGTTGATTGTAATTACATCATTAAATCTAATTTTAAAAGTCTACTTAATTTATATGAAAAAATCATAAATAAGACTCATTGGGATAGTGTTTTTGAACATAAAGATAAACATAGATGAGAGTATGTGTTTCCCCTTTATAGTATTCCTACCAACCTTCTTAAAATATTGAATGGGAATCTACTATGTTTCAGAGGTCTAACTAGAGAGGATATCTCCTTGCTTTTCAATGGGCATTTACTCAACCTCCAATTCTAGGCTTGATCTTGAGTAGAAAGTCCTATAAATAAAATTTATTTTTCCTTATTATTTTCCATTTATAATTTGCTTTCTATTCCTTTCATATTTTGTTGTAGTCTATTTCGTCACTTCCTTTTGTTTTCATCTCTGGGTTTGTCCAACTATTTTTCCCTATGTTTCCCATGTTAATCAATGTAAAATAATGAGATAAAAGGTATGTATATAAGTAACAAATTGGAATTTTAGTTAAAGAGTATTCCTTGACTATTTTGTGGAATTTGATCATGCTTTTGAGTCAGTTTTGATGGATTTGAATATTTTATGTGTTTTGAATTTATTCTTGTTTGAATGAGTTTGGATAAATCTAGTTGAGCATTGAAAATATCCTCTAAAAACCAATACAAAATCATATCTTAAATGGTTTCTAAATTTTTTTGGTTGAGCCCACTATGGTTAAGACCTAGGGTGAAAAATATATAGTTATACCTTTTATTTTCCATAATTGTCTCAAACCCTAAACTAAGATAATAAAAAAAGAGAAAGAAAAGAAGAACAGAAAAGAAAACCAATTTTAGAGAAACTCAGTTATAAGTGATTTAGGAAATATCTATTAGGACTATGGATGCCTAATTTTTAGTAGATCAAGGCTTTGAGTGGGATTAGAGGCAACTCTATTAGGGTAAATATTTATGGCTGGTAGTAGAGAAATATCTAGGTAAACATATCTAAAGTAGGGATCACTAGCTTGATGGTTAGAGTCAATATATTTAATCTTTATAGGTATTAAGGAATGGTAAATTAATTCATTTACATATTGGGATAATGCATATACTTTATTTGATCACTTATTTACTCCCATCTTATCCCTTCCCAAAAAAATTCATGTTTTATGCAACGTTATATTCATAAATTTTGGGTTATTTTATTATCTTTCTTCCAAAATACTCATTATAATTTTCAATCAGACTTACCATTTGTTTTTGCTTACACAACATGCCCTAATTTGATCCTAAAATCTGGGACCTATTTTTTCTCTAGAGTCTAGTATTTTGGTTCTAGTGGTTTGGTAGCCTTAGTTTTTGTGATCTATTGATCTAATTTAAGAATATCCCTGGGGTGTGGGACTTGTATTTTAGTCATGCTTTGTTATTTTGACCAAGTCTAAAAGTAATGTTTTCATTTTGTGTATTTGGTCTCAAAATTCATAGTTAGGACACCATTTTGTTTAACCCTAAAATTGGATGTAGGAATCCTCAATTGGTGTTAAATAGGATCAATAATATAGAAATGATAATTCACAAGGATGATAATCAGATTTACAATAGACCAATTGGGTTTTAAACTCAAATATAAACATACACTAAATTTCTTATATTGAGAATAACCTAAATATAAAAAGTAAAACTAAGTTATGTATGGAAATGATAAAGAAGTAATATACTTAGTTGGTTATAATGCTAACATGGTGTTGGATCTAGAACAAGTAGAAATTAGGCTAGAATAAGATTCTATAATAGTCATCATATTTTTGATCTGACACTTCTAGAGTTGTAGACACTAATGTTATCTTAGAATAGTTACATCGATGTTATTGTCTGGGTTCAATGCAAGTATCCTATACATAATAATTGCTATAAATGGATGTGGCCACTTAGATGCTTCTAGTTTGGAATTTTATTTCACTTTGGTACATTTATATTTAGGTCATGGAATATCACTCCTCATGAAATACCAACATTCTAGTTCTTCATCTTCACAGTGATCTTGAGGGAAAATAGGTTAGTGGGTACAAGGTTTCAAGCTGACCCCAAAAACCCTTATCTTGTGAGTATTGCCTACTTATCTAATACTCTGAAGAGGGACTAAAACTAATGTATTTCTCCCTTACATGTTGGTTTCTATGTGAATCATTTAATATTATGCAAAGAAAGTAAATGGTGACCTAGCTTGTAAATTGTAAAATCATACTCTTGAGTGACTCCTTTAGTACTTTAGACCTGCAGATATGTTGTACCTATGACTAGTATAAAAATATGGAAGATTTATTTAATTTAATGCTTGATAGAGTGATTTTGATAATTTGACTTGGTATTTTTTAGGTAAGAAATGAATGAGGGTTGATCTTGTATTTATATTAATCCTTTTGGATAAGTAACTCACATTAATTCACTTAAGTTGACCATTAAGATACATTTGATTTGTAAATTAGATGACTTTAGGGCACAAGATAATTATGTCAATTTAGAATACTAATGTTAACATTAGTGTCTAAGGAGAAAGAAAGTAGGTATAGGTTTAGAACTTATAGAGATATAAGATAAGTACATTTTAAGCATATGGGTAAGATAGAATTCCTGGGTCATATATAAGACTGGTCAGAATAAGAGATAGGCCAAGGGGTATAAGATAGAGTAGATGTGAGACTTTTAGAAGTGGTAAAGGTCTATAACTGAGAGGAACAATTGAGGTTAGAGTTTTCCAAGTGTACAAGACTAAGATATTATATAATCCATAAATATTTTCTATGTTTCCCCCTAATCTAATAATGAAATTAGTAGTTTAAAAGAAATGAATGTGTACCTAGGTGTGTATAACACATCTTGTCTTTACATGTGCCCAACTTTATTCCTTTGCTAGTGACTAAATTATAACCAAGAGCACGTTATAACATATAATATGGAATTAAAATTAATTGAAATCGATTAGAATTGAAAGATCAAGGTTTAAGAGTACAATTATGTGTCGATGTAACAACCTTGCCTATTGGCAAGTTGATTTCAAAAATATGTAGCATTGTAAGTCCCTATACATGAGACTAATAAAAATATATATAAATCTTAAAATTACATATATCTAAGGGGGGGGGGAGAGAGAGAGAGAGAGAGAGAGAGAGAGAGAGAGAGAGAGAGAGAGAGAGAGAGAGAGAGAGAGAGAGAGAGAGAGAGAGAGAGAGAGAGAGAGAGAGAGAGAGAGAGAGAGAGAGAGGCACATGCCCCCAACCTCAGAGCAAAGATGATTTTCCACCTATAATTTGATATTAGTTCAACCATGCAACCTAATGATACTTAGAACCTAGTGAACCTAGATGATACAATCAATTCCAACCTAAAAACTTGGCAAGATTGAGTTATTTAACTACCTCAACCATGCCAAAAATTGAACCAACTAATGTAGTAGACTAACTCAATAAAGTCCATAAAAAATCCAACTAGTGGGTGGTGGTAGTCCCTGATATTTTTTAAAAATCTAAAACTGATTTGTATTTTTTAATATTAGGCACAAATTACATAACATATGCACCTTAAATATGTCTCATGCTTAAATTGTGTATAAAAATGGTGCCAATGTATATAATTCTACCATAAATTTAAATCTAAATTATATAACTATGTGCTTTGGCCATTTCAAAAAAATTGTAAGTGTGGAGAACATGCTCCCAAAGCATGCCCCCACAATATATGGAGAAATATGAAAATTTATATCAGTACCAATGTGGATAACATTTTTCCAAAACATTCCCCTTCTATAATTTGGATATGTTTTATATTGAATAGATATGGAGAAAATGCTTCCAAAACATACCCCTAATAAATCTCAAAACTATGAATGTGTGGAATCCATGCCTATATGGCATGCCCCTAATGAATATAAAAATTGATATAAGTACCACATACTAAATAAGTGTGGATAACATGCTTCCAAATCATACCTCCACTTAATCCATAAATTGTGCCAAGTGTGGATAACATGTCTATGACATTCCCCCACTAATATGCCCCTCCTTTGAGGTGGGGGAAAATAAGGATTGGTAGTTACCTCATGTCAAAAGGATAAGACAATTATATAATCTATAAATGTAAACATGTATCATATATAAGTAACATGTCTAAGTAGATATATCATTAAAGCAGATAGAACCAATGTGATCACATGAAGACCTAATATACATGATAAGGATCATGTCAATGTCTAGATAGTAATAGTAAAAGCTTAGAAAAAAAATCAATACACACTCAAGAGCACTCAAAATTAAGTCAAAAGGTAATGGTCCAAGGAGATGCAAATAAGGGGCATGTTAAAATGTCTCATAATCAAATGGACATGACTTAATCAAATGTCCATAAAAACAAGGATGACATATTCAAATGACCATACAAACAATAATGACATATTCAAATGTAAAATAAATAACACATAGGCATGGGGGTTACAAGAAAGATAGGATATGTAAATGCTCAAACAAGGAATGCAATAGCAAGACAAGACTCTTAAGGAAGTGCATATAGTAAAGCATATGCAACCAACATAAACATGTCATAGTATTCCATGGATCAAATGTGTTAAGAAAAAAATGTCAAGTGTATAGAATATCAAGTACCCTGTTTAAGATATAACCATAGATAAAGACATGTGTAAGTAGATATGTAAGCTCAAACATGATAATGGAATGTGATCATCGAACCAAATAACCTATCTGTATTATAGAATAAAATAAGTGGATGCCCCCAATGTCTGTATTATATGATTAGAGGGAAGGCCCAACATATGAAATAGGAATACATCATGTATTTGTGTATGCCTATATCACACTCAAGGAGAAGTGTGACACAAATGTATATGTAGGAGTAACTAAATATTCCATCCATCAACATAGAACTAAATAGATGTCAAAGAGCTAATAGAACATGTAAGTGATGAAAATATTTTTGAATTTTTTAATGTTTTGGATTTTTTGGGTATTTTTGGAATATTTTAACAGACTACTCTATAATCCCATCCAATTAATAAGAATCATCAATGAGCAGTGTAAGCATAACCCATCTAGAATAAGATGTGTTATATGTGTGCATAGTAGAATTAGGAACTATATCAAGGTATTTTGGTATATTTTTACTTGGTATCTTTGGTTTACATTTATCCATATTTGGTTTCTCTTTTTTTATTTATGTAGTCAATTGATAAGTACTAGGTCTTATACGTATGAATAAACCATATGGTAAATTATCAAGTGGATCAAAACATGGTTTGTTGATATTGCTCATCTATAGATTGTACACCATCTATATGAGGAGTGAGAGTAGAAGTGTTTTGATATGAGGAAGGGCTTGTAGTTTCCCCTTTTGTAACCATATTTAAAAATTTATATTTTTCAAGTGTCTCTTATTTTTTGACCTCATTTGATAGAAATCCTAGTTTAAATATTTGATGTGCCCATTGCTCTTTTTGTGATGGTAGTTTTTCTATTTGTTATTTTTTTTAACTTCTTCTCATTTTTTGGTTGTTTTTTTTCATTGGCCAAATGTATTTTTGGATTATTTGTGTTAATATTGCCAATATAGCCCAAGCCTTGATGGTAATTTTGATCATACGTGGAAATAGGATGAGGGATGCCTTGGAAATGTTTTCCAAATCCTTTACCATGATAACCAAAATTTTGTAAATATTTAATTCCAAAATAGACACTATTTAGAAAGATGAGTAAAATTTTTGAGCGGTAAATTATTATCATTTTATTGATATGATTTGTATTTTTGAACCTTTTCTTACTCTAAATTTGGTATTTGCATCTATTTTTACTTTAAATTTTCCTTTAGTACCCATATTATTTATTTTGGCACTTGTGGATGTGAGTGGGTTTCTTGGTAGATGTATCAATGATAGGATCACCAGTATGTTTTTGACTTTGTATTTGGTTCTTCAATGCAAACAATGATAAGTATAATTCCCATGCATTATATAATATGCATAATAGTATTTGGATCTACACATAGGATGTACATAAGGTAGTTTGATCACTTTGTCTTTAATCATTTCTCTTAATATGTCACTTGATATTTTAGTAACCTTTGGTATAATACTTGAATCATTTGTTTTAGATGTGTTTTGTTGTAGCTTTAAATTTAGTATTAGAAACCTTGTTGGGTACAACATTGGTAGAGGAGGATGTAAACACATGATTAACATTCACATGTGTTAGATTCTATAGATATGTGATCTAATTTTTCAATAAAATGATCTTTGAATTCAAAGCCTATTTTCTATTTTTTAACTCATGCATTATATTGGTCATAATACTAATTTATTCTTTTAGGGTTTCACAATCACAAACCCTAGGTATTTTAGATTGAATATCTTCATTTGAAACTAAAAGTTTGGACACCTTACCCTTAGGATAAGTGATATCCTGGACCTGGTTCTAGGGATGAGAGCTATCACCCTCCCTAAGGTTAGGAGGAGGAAGGATATTGTTTATATCCATTTAAAATGTTCTAAAAATTGATATGAGAACCAAATAAGAAAGGCTTACAAATGCTAAGGAGCAATCAATCTTGATATAAAGGGATATATCAATTTTGGATTATTGGTTAAGTTTTATAAAAATATGAGATAAGTTTTTCTATAAAAATAGGAAATGAGACAAACCTAAAAAAATAGGGAAACAAAAGTACATGTATGGCCTATAGATCTAAATTTACTAATAGTAGTACATTTTTAAATTTGAGAAATCCGTATAATATTTTGGCAAACAAAAAGAGATTTTTGTTATGTCAACATAATAATGAAAATAATTTGAGGAATTTTTAATTTGATCTATTATGAATCATAAATATTCCAAATAATGTGGGATGTTGCACATGCAAAACTTTTAAATATTCCAAATAAATAATCAACAATTGTGATATATCAAGAATATTTTTTAAACATCTGAGAGAGGTTTTTGAATAAAATATAATTGTTGATGAAACCCAAAAATTAATTTCAATATAAGTACACCATTCACCTTGAATCCTAATATTTTTTAAAAATAGTAAATTGAAAAAATTAAACGAAATTATGGAAAACAAAAAGAGGTTTTTTATTATACCAACCTAAGTAGAAAATAGATCTTATGAATTTTGAAATAGACCTATTTGGAGTTTGAAATGTGTGAATAAAGGAAGAATCCACTTGAAATCATAAACACATGAAGCCCTTATGACCAAATGAGAGTAAAACCCTAGGGTAAAGTTTTAGATATGAAAATACATCACAATTAGTTGAAACTCTAGGAGGCTTGGAATCCCTAGATCATTTTTTTACATTCACATGAATCTGGTTCACCAAATGTTTAACCCTAAAATTAGATGTAGGAATCCTAAATTGGTGTTAAATGGGTTTAAGAATATATAAATGATAATGTACAAGGGTGATAATCAGATCTAAATCAGGCCAATTGGGTGTTAAACTTAGATATAAATATACATTTAATTTTTTATGTTGAGAATAGGTTAAATATAGAAAGTACAACTAAACTATGCATTGAAATGAAAAATAAGTAATATACTTAGTTGGTTTTGATGTTAACATAATGATGGATATGGAATAGTTATAAGTAAGCTAGAATAAGATTATAGAATAGTCATTAGATTATATATTTGATGCTTCTGGAGCTTTAAACACTAACATCAACCTGAGATAGTTGCATCGATGTTACTATCTAGGGTCAATATTAGTGTCCTATATGGAATACCTACTAGAAAAGGATGTGACCACCTAGTTACTTTTAGGTTTGACTTCACCTTCACTCTAGTGCATTTAGATCTAGGACATAAACTATCACTCCTCATGAAATGTAAAAACCCTACTTATTCATCTTCATGGTGACCTTAGGGTAAAATGGGTTAGTGGGAACATGGTGTTGAGATGACCCAAAAGACTCCTTTATCACTAAGTGCTACCTACATATCCAATAATTTGAAGAGGTCCTTAGACTAATGTAGTTATTACTTATGTGTTGTTTTGTGTGTGAATCATGCAATATTATGAAAATCAAGTACAACATTAACCTAACTTGTAAATTGGGAAATTGGGATCTTGGGTTGTTACTTTAGTAATTTAGACCTATATATTTGTTTTAACTATGATTGGTATGGAAATAGGGAAGATTTATTTAATTAAATGCTTGATAGAATGTTTTTGATAAGTTCCATTGGTATCTTTTGGTATTATTCGATGAGGAATCAATGAGAGTTAATATTTTTTTTATATCAATTATTTTAGAGAAGTAACTCATATTAAATCACTTAGGCCAACCATTAGGGTATATTTCATTTCTAAATGAGATGAATTTAGGGTACTAGACACTTATGTCAAGTTAAGACATTAACATTGATGCTTATATTTATTCAAGACGTTAGTTCCCTAGAGTAAGAAATTAGGTATAGGTTTAGAACTTATAGAGATGGAAGATAAGTACATTTTAAGCATTTTTGGTAAGATAGAATGCTTAGGTTATAAATATAATACTGGTCATACTAAGAGATAGGCCAAGTGTCATACGATAGAGTAGATGTGAGACATGTAGAAGCGGGAAAGGTCCAGATCTAAGAGGAATAATCAAGGTACAAGTTTTCAAAGTGTATAATAATGAAGTTCTATATAATCCATAAATATCATCTACACATTTTTACAACTATCTAAATTTTTTTAAATCTAATAATTCTTGATCTTTCTTGGATCATTTTTTCAAATGCATTAAAAATTCTATTTTAAGACCATTTTGATTTAGTTTTATACAAATTATATAACTATTTAATATTTATTGCATCTTTTCCTTAAGCCAATTAGATCCATTTCTACTTCATTTCAAGTTAAATGGACTAAATATTTGTATCACTTCAATTCTTGACTTGGTTGTTTCATTTGTATTGGACTTAACTAGATGTATTTTTAGTAGGTTGGACTACTTTATCCTTTGGATTTATGTCCATTCAATTCCATTTGTACTCCTATTCAACTAAAAATGGCTAAGTATATTTAATGCCTTGGGTCAAAATTGGCTTCAAGTTCAAAAAAATGGTACCTTTATTCATCTAATTTTATTACCTTTTTCCATATTTTGGTCTATTACTTAGTCATTTTTTAGACAAAATTCATATTTAAAAACTAACCACTACTGTCCTTTTTATAGAATAATAGTGACATTCTTTCCCCAAGATTCACCTAGACAAATAAGGAGCATCCACTTATTTCTTGCTTGATTCTTTGGGATTATTTGAGACTTAGTCACTTTACTAGGATCTTTCAAATGCCTAGGATGAGGATGTGTGGCAAGATCTTACTTCCCCATTTTATTAAGGCCTTTTATCTTTCAACACAAGCCTTAAATAATAAGGATTCATAGGATCATGCCATGTGGTGCAATCCTAATTCTCCATGGCCCTGGGGTAATCAATTACTTTTGATTTACAATAGAGCTTCTAGGTAAGTGAAATGTTACCAAGTGTATTAATCATGCTTCCCCACTTCCGTAGGGTAGTTTGTATTTCTTCAATCCTTCAACAAGGATTTGGGTGAATGAAATCTTGATAGTTTTCATGATCTTATGAGCAAGTAAAATCCACACAACATGACCATACCTATTAAGTACAACCAAGAATCATAGTCAACATTATATGATCCTAAATTTGATGGTAGTTTTAACCACAAAATCATCAAAACCTAAAAATGTACTTATATATTTGTAGATTATATGATTCTATTTCAAATCTTTTTATCATCCTTTTCTTATCAATTTAGTTCTTTATTTCTTCATTTCAAATTAGAATGACTAAGGGTTTGTAATGTTTCATTTATAAATTTATTCATTTTCTACATCCTAGATTCAATTGGCTAGGGGTTTAGCTAATAAGATAGTTTTTATTATCTTGTTTTGCTACATTTCTACACCAGATTGACATAAAGTTACTAAATGTTCATAGGTTTTTATCTTTTGATTTATTCATGTTTCTTATGAATGGACTAAATTAGCTTTAACTTGGGCTACGGGCATGTTTATTTTTTTTGCTAGGTTTTTTTTCCCTTTGAATTTCATTAGGGATTTTACACTTAACCATTTTTATTCAAAATCAAAACCTAATGGTTATTTATGTTTCTCATAGGCCCTAGGTGAATGTGGAGTTGTCAAGTGGCACTCGTTCATTTCCCATAACTTTTAGACTTAGTCAAATTTCAAAGATTAGGTGAGCTCTCAGATAAGCAATATGTTCTAAAGTGTATAAATATTTCCATATTACTTCTCTAATCCCTTTATATTTATGAACAAGGTCCCTAACCTTTTGGATACCCAAGATGCTACCAAGTGTTAAGATTTTACCCTTTCACTTGCCTGAATCATGTAGAACATTGAGCCTATAATATAAATTCCAAATGAACAAGATGATACCACATGTTAAAATATTTCTTCTCCACATCCCTAGGATGGTTTGTACATGGTGAAAAAATGGTGGATCCCTAGATGGATGGGATGATTCCAAGTGTCAATATCTTGTAGACCCATGGAGGCCAATATTTCTCTAACATCGAACAAAGGCTTGTGACCTTCTAAATTAATGAGATCATGCCACATGTCTATATCTCATTAATTCTGAGACTTAAAATAATTATCGAGTACTAAGGCCCTAGTCAAGTAATGAATTATCAAGGGGTTATTGTGTAACATGAGCATGCCATCCAAAGATACATTAGACACCTATTTAGTAGTGTGTGAACATAAAGTTAACATTCATTTATCCTATCAAAAGAATCAATGCTTGATAATGGATGGGATGTCCAACCTCATCCACATGGTCAAGTTGTATCTTGTCTTTTAGTGATAAAATGATCATATTTTAATGTGAATCAAAGAGTGACATTGATCATAAATATGACATGCATGCCTATATGGAATCCAAGATTATGGTCAATTGATTATCCCAATAGTTTTTAGTGACACTTAGCTACCTAAATTCAATTAAAAAGCAATCAGGCATCACCCTTACTGTTAATGCAGTGGATTGCACCCAGGGCAGGAGGCTAAGCTCCTGCCTTCCACACGTCAAAATAGAAACCCCGCTCTCACCTGTGGGACTGGAAAAGCTAGAGGGGAGAGTCTCTAGGTAAGGACTAGCTCCCTCTAATGCATATAAGTTATTCTGATAAGTGCTAATATAGGTATATAGATATATAATAGGGGCTGAAAAGGGAGAAGGATTATAGGAAGACAAAACTACTCTAAAAGAGGTGATGCACCAAATGATTCAACCTGCTCACACTCACACTTAAAGCCAGAAAAACACATACGTACACTTTAAACTAGTAGAGGGACCAGGCTACAAGAAGTTTAATAGGGAGGCTTTAATAGAACACATAGCTCACCAAAGGTACCATAGAAAGGCACACTATATAGTAACTTCTTCTGTCTCTGCACTTCTAAATATAGCTCTCCTTGTCACCTACAGAAATGGCACCTTATAGACACCAAGTGTGTTGGTGTTAAACTTTTGGAAGCATTAAGAAGCAATGACTAAACACAAACTGACACTCAAACACACATAGAGATATCTAACCAAAATAGAGGTAAAAATGCATTTATTGATTTTAGGTGAAAATTTGCCAGGGCTTCACCTTACAAATGTGACAAATCCTTTTTCAAATGACAAGTCTCTAATATATAGAGGAAGGAAGAAGGCCTTTTGGCACCCCTTTCATTGGGAAGAGCAAGCCACTTAAAACATCAATGAGCTGCACCATTTGTCTACTTGCAAGACCACTTCTTCAAGGTGATTACGCAGTTTGTCTACTCATTAATGCAAAATGAAGAAAATGGGTTGCACTGCTAGCTATTTGTGCCTCTTAGTAATCAATTTGTGGGCACTATATCACCTGCTGGAGTAACTTCTTGAATCAGTGCCTCTCTTCACCACTTGAGTTATCTGCCTATTCTTACACTTGGCACTTTTCTCTCTTTGTTCTCTGAGCTTTTTATCCTTTTCATGCTTTGTCTCCTTTTGCTCTTTCAGCCCTCAGGGGTGATCTTCTGGTGGGTCACTATATTCCTTGGGCTTTTTCCATTATTGGTGTGCAAGTATTTAAAAACCAACAGCTATTTCACTACTTAAATTTGACATTCACCCAGTCGTCACCCTAAAATTTAATACCCAACGTCTAGTCTGTCTCCTTAAAATTGATGAATTTTGGGACGTCACTGTCCCTGGCAAAAATCCATCGAGTCTTTGGTAGGCTTTTTTGCAGGTTTTTTACTTCAAGCTTTTTCCCATGGATTTCCTTTATCGATCCTTCCTAGAGAGGAAAAGACCCTTTGGCTTCTTGAGAATAGTCCTCCTCCTCAACAAGAGCCCTCCAAAGGGCACATACCCTTCAGGCAGGCTTCTTACTTTGGGCTTTTTTACTGTGGCCTTCTTATGAATTTCTTCAGACTTTTGTCTAAAGTAATTCCTTCAGACATTTGAAGGAATTTTGACTTAAATGTTCCAAAAAATTTACCCCTTCGACTACCTTTGAAAAGTTTCTTGCCCTTCGTAAGGGCTCCTACCCAAGACTACTCTACAAGGGCACCTATCCTTCAGCTTTGGGACACCCCCTTGAACCAAGCTATTGAACTGACCCATTAAACCAAAATTGGTTCAACAGTTCAATTGGTTCAATGGTTCAACACTATGCACATCCCTTTGAGAACTGTTCTCTTGAACCACTCATTGAACCGGTTCACCAAATTGAGCCCTTTGAACTCAAACTTGTTGATGAACCGATGGCATTAAACTAAGCCAATTGAACCAAGTAATGAATTGAAGGCATTGAACCAGCGCATTTGAACTAAGCCAATTAAACCAAGGCAATTGAACCAAGTGATGAACTAAGCAATTGAACCAATTGAATTGAACCAAGGCCGATTAAACCAAGTGATTGAACCAGGCATTGAACCAACTAAATTGAACTAGTTTAATGGTTCAACGATGCCAACCTTCTTCATGATTTTCTTCAGACAAGATCCCAAAGAAGCCTTGTAAAACCTAGCACTCTTTAAACTGATCCTTCATGTGCCAAAGGACTAACCTGCTGAGTCTGTAGAAAATCAAAACCTGTTGAGTCCATAGATATTCCACCTACAGAGTCTATAGATTTAAACCTATAGAGTCCATAGATTTAGACCTATAGAGTCCATAGATTTAGACCTCCAGAGTCTGTAGATTTCTAGGACTTGTGTAAAATCAAAAATGAATTGGCCTGAAATAGCAGAGGAAGAAGGGGACCGATTTTTGGCTTGTTACACCAAAAATGTTCAACACCTACTACATAGAATATGACTAAATGAGTGCCTTGATAAGTATCAAACAAATTATGATTTCCCAAAATTTAATTCAAAGTTAGTATGTGACTTTGATCTGAATTTCACTAGGACTGTGAAAAATTAAATTTAAATTTGATCTCTAGTTGGTGTGTTGAATTTAATTCTTGCAACCTGTTATCCCTATGTACAAGATGAATATAACCTAGATATGTGTATAAGTCAAACAAGAAAGATATATCTCCATAAAATTATTGTATTTATCAAAATAGGTACCTCTAAAAATATTTAGAGTAAATGGTAAGTTAAAAGTCTATTGCCATAAGACATAATGACCAAAGTACTAAAAACTAAAAACTAACAACTTGATGCATAGTAAATAAACAATTACAAAACTAAATAATAATTTGGATCATAAATGATGCAAAAAAATCCCCCTTGATCCAAATGGGTATATAAGATTAAATATCTAGACTAGTGACTCTGAATTCATCAAAAAAACTCATATGCAACTAAAAATGGTGTATTATACCTCATGGTACTAATCAAAACTAGTGTTGCTCCATATAGAAGTCCATTACAAGTTGTAGCATAAAATACTGATGAACATGATCAAGGCCTACTCATCCCCTATGATCATTAAACTTTATTATATTAAAGCATGATCAATTTTTATCTAATGACATCAATCCACATAAGGATCCACCTAAAAATCCTTTAAAGTGACCAACCTGTATTATGTATGGCACATTTCCCTGATGTCTAAAAAACATTGACAACCTTTTCTCAACATTGATAGTGTTATCAACCCCTATCAACTTATACTATCACTAATGATTGATCAAAGACCAATAAATAAAATATCTTCTCCCCATATCAAGCGAGAGGTGAGAAGGTGCACACTAAGATAATCAAAATCAACTAACACTATTTGTTCCATGTCATTAATAGCAATGAGAGAAAGCCAAAACTAGAACTGAAAGCAAGAACACAAGACAAAACAAGGTTACTATAATATATCCTAATTTTGATCCTAGTATCTTTCACAAGATGGGTGAATTTATTAGTACTCAAAGCATTCTCTCAAGTCCATCGGGACCATCTAAACCATAGGCCTCTACCATATAGGATTCTTCCTGATTAGAGGATGTTTTAGAATAACCTAAATAATTGGCATAACTAAAAGATCTACCACTAGAATCACCCACATAATTTGCTTCAACTTTATTTTTGTGAGGAGAATGGGGTCATCGATAAGGACATACATCTATAAGATGTCCAATACCACCACATTTGAAATATATAGGCTCTTTTCTATGTCGATAAGATCTAGAATAAGCTAAATCATTGGAAGAACCATTGGAGTGAGAAGAGTGCCTATGGCGATGTTTGCATTTGGAAAATCCTAGAGAGTATCAATGAGAATGTTGTGGAGACTATCTATATTGACATAGAGAGTGTATCATAGAATGTATTAGAGAGCATTACATAAAATGCTTCTAAAACTATTGTTTTACATGGTGATGATCTTTGTGATGTGATTTGGCCTTTTTATAGTGAGCCTCTTTAGTAGGTGTACTCTTCTTCTTTGTAAATTATCATTCATGTTGAGTCAACAACTCATAAATAGAGTTAAATATGGAACCATTAAACTTATCACTAAGCTGTAGAATTTCAAAAAAATTAGGGTATGTAGAACTGAGGCTATTCAGTGTGAATGAAATAAACATGTCATCATTTATCTTACAATCGGTTGTGTGGTTTTCTTATTTCAAATGTTTAATGTAGGAGAGATATTCAGATACATGTTCATCAATTATAAGCTTATTATTAAGCAACTACATTAAGATATCAATCTTATTATAGGTAGGTTTTTTGTCATACATATATTTTAATTATTTCCAAGGTTTTCATGTACCATTTTTAACCACCTCTATATGAATGATAACTTGTTCAATGTAGGATAATTTTAATAGCGTGAGTGTACGCTTATCACGTTTATGATACTCGACCAATTTTCTAGCTTTAATTGATGGTGTAGTCTCTTTCATTTTTATTACCCATAAGTCATTAAAAATGATGGTGTTCTTCATGTTCCTACTCCATTCCTTGTAGTTTTTAGGAGGCACTCTACTATTTTCATAGATCAAACTTGAAATTTTCACCATGACTTACCAAGAAGTAAAATAATAATATGAATGCTACTCATGGTTTTTCTTTGAACCTCTTAAGTAGATTCAAAATACAGCACTATGATTATGGGACATGTTACGTCTTATTTCTTACACCCTTATTTCTCCTTTACACCTTTATATCTTCAAATTTTCTCTTCATTGAAAAAAATATTGACCAAAATATGTGTGCGTGTGTGTTCAATGTATTTTTAACCCTTTACCTCCCCTTGTTTTATGTATTTTTAAGATTTATAATACCAACTCAACTATAATGAATATTGAAATTCAACCAAATAATTTTCAATATAACCAAACCCTATTGGATTTTACAATAAAAAAAAATTTAAACATGTAAAAGTGTTTCACCTTCACATTCACTTTACATGTTAAATCAATTGGTGGATTGAATTGATTGTTTGGTCTTCTCTCTTGGTGGGGTACACTTTAAACACTACATCTAATTTTACATTTTTAGAATGTCATCCATCACTCAAATTATTCAACCTCTAATAGAGAAATAATGTAGAAAGAGATCAAAATCTGCAATCAATTTTAAACTTTGAAACCATATTCTATAAGGTACTCCAAGTTCACTTTCAAAATTTTATTTCTACCTCTACACTATAGAAATTATTCAGACGCACACATAGACAATCAATCTAAAAGCAATCACATTATCTTGAATATTTTCATTTTAGATAAGATAACAGATAATGTTGTGTAATGCATTGGTTAAGATCTGATCTCTAAATGTATCTTCTAGCTCATCTTTTGTATGACTTTGGGATTGGATTGGTTCTTACACTTGTGCCCAATTATATATCCAAGATTTTGACTTCATACATATGTAAAAAGTTAAAAACCCTTCCCCACCTATTAATTCCTCAAAAAATATCTCTTAAAATGGCAAGGCTATGATGATCTATGTTTTTTTCTACCTTCTTATTTATTTATGTGCCATTTTGCATCAAACTTTCATAAAAGATGAGATGAGGTCTATGACATTGGACTACATTGGTGCGTCAATGTCTAGGTTTGCTACCAAATTTTCAAACTCCTTTTAAATTTTTTTAAGCTTTAATACCACTTTTGGCCTTATGCATAGGATTAATATAACCCAAATATGCATACAAGTCAAATAATAAATATATATTCCCATAAAATCATTTCATTTCTCAAAAGATGCACATCTAAAAATATATAGGGTAAATGGTAAGTTAAATGTCCTTCACCATAGGACATAACCACCAAAGTACCAAAATAACAACCTAATGCATAGTAAATAAATAAATAAAAACTAAACGATATTTTGGATCATAAATAACCCAACACAACCACTTAATAATGGCTTATCAATGATTCCATAGATTATGATCATCTATATAAGACCGATTGGAGGACTTTAAAAGGGTTGGTCCTTTTATGATTATAAGTTATAGTAGAGTTCCAAACCTTTTGTCTTTATTTTCTAATTTATTAGTTATATTTTACCTTTTTCATGGGTCGATGTTGTTTGAGGACACTTATGTAACTTGTATGAGTATTCATGAATCCTAAATTTATGTTTCATAAAATATATTTTATTTGAAAGTTTTATGAATGATTTTCATTGTTTCTACATGTATATGGTGACTTTGTTTCCCTCTTATACATAGTTACTTTGTCCTCAGACTCTTGCACCATATCTGTATTATGGTTGTGTCTTGATGGATGAACAAAGACTAGTTTCTCAAGGGATTGTTCTACTCAACAGGACCAAAACTATAATCTCTATAAAGCATGATCATCTTCATTTGTCCATGTTCTTTCTCTCTTTTTCTCTTTTTTGAGATTTTTTGATATTAAGTTGAGTATTAGTTTGAATTACAATTAGTTGATAAATTCCTATCTAGATTACATATTTTTTATTTACTTGTCCTATTTTATTCATCATTTAATCCAATAGACTAAATACAAGTGCTAACCAGTTATGAGTTCATTGATAAATCTAAATGAGTTGGTTCTTTTAAGCATAATAGACCAATTTTATTTCATAAGTATTGAATTATATTCCAAACAAAACCCTTGTATGGAATAATTTACATAATCCAACTAAGATATATAGTACACCTAGACCTGATAATCAGGACCTTGGGGAAGTTATAGCCAAACTTGCTTACTTTTAAGAGATACATAAGTTAAAATGGGGGTAACCCTCATGATTGGATCCCTCTCTCTTTTTTCTTCTTTCACATTGGTGTGTTCCAAAATGTACGTTAACATATACAAGATCAACCCACATTCAATCCTCACTTGGAAATGACATAAAATCACAAGGAAATATAACATGAAACACTAAATCAAGCATTCAAATGAGTAAATATGCCATTTTAATCCTTATTTTTGTATCATTAATAAAATAAATATTTCCATAGGGTCATATGACACATACACATAACTTTATAAATCCTACATCACCAGATATTACACTATCCATGTTCGTCAGTAGTACACCAACTTGTTATGCCATATCTAGTGTTTAGATCCCTTCTAGATGAACATACCTTAGATGGGATAATTAGATATACTTTTTATTATACCAAAAAAATAAAAATCAAAATCAAATATTCCAAACATACCAAAAAAAAAAATTCAAAAATACCAAAAACAATTAGCATGTTCCTAGTTTCACTATTTCTTATACATATGTTGTGTGCTCCATGTTAGTATATAACATATAATTTCACTCCTATATACACATGTTTCATGATTAATTTGAGTTTTATATAGGCATACCTAAGCACATGATATATTCACATACATATGTTAGGATTTCCCTCCACTCATGTCCTCAATATATTGGGAGTATCTGCTTCTTTGATCATAATACACCTAGGTCATATTATTATATGATCACTTTTCATTATCAAGTTTGATATTATACAATTATGAATGCCTCTATACATGATTATACATTTCATAGTGTACTTTATATGATATTTACTTAAATTTTCTTGAAAACATTTACATTTAGGAACTAATATGCTATGTTCATGTTGGTTTCCTATTTTCCTTGTTTGTTATTATCCTGCATTATATTTATTGTTGGAGCATTTTAATATGATACATTTATTATGGCCCCTGTGCCTATGCTTACCTATTTTGACATTTTAATATGTCATTATTTATTATATATGTGGACATTTAAATAAGTCATGTCACTTCAATTATGTGACATTTAAACATGCCCCTTGTATGAGGTCTCCTTCAACCATTTCATTTTATTTTGATTTTGAGTGCTCTTGTGTGTGTACTTTAATTTTTGACCTTGTAATGTTACCCTATATATTTTCTCATTATGTGCATATAAGGACATTATGTGATCACATACTATGTGCTTCAATGTTATATTGGTGTATACATGTTACTCATATGTGTTACATGATACATACATAAATTATATAATTATTTTATCCTTTTGATATAATGCTACTAGATTCTAATTCCCCTCACCATAAAAGGGGTAATATAAATGGTGACATGTCATAGACATATGGATTTCACACTTTCATAGTTTTAGATTATAGTGGGGGCATGTCAAAAAGGCATAACCTATACACTTATTTAGTACTCAACATCTCTAGATTAAAGTGGGTGCATTTTATGTAAACATGTTCTACATATTTACACCATTTCTTAGATTTGATATATTATAGTGGGTTCATGTTATGGAAATATTTTCTCCACATTTGACATCAATTAAAATATTATCTATATTACAGTGGGGGCATGTTATGGAAACATGTTCTACACACTTGCACTGATTTCATATTCACCAAATTTCATATTATATGATTCAAATGCACATTTTTGGTAGTATTATATACATTGATATTATTATACCAATATTTCATCTTAAGACATATATGAGGTACATATTCCATGAAAATGGCACTAAAATTACAAAATCAAATCATTTCTAGATTTAAATTTTTTTATGGATTGTTATTATACCTGGGTTTAAATTTTATGTATTTTTATTGAGACAATATACTATATTATTTGGTTCAATTTTGAAGGTTAAATTGATCAAATAGATTGATCTTATCAAAATTATAATCTAGACTTAATTAATTCATCTAACTTTACTAGACTTATAGGTTATATTTGATTAAATCATCCAACCTCACTAGGTATAAGTTGTGAGTTGATTAAATTGATCACAGTCATTGATCATGCACATATTTGGGTTCTAGGATTGAGATTAAACAAGTTTAATGGACATGTTACAACTCATCTTTACATCAATATTGGGGGCATATGTCCTAAAATATATATATTTATGCACTTACAAGTTCATAATTGTCCTTATTTCATATTCAATACGTCATGATGAGGCATTATTTCAAATCAAATTTCTAAAAGGTGAGATGGTTGCATCAACACATAGGTGTACTCCAAACCTTGATCTTTCTACTTTCAATAATTTCAAATATCACACACTAATTACATATTGTAGCATCATCTTGGTTGTAATTCAATCACTAAAAAAGCACTCAAATTGGGTTCATGAAAAGATAAGGTGTGTTATACACACCCAAATATGCATTACTTTCCTTTAAAATATAAATTTAATTACTATATTAAGAGGGAAATATAGATACTAAAATATTATTTATGTAGTATTCTAGTCTTGTAAACTTAGAAAATATTCATCATGGCTATAACTTTCAGTTATATACCTTCCCACTACCGAAAGACTCATGTTTACTATCTCTTTGTGCCTAAATTTCTTATCTCATATTTTGACCATTTTTATTCTGATGACTAGGCCTTTTATGTTGTGAAAAAATATCTAAACCTGATCATTATCCTTCACTACTAGTTTTAAACATGTAGATAGTTTATAGCTTCCTAGACACTTGCATCCCTTATAAACACCTATGTCAATGCAAGTGTCCACTTTTTTTAAAAAGTGTCTAGTATCCAAAAGTCATCCAATTATAAAATGAAATGTATCCTAAAAGTTGACCTAATTGCTTTAGTGTGAGATATTTTAAAAATGGATTGGTATATACACAAGATCAACCCTCATTTATTCCTCACCTATAAATCACATAAAACTCATAAATAAATATACCAAGAAGTACTCAATTAAAATTTCAAGTGAGAAAACATACCCTATTCATCCATATTTCCATATTAGCCATAGGAGTAGTATTTCCATAGGTTTGAAGTATTCAAAGAGTATCACATGTTTCATATTTTCCAAGTTACAAGATAAGTCACTACATGTCATTACTTATCACACATCACATCCTTGTGCACACACAAACCAATACATATGGGACAACTACATGTTTGAGGCCCTCTTCAGAGTATTGGCTATGTAGGTAGTGCTAATTGACAAAGGGGTCTCTGGGGAATATCAACACTATGACCCCACTAACCCATTTTTCCCATAGTCACTTCAAGGTTGAGGAATCTAGAGTTTGATCATTTGGAAAAGAGTGATAGCTTATTTTCATGATTTATATACATTATAAGAAAGGTGATATAAAACTTAGATGGCTCTAGTTGGTCACATCCATATCCAATCAATATTTCATAGAGGACACCTATGTTGAAGTCAAACATTTGCATCGATGCAACTATCCATATCCAATATAAGTGTCTAAGGCCACAAAAATAATATTATTAGAATCTGATAATTGTTCTAGAATCACCTTTCAATCCACTTATAGCATGTTCTAGAACAAACCTGCATGAGCATAGTAAACCAACTAATTATCTTTTGTTCTCTATTCATTACAATATATAGCAATAATTTTACTTTACTATTTTTAGCAATCTCAGTTATATAATTTCATAATATTATTTATGGGTTTATATTAATACTCCTACTTATTAGGTTAGTTCATCATCCTTTTGTAAAAGCTAATCTAATAACCCTTAACCCTAGATACCCACACATATCTAAATTTAGGGTTGAACACCAATACCATGTTTACTAATGTTTAAATTTTTATTTAAATCAAAATATATTTTTTCAAGGTTTTTCAATGCCATGGATGAAGTTTTCAACTAATAATAAGACAAAGCAAAGCACCCACTATTATTAAATGTAGCAAAACAATTTTAACACCTTTTTTTATTTTGGTTTTCCAAATCTCTAAGTGATCAATTATACCCAAAAAGGAATTATAACAAGTTATGGATATTATTCCAATATTCTATTAGAGGTGTGTCAATTTTCAACATTTTATAGAAGAAAATAAATTAGATTTCCAGTTCCATCATCAAGAAATTCCATGACACTTTCAGCCAAAACAAGTGTTGCATATAGATTAACACACCCTTAAAAAGTATTTTTGGCTCAATTTTCAAAAAGGCAATGCCACTCAATGGAATAAAACCTCTTTCAATGATTTATGGAAAGTATTTTAATGCCTCCTTTAGATTTCCCAAAACCCATGCAAACATACAACACTTTTTTTAGCATAGAACATAAATTTTTATCATTTTCAACAAATTCAAGAAATTTAAAAAGCATGTGTGTTATTTTTAATGCTCTTGAATGAGTTTCACTTGCCCCTGGAAGATTGTGTATCACACCCTAGTAGAAAATAATTAATTTCTATGTTATTTTGAACCAAATAACAACATTTCTAATGCCCTTGAACAAATTATATTGTCTTTTTTTAGGAAAAGAAAATATCTTTATGTAGACACCATTTATAAATTTTATAACACCTCCGATCTTGTACACCTAGAAAATACATATCATGGATGTACCTTTAGCTTCTAGACATTTATCAATTTTAAAAGCCTTACATATACTATATCTATGTGCCAAATTTATTATCTCTTAATCTGACCAATGTTATTATGATGACTCAAACTTTATATTGTGTTAAGATTGTTATAAACATGTTTATCTTCCTTTTTTTTAAGTTCTAGACATGTGCATATTTTCTAGCTACCTAGACACTTACCTCCCAGTTAGATGCCTACATTGATGTAAGTGTCATATCCCAACACAAGAGTCTAATTTTTCAAAGTCAGCCAATTATCAAATTAAATATATCCCTATGGTAATCCTAAATACTATAATACAAGATAATCTCTAAAAGTATTGGTATATATATGCATTATCAATCATCATTCATTCCAAACCTATCATATACATAACAAATCATAAGGCAAAATACTAAAGTATTTAATCAACCATTCAAGTGATAAAAACTTATACATTTTTTCTTATTTTTATATTAGTCATAAGGAAAACACATCTACAAGTCTGAAGTATTGAAGGAGCATCCCATGAGTCATATTTCCCAATTTATAATTTAGGTCACTCTATTCACTTGTTTATCACACATTACATCCTTATACACGTATAATCCCACATGTATGGGATAACTACATGAGTCTGAGGCCCTATTTAGAGTAGTGTCTATGTAGGTATCACCCACTAAAATAGGGTATAGGGTTAATTTGGCATTGTGAACCCACTAACCCATATTTCCCATAGCCACTATGAAGATGAAAAACTAGGGTTTGTCTTTTGATAAGGAGTGATAACCCATGATCTAGATCTGATCACACTAGATTGAAGGAGACACAAGACCTAGAATATCCTAGGTCATCACATCCAAATCTAGTAGGTATTATGTACTTGAAACCTATATGTATATTAGATAGAAGAATTAATGTAACCATTTGAGGTCAATGCAAGTGTCTAAGGTAATATAAGTGCTTAATCTAAAATTTAATGGTAGTCCCAAAATCTACTTCTAGTTTTATTCTTTCCTATCCTAAATCTATATGTGTGTTAGCATCAAAACTAGTTAAGTATCTTGTTTTCATTATCGTTGTAATATCTAGCATAGTTTTAATTTCTATTTTTGGCATATCTTAGTATATAAATTCATAATATTTTTTATCTAAGTTTTGAAAATTAATTATCCTACTATATAGATAGTTTATTACCCTTGTGTTGTAGAATATCTCTATCCCTTTTAACCCTAGATTCCGTAATCTATATTTTAGGATTAAAAATTTTGTGAACCTAAAATATGAGTCTTATTTTTAAAACTTAACATGATATAGGGTTTTTAATATCCTAGGTTTTCAACTTTCTATGATTGATTTTCAGATCTAAAACTTTACCCTAGGGTTTTACCCTCCTCTTGTTGTTAAGATTTGTGTTCATATGCTTACATTTTTTTTCCTCCTTGATCGGTAAATTTTAACCTCAAAATGTATCAATTTAAAAATTATCAATACGTATTTTATACTCAGGTTGGTATACTCAAAAATATCTTTTCTTTTACAAAGATATTGTACAAATTTTTCAAATTTAGCATTTTACTAGTAAATTTAGACCTACATGCCATACATTATACTTTTGTTTCCCTAATTTATTGGGTTCATCTCATTTCCTATTTTTCCTAAATTTTTTATTTTAGATTCCAAAATTTCTTAGCCAATCACTTTATATTTCTTTCTCTTCATTTGGAACATTATGGTGACCCTTACCTTTGGTCTCAAAACCCTAGTTAACCTAGAGTTTCCTAATTTACTATATCTTGAAGCCTAATTTCAAAGTGTTTAAAATTTAAAAATAAAAAAATTTCCATATTATACAAACATATTTATTATGGATATATATATCTTAGCTACTTCATTTTGTAGTGCATTATGGTATTTGTTACTTGTTATGTTTCATAGATGATGAAATCAATTAAAAGGAATAACTAACTTGATCAATCTAATGAGAGGTTTTCAAAATAAAATAAGAATTTATGCCTTCTTTACAACATTATTTTAATAGTATTAATCATATTCCTCCTAAATCTAATGAGGATGATAGATACCATCCCTCTAACCAAGTCCATGTTATCACCCATTCAAGGGATAGGGTAGATGGTGTATGTGTGCATGTTCAATCTGAGGTACCTTGGGTTTGTTCTTGTGAATCCTTAAAATATCAAATCATACTTATGAGCAAGTCAATATAAGAGTGGTAAAATAATTTTAGTTCAAAGATCATATTATTGGGAAATTAGATTGCATACCTAAAAAATCCAGCACATGGTACTATTAATAATGTGTTTGTATCCTCATCTACCAATGATTTTCCAAACAAGGTTTCACATCCAAATGAAAAGTTACAACTAAATACATCTAAAATAAGTGATTCAAAAAGTGACCAAAAGGCTACTAAGATTCCAAGTGAAATCTTAAGAGAAATGATTCGAGACAAAGTGATCAAACTAGCCCATCCACATCCTATAAGGTGATCCTAAATACTACTATGCAAATCATAAAATATATGGGCATCATAAAAAAATTATTTTTCATTAAAGAACATAATACAAAGTCACAGAGGTAGTGATCATATCATTGATACATAAACCAATTGCACCACTCACATTATGAGTACCTCTCCTAAAACATAAATACCAAAAATAAAAAATATTGTTAACAAATAAAAATTCAAAGTAAAAATAGTTACAAATATCAAACTTAAAGAAAGAAAGGTTCAAAAAGACAAATCTGATCAAGAAAAGGATAAAAGTTTACCTCTCAATAGTGATACTCAATTTTCCAAATGATTTTGAAAATAAATATTAATAAAACCTTGGTAATCATGGTTAAGGATTAGGAAAATAATATCAAAGAATCACTCATCCTATTTACGCATATGATCATAATGACCATTAAGGCTTGGGATATATTGTCAATACTAATGCAAATCATTCAAAGATACATTTGGCCAATACAAAAAAACAAGAACCTATAAATGAGAACAAATTAAAGAATAAAGCATAAATAGAAAAGATAATGTCACAAAAAGAAAAATGGGAACATAAAATATTTAAATAAGGATTTCTAACAAAATAAGTCAAAAACCAAGAGACAATTGAAAAATATAAAGTTTCAAATATAGTTACAAAATAGAAAACTACAAGCCTTTTTTCAAATCAGGCCAAATTCACTACTCATATAGATGGTAAACAATCTTCAAATGAATAGTTTAACAAACTATATTTTTATCCACTCGATAACATGCCACATAATCTATTCATACCTACATGACCTAGTACCTATTGATTGAATCCATCATTGGAAAATGAGAAACTAAATGTAGATAAATGCAAACCAAATATACCAAGTACAAACTTACCAAAAGAGCATGATACACTTTCTACTTTTTATATGAATATATATGACACATTTAGTTGAAAAAATGTTATTAATTTACCAGTACTCAAATATTCTCATCCTACCACTAAAATCATTTCATAGCTTATACAATCTCTAGATATTCTAAAAATATCAAAAAAAATATATATATCCAAAACTATTTTCAACATTTACTTATTTTATTAGTTCCTTGGCATATATGTTGTTAGTTCCATGTTAGTGGATAGCATATCATTTATTTCTATATACATGAGTTTTATACATTTTTGAGTGTGATACAAGCATACATAGATATATGATCTATGCAATTTAACATGTAATGGGTCTTCTTTCTACTCATGTCATGCAGATATTGGTGGCATCTTCTTCTTTGATCATGATACGTCCAAGTTATATCAATTTATGATCATTTTTCACTATCATATTTAATATTATATAATTACAAATGCCTTTATCCATGCTTATATCTTTCATAGTGTACTTGATATGCTATGTACTTAAAAAAAATTGTAACACATATATCCAAGGACTTAAATGATATGCTTATGTTTGTTACGTATGTTTTATGCCTTTCCTATATGCACTTCCTTGAGTTTATTATATTTCTTGTGGAGTATTTGAATATGCTCCATTTTTTTTGGGTGGGGGGAATGTCTTTGTTTGTCCCTTTGACATTTGATATGTCATTTCTTATTGTATGTACATTTGAATGAGTCATGTTTTTTTTTTATGGACATTTGACTAGCTCATGTCTCTTTGATTGTGCACCATTTGAACATGACCCTTATTTGATTCCTCCTTGGACCATTATATTTTTATTTTATTTTGAGTGCCTTTGTGTGTGTGATTGATTGCTTGTTGATATTATATTTTTACTATATGTATTTTACCATGATCTATATCATGCATTTTAGTACATGATATGACACATTCTACATGTTTTAATGATATATCTATGTAACCATTAAACTCATATATATTACATGGTTCATACACAAATTATATGATTATCTTATCCTTTTGAAGTCAAGTAACTACTAGTTACGACTTCTCTTCACCTCAAAATATGGGGCATATTAGTGGGGATATGCCATAAAGGAATGGCTTCCACATTATTCATAGATTAATATTATAGTGAGGTCATGCTATATAAACATGTTTGAAACACTCATACCAGTTTATATTTTTATATATACATTGGGGGCATGTTATGGAAACATGTTATCCACACTCATACTACTTCTCAATTTTAGATATATGTTGGGGGCAAGTTATGGAAACATATTCTTCACACTCATACTAGTTCTTAGTTTCAAATATACAGTAGGGGCATGTTTTGGAAACATGTTCTTCACACTCATACCAATTCCCAATTTTAGATATATAGTGGGGGCATATTTTGTAAACATATTCTCCACACTTAACACATTTTTTAAATTGGCAAAATTTCACAATCATATGATTTAGATACATATTTATGGAATAACTCTATATATTGGTACCATTATTATACTCAAGTTTTAGCATGAAACATACATAAGGTGTATATGTTATGCAAAAGGGAACTTAAATTTTAAAATCAAATTAGTTTTAATATTTCAAACACTTTTATGAACTTTAACTCACTAGGTTAGATTATTATGGAATGTATTAAACCAATCTAGAGAAATAATTGGTTCACTTTTTGGTATGGTTAAGGTGATTAAATCACTCAATATTTCCATATTTATAGGTTTTACTTGATTACATCATCTAACCTCATTAGTTTTATACTGTGAGTTGAATTGTTTAACTCATGCTCACTAGGTTATAAGTATTATTGGGTTGCACGGTTGAGCTAATCTCATTTATTAAATTATAACTCACCCTTTCTCCAAGATTGGGGGCATGTGTCCTCCTATACTTATATATTTATGAATATTTTATATTTTATATTTTTCCTAATCTCAATTCTAATGATTCATAATGATACATCTTTGAAATCAAATTCTCAAAAGGTAAGGTGGTTACATCGATACACAAGTGTACTCCTAAACCTTGATTTATTTTAATTTCAATTTCAGATTATATGCATTGATTATATAATTTAACATTTTTTTGGTTATAGGTCAATCACCAATAAAGTTCTCAATTTAGACTCACACAAATCCAAGTCATGTTATACACACCCATATACACATTTATTTTCTTTTAAATTAATAATTTAATTACTAGATTAAAGGGGGTGTAGACACTATTTCTAAATTATATAAACTTTAGTATTATACACTTGGAAAATATATAATCATATATGTACCTTCAACTTATATACCTTTCTCACTATCAAAAAGGCTCACATACATTATCTCTCTATGTCAAATTGATTATCTCTTAGTCTAACCAATGTTATTCTTATAAATCAAACCTTCTATCATGCTCAAAATGTTATAATCTTTCTTATCTTCTATTTCTATAAGTTATGGACCTATGCCTATTTTTGAGTTGTTTGAACACTTGCATCTTAGTCAGATGCCTACATTGACACAAGTGTCCTATAGTGTCTTATCCTAATGTAAGTGTCTAGTGCTGTAAATTCATCTAATTTGTAAATGAAACATATCCTTATGGTTGACCTAAGTTATTTATTTCAAGGTATTCTCTAAAAATATTGTTATATATGCATGATCAATCCTCATTCATTCCTAACCTAACATAGACTTAGCAACTCACAAGGAAAAATACCAAAGCATTCAAGTGAGAAAAACTTCCCTATTTTCTCCTATTTAAATATCAATCATAAGTAAAACACATCTATAGGTCTAAAGTACTAAAATATCATCCTATGAGTTATATTATCCAAGTTACATTCTAGGTCACTCTATGTACTTATGTATCACACTTTGCATCCTTATGCACACACAATCCCACACGTAGGGTAGAACTACATGAGTCTAAGGCCATATTCAGAGTAGTGGCTATGTAGGTATCACTCACTCACATATGGGTATTTAGGGTTAGCTCAACACCATGACCTCATTGACCCATTTTCCCATATCCACTATGAATATGAAGAACTAGGATTTTACAAGTTGACAAGGAGAGATAGCCCATGATCTAGATCTAAGCACACCAGAGTGAAGATGACACATAATCCAAAATATCTTAAGTTATTGCATCCATATCTAGTAGGTATTTTATACTTATCACCTATGTCTATATTAGATAGAAGTGATGATACAACTATCTAAGGTTGACACAAGTGTTTGAGGTCACATAAGTGCATAATTTAGAATTTGATGTTAGTCCTAGAATATACTTCAAGTCTAATTCTTTCTTGTCTTAGATCTAGATCTGCATTAGAATTATAACTAGCTAAGTGTCTTATTTCAATTATCATTGCAATATCTATCATAGCTATACTTTCTATTTTATCATATCTTAGTATATAAATTAAGAATATTATGTATCTAAGTTTTGAAAATTAATTGGCCTACTATAGAGATAATTTATTACCCTTATGCTCTTGGTTATACCTATACCCTTTAATCCTAGATTCCCTAATCTAGATTTAGAGTTAAACACCTTTAAATCTAATGTTCCTTAGGCTTACAACCATGCCTTATATCTAAGTCAAAATAGCCAAAAACAAAAAACCAACAACACTTCTCTAGGGAAATTTTAAAAAACTTCAAAAAAACATTTACCAAAAAAACTTCTTCACAATATTCATGGGTCTTCCATATTTATTTATCCTTCTAGATTAATGGAAACTATTAAGGTCTGATACCACTGATATTTATTTACATGCACATTTAAATGAAATAAAATATACACATTAATTCATGAAGCTTTCAATGGTAAAATATCTGATCATATGAAGAGGATTCAAGTTACATCATTTGTAAAAGCTTGCAAGTTACAAGTACATTGTTATACAAAACTTAACTACCAACTAAGTCCATAAACCATTTACTTAATTAACCCATTAAGTAATTAATATAATAAATTAATTAATTTATAATATAATTTAATAAAAAATGAGGTGTCTCTTAAAGATATGCATGTCATGTATAAAAAATAAATTTAGTAAACTAAACAAATCCAGTTGGATCAAATGAGCCAACAGACAAACCCAAAGAAAATAGGGAATGTGGCCTTCCCAAAAACATCTTAGGATGTTAGACTAGAATTTTAGGGGATACCCTTAGAGAAAAGGACTAATATAAGGGTCCATATCCAAAGATAGATATAATCATTCTGACCAAAACACATGAGCATGATGGATGAAAATCACTAATTTCTTAAGGATACTAGAAGTAAACAATATGGAATAAAGTAGCATAAAATGCCAAAGGGCATGAGGGTATAATGGTAGCATTGGGGAATAAGTATTATAATATAAAAATTTATGAAAATAAAAAGTACATGTGTATAAGAATCATATAAAATGACACAAACATTAGCATAGTTGCATGTTATTTTGTGCCCAATAATTTTAAATTCTATAAGAAGCATGATCTAGATTATGAAGACCCATACTTGTCCCTAAAATGGGACATCATAGTCTATATTAAGATCATGGATATTTTGATAATAATTAACTTTAATTAAAGGACAAAAAACAAACAAGTTAACATTATAGTAGGTAATGAGGATCTAGATATGAACCTTCTCTGGAAGATAAAAGAAGAAAATCAACAATAGACTAGGGCTTCAATCAATGAGCACGGGGCTATCACACACTTTAGATAAAAGTTATTATGTTTATGTAGCATACATGGGTTGATCATATGACTAAATGGGAAAATAAAAGTAATTTCATGTGTAATATACACAATGGGTAGATTGTAATTGACTACATTATATTCTTACAAAACTACATGCATAGAATACAAGAGCTATAAGTATAAGATTATATTATAGGACTAAAATTAGATCACAGTCATTATGAGAATATGAGAAACATGATGATCACATGGGGATCAATCAAATTAATCCACCATTTAAAGGAAACATACTCTTGACATATGAAAATTAGAAAATGGTCATGATGGCATTGAATATCATGTTTTGGGAATAGGAAAGTAAGAGATCACCTAACATTGGTATAGGTTACACTAGGAATAAGAGGTTAATTCACACCATTAAATAAGCTATAAATGCATGTAAGAGATATAAACCTAAAATTCAAAAATAAAAATATTCTCGATAAACCCATGATATGATGAACAATCCAAAGTTACATAGAAAATGTTAAAGAAACTAATAGGTAGAAAAAAAGTAAATAGAAAATAATGTGAGAAATTGGTGAGGACCAAAAAGAGGAATATACAAGAACTAAGAGGAAATAATTGATTCAATTATGGAAACATGAGCCAAATATATTTTTAGATGGAACTTCACAAGTAAAAATTTCTAATATAAAAACAACATAATTGAAAGCTAGTGGCTAGAGTACTCAAGGCATTTATATGAACGTGAAAATGAACAAGATGCACATCTCACTATTAGTGTTAGTGAAGAATGGTATGATCCACACTTATAATATTATAATATAATACAATGTATATCAACTCAACAAAATAGATATTTATGGACCAAGATATCCAAATATTCAATATATGAAAAAATAGAATACCCTTAAGGTAGGGCAACACTATACAATACTCCTTTAGGAAGGAATAACTCCACAATATCTCTTTGAGGGGACAACCTCCAATATCCTCTTACAATATAAAATTTAATGATTACTTGATTCCTTACAATGATAATCATCTCATTTATATATACCTTTATCTACCTAACAATGGATGGGTAACCTCTTACTCCCAATGTAGGCCAACCATTACCCAATACACTAATTCCATAATTTACTCAATTATCCTAATATATTAGACCCATATAAATAACTAAGGTGGATGTGTGCCACATGTTAACATCTCCATCAACCCATATACATTAATATATAATGTCCCTTGATACATAACATTACTTGCCTCATTGACATGTTTCACCCTTGAAACATAGGAATAAACTAAATAATGAGTGTGCTTCAAATCATTGCACACTTATCTCCAATATTGATCATCTAACCATCTATATGTGATCCTGACAGGTGATAGCTCTCCAAGATTGTTTCTAAATTCCATTATGCTCCTATAATTTCATTCATGATCATAATTTTACTTCTTTGGTGTCCATACATAAGTATTCCTCTTATGATTCCATGTACCATATTTCAATGCACTACTCTGATGCCATCCATGACCATAGTAGGTATTATTTGGCTTCCATGCATAGCCATAGTTATTAGAACTCCAATTTATTATATAGAAAAAGTGCTTTTTATTATGACACTCCCTCACATTTCTCCATTATTGTTTCCTCTCATGATGATGTGGGTGTCTATATACCTCAAAAAAATTTATACTTTGGCCTTATCAACTTTTTATTCTACCTCTTCCACCTTTTGCTTTTGTGGTTCCTTTATATCTTAAATAGATGAAGTGTTCTTATTTGATTGTATTATTTCTTCATCTATGTCTTCATATGAATCTTTCGCATTCTCTTTATCACCTATTCCAATCTCATCATCATGATCTACCTTGACTATTATTGGTGGCTTTCCCACTATGATATCCTGTAAAGTGACTTTCTTTTTCCTATACCAAAACATCATGAACTTCTTATGAACATTAATATTGATTGTTCCCAAAGTATCTAACCATGAATATATAAAAACCATAGCCACATCATCCATATCCAAAGCATAAAAATCTGAATGCAAAACATATTTTTCCATAATGAGCTTCAAATCTTCAAATATTAGAATATTCTTACCTTCTACATGAACCTCCTTGATATTATTTGCTTAAACATGTAGATGCTTGGCCACATTCATGTTGATGAATTTATAATTATTGGTAGGGTTTATGGACACAAAAACCTTCTTATTTTGAATGCATCCATGAAATTTAAAAATTGACTCATATTTCTTTGGAGCTAAATTATTTGGACCCTTATCATCTAATTCTTCTTCTTCTTCACTTGCAAGTTTTTCCTCATTGTCATTATCTTTTTCCACTATTTTTTATTCTTTATCATGTTCATTCTCTTCTTCATTACCATCATTATTTAATTCCTCTTCTTCATCCTCTTTTTCTTTTATATCCCATTGATCTAGGAAGATCTCTTCCATGTCTTCCCATGAAGAAATTTTTTGTACGAAGCTCAACTAATTAAACCAATGTTGTCCAGGCCCAGACAAAGAAAGAGAAAATTATGTTTGCCACAAAAAATTTTAAGTATTATTCTCCTTTCAAATGATCCACCATTCTCTAGCATCAATATCATCATCCCCTAAAAATACTTGTAACTTCATGATCCACAAAAAAAAAACTAGGGTTCACGAAAACCTAAAATATCAATAACTCATTCAAAATTAATCAAAATAGTCCCAATTTTTTATTGTAGCTTCATCTTATGATATTGGAATGTTATTAAAAATTTGTGAAAAAAATCCACAAATTTTGATCTATAGAGCAAATATATTTAAAAAACTAAAACTGCAATAACTCACTCCAAACATATTAAAAAAATATAAAATTGTTTTGGTAGCTTTCTTGTATTATTATACAACATAATTATCAATTTAACTAAAAAAATTGTTATATCTAGGAATATATGATGAAATGAGTACAAACACTTAAATATGAATAACTCCCTCAAAATTCATTAAAAAGGGATCAATTTTTTTTCTGAGACTTCCTTGGAATATTATACATATCCATGAAAAATATTATACAAAAAATCACAAAGGATTGGAATATATTGATGATTCTAAAAAACTAGGGTTTCACTCCACACAAATTACCCAAATCAAAGCTTTGATACCACTTGGTATGATCCACACTTATAATATTATAAAATAATATACAATATAATGTAGATAAACTTAACACAATAGATATTTATGGACCAAAATGTCCAAATATTCAATATATTCATAAATAGAATACCCTTAAGGTAGGGAAACACTATACAATACTCCTTTATAAAGGAATAACTCCACAATATCTCTTCGAGGGGACAACGTCCAATATCCTCTTATAATAGAAGACTCAATGCTTACTTGATTCTTTAAAATGATACTCATATTCTTTATATAGACCTTTATCTAACTAAAAATGGATGGGTAACCTCTTAATCCCAAACTAAATAAGGGGGATGTTTGCCACATATTAGCATTTATATCAACCCATATACATTAATATACCATATCCCTAGATACATAGCAAACAAATTTTCATGATTGAATACATCATACAAGGGATTAAACATATATAAATGAAGAAATATTGAGACATAGATAACATTCAAGTAAAGCATCTAAAATGGGGTGTAGATATTCTAGTACCTCAAATAAAATAAAAAAATCAATGAGTTCATCCAAAATGGCTTCCTGATAGAGTGGACAACCATCCTAACCATTCCTTTATTTATTAGCAGAGATGTATATAACCCTTCAAATTATCAAACTATCATGGTCAATCCTCTTTTCTTAAAGATATTTGGGAGAATGATATAACATAATATTATTTTTTATGTGGAGGGAAAATGAAAGAGAGTAAATGGAAAAGTGTTTTTCAAACACAAACACTCAACTATTGAGCATTGTCTCACACTTAGACATTTAGTTGAAAAGATTTGGGATAGAAAAGAGGATGCATATTATTTAATTATATACTTTGAAAGGGTATTTGACATAGTAAAAAGGAGAAAAATTATGAGTATAATGGAGGAGATAAGGTTCCCAATACACTACAAGGAAGTACTAATTCACATATTCTATGAAAAATTGAAGGCAACAATCAAAACTCATTGTGATAGAAAAGAAGATGTACATTATGTCTATGTATACTTCAAAAAGGTATTAGACATGGTACCAAATAGAAAAATTATGAGTAAAATGGAGGAGCTAAGGGTCCCAACACACTACAAGGTAGTAATAGTTCACATATTTTGTGATAAATTTTAGGCAAAAATCAAAATACATGCAACACTATCTGAGTGTTTTAAGAGTGATATAGGCATCAAACAAGGTTTCCTTTTATTCTCAACTATATTTGGGTTGTACATTGACAATATAGAAGATTAGATTAAAAAACTGGATGGGAAGGGGTCCACTTAGCAAAATATGTGATGAAAATCTTGTTTTATGTTGTTGTAGATGATATTTTATGATTATATATCACCTCAATCTTGCACACTTGGAAAACTTAGACCTTGGTTGTTCCTCTTACTTATTTACCTTTTCCACTTCCACAAGTCTTGAATTTATTATATATTTTTGCCCCTTGGCCTATATATCTTAGTCTAACTAGTCTTATGTTGATGACCTAGGTCTTTTATCTTCCCAAAATGCTTAAAATGTACTTATCTTCCATCTCTACAAGTTTTGAGCTTGTACCTACTTTCCTACTCCCTAAACACTAATGTCTAGGATAGACAGAAGCATCAACATTACTATCATGTCTCAACGTAAGTATCCAGCACCCTAAATTCATCTAATTTATAAATGAAACGTATCTTAATGGTTAGTCGAAGTGATTTAATGTGTGTTATTAATTTAAGGGGATTGATATAAATGAAAAATCAACCCTCATTCATTCCTTGCCTATAAAACCCTATGAATACCTATAAAAAGACCTAAGAACATTAAATTGAACAAAGCTTCTCTATTTATTCTTATTTTATACCAATTATAGGGATTACACATATACATATCTGAATTACTAAAGGAGTATCCCAAGAGCCTAGGTTATTATTGTACTTGCTTTATGTATATTACATGATTCACAAATAAGAGATAAATACATAGGTTTGAGGCCTTATTCAAATTATTGGCTTTGTTAGTTACACCTACTAACAACGATGTCCTTAGGGTAGCTTGACACCATATGACCAATAACCCAATCTCCCCCAAGATCATTATGAAGATCTAAATCTAGGGTTTTACTATTTCATAAGGATAAAATGTCCATGACCTAGACCTAAATGCACCAGAGCAAAGATGAAGCAAAACCCAAAATTATCCAGGTGGTCACATTCTTTTTTAGTAAATATTTTATATAGGACACTAGCATCAAACTTAGACAGTAGCATCAATGCAACAATTCTAGATTAACATTACTATTTGGAGAGATAGAAGCACTCGATCTAGAATTTGATGACTATTCCAAAATCATATTTCATCCTACTTTTTACATGTTCTAGATCTAGAACTACATTAGTATCAAAATAAGATAAGTACATCACTTGTTTATCATTTATATATCTAACATAGTTGTACTTTTTATATTTACACTATATTAACATAATAACTTTAGTATATGCTTATATTTGAGTTTAGCATCTAATTATCTTGATATAGATCTAATTATCACCCTTGTGTCATTCCATTTCTATGTGCCCATTTAACACTAGATAACCCTAATTCTAGATGTTTTCGGGTTAAACATTTGGATAACTCAACACGAATTGAACACAAAACTTTATTATACCACCTGCTCTCATTAATCATACTATTTATTCATTACCACATAGTCTTATTATACATATATAGAGCAATATCGATACCATAATGACACATATTACACCTATACATGTTCTCGATAGCATAATCTGAGTATTACACTAGACTCATAGTGGGGATATAACTATGGCCATCTATTAGATGGCATTATAGAATGATCTTTCCTCTTCAAAAATTCTAAAAATACCCAAAAAATCAAAATAATCAAAAATCTAAAAACACTTTTGGCACTTACATGTTGTATTGGCTCTTTGGCATCCATATGTTAGTTTCATATTGATGGAGGACATACTTAATTACTCGTACATACACATATGTGTCACATTTCTAATTGAGTGTGATACAAGCATACATATACATGATCTATTCCTATTTTAGATGTTGGGATTTCCCTCTACTCATGTCATATGGGACATTGGGGACATTTGTTCTTTGATCTTAATACACACAGGTTATATGATTTGATTATCACTTTATATTATCATGTTTGATCTTACATATATACTACACATGTATATTATCCATGATTATATCTTACATAAAATACCTAATATGTTATACACTTGACAAACTTTTCATAACACATTGGATCCATTAGCTACTATGACATGTTTATGTTGGTTACTTATGCTTTAGTCTATGCACTTCTTTAGGTGTTTTTCCTTGATATTGTATGCCCTGTTTGGTCATTTGAATATGCTCCTTTATTTGTGGCCCCCATGTGTATGTATTATTTCATTACCATTCCATATGTCATTATTTGTTGTATGGACATTTGAATATGTCATTCTTGTTTTTATGGACAATTGACTAATTCATGTCCCTTATATTGTGCAACATTTGAACATGCCCCTTATTTGTGGTCTCCTTAGGCCATTGCCTTTTGAATTTCTTTAGAGTATCTAAACATTTTCATGATATTTGTCATGCATATTATGCCTATATGTGATCAGATAAGTTATATGTGCTTCAATAATACATTTACCTACACATATTCCCTTATATATGCTACATGGTTCCATTCATAGATTATACAGTTATCTTCTCCTTTTGAGGTGATGTAACTAATAGTTCCTATATTTCTCTCACCTCAAATGTGGGCATATTAATGGAGGCATGGCATAAAGACATGTTTTCCACACATAGCACAATTTTTAGATTCAGTGGGGGCATGCTTTGGAAGTGTATTCTCCACATCTATTCATTTTATGGTATTTATATTAGTTTTTAGATTCAATAAGGGCATGTCATATGGGCATGGTTTCCACACATTCATAGTTCTTAGATTTAGTGGGATCATGTTTTAGAATCATGTTATCCACATTCATTTAGTATATGATACTTCTATTAGTGTAGACACTATGATTTTGTATGTCACATATGAATTATTTGGTGTCATATGCCTTTACATTATTATTTCATCCTAAATACACCTATCCTAAATTATAAACTATTTACCATTAGATACATGGTAATTTATTTTTACAAACTACCATTTTACCTTTTTAACCAACAAAATCTAATCTACAACTCATAAATCTTAACTCTCCAACAAATTATCCTCATAGTAAGTCCATTACTAACAAACCCATGTTTTTAATCCCAAATTACCCCGTAATTAGAACAACCAAAAATGGATCAAAGAAAACTTTTGCCAAAAAGGGTGAATTGATAATGATTCTCCTATGATTGGTGTTGATTTTCCCAATCAGCATCGATCTATATATACACAAGTGACGCTTTGGTTTTTCCCCTAAAAATTTTCAATTTGAAAGCATTGTTAATATTTCCTTATAGAATTAAAGGCAAATTCTAGCTCCACACTAATGAAGTTAGGCTATACCCAATCTTGAATAGTCATCACAAACCAAGGAGATTGCTTGCACCTATGAAAAGAATATACTCCACCTGCATCTATTTCAAGGTAAGTTCTTTGTCTTGAATATTTCATTTCTTATTTCATTTTATCTTTTCCTATTCATTCCACTATCATAACATCTCATATATCCCCAGTTTTATTTTAAAATATCCTTAATCATCCTTTAGATTTTTGTTTATAATCTTGTATAGTTTTAGTAGAATTGATGATAATTCATCATAATTGGTACCGATTCTATAAGATCAGCATTGATCCCTACATTATATTGTAAAATCTAAGCCATTTAATCCTAAAACTCTATCTTAGATTTAGTTTGATTTGATCTTCTACCTTTATAAACATGTAATTTATTTGTAGATGACTTTGCTTGGAATTTCACATGAAGTAATTAATATCACTGATCTACCCATTGTCTCTCAACCTCTCTTTGCTGACCAAAATGACATAGATTTTGAGTTATCACTCTGTGCTATTGTCTATTCTCATTTATTTGAAGCCACTTCTAACCATTTATATGTTATACAAGAAGATGTGAATTATGTTGGAGCTTATTAGGATGAATACTTTGCTTATATTGATAATTTAAATGAAGATTAGTTCTTAATAATTTTTGTTATCGCACCCATATTTCATCTTTCTAGTTTTTTAATTTTAGTGTTTATTATCCACTTAATTATGAAAAAAATTAGCTCACATCCACTTGAGGAAGTTAATAGCTTCTTATAACTAGTTCCTAACTAGGTAGCTCATTTATCTATCTATTAATCAAATTTGTCTAAGTTGTCTCATTGTGTGCAAGTTATTCTTCCAATCCAAAAATGAGTTCCTACATTCACTAGATTCAAATGGTGTGAAACCATATTTTTATCTCTAGGAATTCCTCATAAACCCTACATTTCTTAAAGTTTTTAGTAGATAATTAAATTAAAATGAAAAAATGAAAAACTACTATTACATTTTGGCACACTCGGTGGGACCCCTAAGGACTCATTGTTCTTGTTCTTTTCATTTTGAAAGTATTTACTTGTTGCATTTTCTTAATTTTTTTCTTTCATTTGAAAAGAAAAAAATCCAAAAATTCTTACTTTTCCTTTTTATTGTTTAAAAATAATTGCATTCATCCTTTGCTTGCTTAGATAATTCACATAAATTAATTTAGGTGGATCAATATATCATAGTAATAAAACCTTCTCACACACATCCAAAACCACATATTCTTAAAATAATCATTTTAAACATTTTCCTACCTAAGGATGACACACTTAGATTTCATCACCAAGGGAAAAACCAACTCGGTGTACCAGTTGATTATTAATTTTTTGGCAAGAAGTATAAAAGCTAAGCACTCAACACCCTTATTTCTACAGTGTGTGAAGTGACGGGGTAGACCCCAATACCAAGCCACAAATATTCTTCCAACAAAGAATCAAGCCTTAATGTACCTTCATGTATATAGAGGTTCCCATATTTAAACAAAAACCTGAAACCATCTTTAGATTACCATTTCTTACGTACCCTCATTGACATTTTTCCTTATCACACTCTAAATTTAGTTTCTTAAAAATTAAAAATATTTTAAGTATGTTTTATAGTGTGTGTGCTTGTTTCCACTAAAATGAGATAATAAAAAAAAGACTATTTTGTGCTTTTTAATTTTCTCTTTGGTGTTAAATGGTTTTGATGCAATAGTAATCGCTAAAGCAAACTGAATCCCCAACCTCATCCTCATCCATGGAACACACCTTGAGTCATTCTACCTCTCTTAAGTATATGGGGGAGGGTATTCCCCAGTTCTATACTCAGGGAGATCCTGAATTCACCACCATATTGGATAATAACCCAATCACTCTTAATTATTACCTTAGCACTCAATCCATCTATATTCCACTTTCCCTCATACATAGTATTCTAGGAGTTTTTTTGGCATGCCCCTAAAGGGACCTAAAGGGTTTATTATAACCATGGTTTCCTCTCTCAATAATCCTCCCCCAGTAGGTTCTGATACTAACACTATGCAACCTTTAAATAATCCACCTCCCATAACATCTAGCGGTCCATCTCTAAATATTATCCAAGCCCAAAATATTATTACACCTCTATTGTACCCCAAAAAATATCACTCATTTTTGGGACAACATTTGAACTATTTTGGTCCTATAGACCAAAATTGTCTCTTCCCTTTTCCAAAATTTGTCATCCTGGGCATTCAAATTTTTCATTTTTCAAGTTTCTCAGGAATCTACGGACTCTCTAGGAAGAGAAATCTATTGACTCTAAGGAAAATAAAATCTACGGACTCTGCAGGCCAAGTTCAATGGGCTTTACAAATTGATTTCTACGGACTTGGTTTTTACGAACTCTACAAGTAGCAGGTTCATTTCTACAAGTTTAAAAGGCTTCTATAGGCGGGTTCAATCAAAATAATTAGTTTCCAACACTTAGTCATTTTTGAGATTGGTTCAGCACCTTAGTTCAATCAAAAATTTCCATCGGCAAGCATCTAAGCAAGGATCCAACCATTAAACCATTGAACCATTGAACCTTGAACCATTTTGGGTTCAATGGGTTCAACAAGTTCAAAGGTTCAACGTCATTGGCAAGAGTTAAGTGCTTCATCAAGGTTCAAAATTCAACCGCTTCAAGGTTCAATGGCTTCAAAATACTTATCAAAAAGAAGAAGGCTTGAACCATTAAAACGTTGAACCATTGAACCACTTTAGTTCAAAGTTTCAACGGGTTCAAGGTTCAACAGTTTCAACGCATTTGGTTTAATGAAGGAATTTCCAAAGGACTTAGCCAAATAAAAGGGAATGAACCATTGAATTGTTGAACCAAAGCTTGGTTCAACGGTTGGTTCAATGCTTTGGTTCAATCAAATGGTTCACTCAGTTGGTTCATCAAATGGTTCATCCACTTGGTTCAAAGCTTGGTTCATTAGCTTAGTTCAAAGCTTGGTTCATCAGGCTTGGTTCAATCAAAGGGATCATCAGCTTGGTTCAAAGCTTGGTTCAAAGCATGGTTCAAATCTTGGTTCAATGGTTGGTTCAAAAGAGTCGTTCAAAGCAAAAGTTCAAAAGAGCCTCTCGAAGGACAAGTGCCCTTGTAGAGGGCACTTGGTTAACAAAAGCACCCTTTAAAAGGGTTATTTTCAAGGAAGCCACAAAGGTAATTATTTTAAATTTTTATTTAAGGCAGTTAAAAAAGACTAAGGCAAGAAATAATTCTTTCAGACTTTTTGTCCGAAGGAATTCCTTCGGACAAAAAGTCTGAAGGAATTTAAGAAAGAAGCTACGGGCAGAAAGCCCAAAGAAATTTCTAAAGAGACAAATCAATCAATTCTGGAACATTTTTGTCTGCAAAAAAATGCCTGCGAAAAAATCTTAGGGAAAATGCCCATGGAGAAAGCCTGGGGAAAATGTCTGCGGACTTTTTTTCTATGAGAAAGTGTTCACTGTGGAAAAAGCCTGCGAGAAAGCTTCATGTAGGACTTGTCGAAGATAAAAGGCCATCAAAGGACCCCGAAGGGCAGGTGCCCTTATAGGGGACTCTCAGCTGCCAACTTAAAGGACACTCCCCCAAAGCTGAAGGGTCACCTTCTCCTTTGGAGGATGCAAAATAGGAAAGCCAAAGAAGGACCAAGGGTGATGCACCCGAAGATGTCAAATTCAAGAATAGTGAACTAAACGTTGAAAGCATATTGACGAGTGCATGAACGTTAATTTCAAAGATCATAAAATAGCCATTGATCTTTGTAATCTATAGACTCGAATGCATTCACAGGATTTAAGGCCAAGATCAGTAGGAAGCGATTAAGGAACAGAGTATCAAATTGAATCAAGGACCCGATTCACTTAACCAGAAAAAAGAGGAATGATGAAGAAGGATCAAATCGATAGGTAGACATTGAAAGATGCAAACTTTCAATAGCGTGACTTGTTTCTTTGAATTGAGAAAAGCAAATGGGTAGATGCCCCTAAATTCTAGCCTGTCTTCTTAACAAATTTCAATGCAACATGATGTGTTACTATTCTCGAGTCCTTCTTGAAGAGGCTATATAAGGGACTCTCTTTTATTGTAAATGGATCTCTTTTTGACAATCAGAAATGAAACTCTGCCCCAATTGAAAGGCATTGTTGAGACTTTGAGCTTAGATTGTTGATCATATTTTGTTATTGGAATAAGAAAGCAAGTGACTTTTTAGAATTTATGTTGTGATATTTTTGTTGTTGGGGAGAACTGTTCTTATGTCTTTTTCCTTAATATATTTTATGTTCCTTTAATTCAATACGTAGAATTAGTGAAAGTAGTTAGGAAGGTGTCCTGAAGTCAACTATGGAGAGACTTTATGCCCCCATAATTACATTTAGTGTGTTTTCTTTTTGTTTCTGTGTAAAGGACCTTGGGACGACTTTGTGCCCTCATTGTCCTTCGTATCTCACTCTTGGGTAATTTAGGTGGAGACTTTGTGCTACATCTCAATTTGTTGGTTACTACGTCCTTAGTTACATTTTGCTTTTACTACCAGGAGTATTCTTGTGGCTTGTTGAATAGTACTTATGAAAGAAGAGGAGTGTTTTCTGTCATTTTCGTTGAGTTTTTCCTTTGATTTGCATGCATCATCTCTAAAGAAAGAGAGATGGATTGTTTGTCCTACCCTTGAATATTATTTTCTATTTATATATATATATATATATATATATCATATCCATAGGGAACCTCCCCTTAATGAGAGGAGAGATTAGTCCCCTTTTGATGTGGTAAACCTACACATTTGGATGACCAATCTTCCTACTTTGGCTGATCAGACCTATTTTGTTTATCAGTACATGCTAATCAAAAAAATATTCAACCAACAACCTCAACCTATATTTACTCCACCTCCTACCATGACACCTCAGAATGTAATTATTTTAATCCCTATAATTCCCCCACCCATCTAAACTAACATAGCTTCAAATCCCCAAACTCAGCCTTTGAAACAAGTTCCCTTGAGTCAACCTCCTCAGCAGTACATCCCAATGACTACCTAGTATGTAGCTCCCTCACAATCCCTTGGGTCCACTAATATACCCTTACAATCCCCTCAATATGTGGTAGCATCCCAATTGATTATGACCACTTCAGTTGGTTACCCCTTGTCACAATCCTTTTCCACTTCATTTCATACCTATCAACATCTTGAATAGAATGTCTCAAGGGGTATTCCTCAATATAATACCCAACCTAACCTTTAAAAAATCCTTATGAATAAGATGTAAAATTTGGAAGCCTCTACCTCTAGGAAAAAAAATATGCTCACTTATGAGAAAATCTATAATGAACCCATTAATCCAATTGTCCCTATTATACCATACCCCTCATAATGGTAACTTCCAAACTTTATGAAATTTAAAAATAATTAATATCCTTAGCAACACATTTGAGCATTTAGACACACTTATTATCTTATATCCCATGATGACACTATTCTCCTAAGAACATTTCTCATGTTTCTAGTTGGACCAACTTTAGACTATTATAGTTCTATCCCTCAACATTCTCTATTCTCTTTTGGGAAACTAGCCCAAATATTTTTAGATCACTTTTTAATTAAGATTTCAAGAAAAGTGACCATAATTGATCTGTATGCCATTAGATAATTTGATGATGAAGTTGTTGCTAATTTCATAGCTAGATGGCAGAGTCTTATAAACCAACTTAATTTTTCCCTTCCTCAACCAAAACTAATTAAATTATTTGTGAGATCATGTGTTAAACATATCTTGTAAATATTACAGGTTTAATCCTTCAAAACTTTTGACAAGGCCTTTTCTATGGCTTATAAATTAGAAATATGAGATTTAGAAGAAGGGAAGGTAAAGTTATGTAATAAATTCAAACTTGATCCCTCCAAAGAAACTAAAAATACCAAAACCAAAGGCATTGCTAGTGTTTTGGTCTTCAAATCATCACCCATATAGATAAAAATCCAATCCAAACCCTCTACCTCCTAAGCACAATCACAAAAACCATTAACACATTTTCCTCTATGGAAATACACACTCTTAAGGGAATCTTATACTTCTATTTTAGAGAATATCTTAAAATCATCTATCATAGAACTCCTTCTAGTTATACCTCTTGAAAACTCTCACCCTAAACCCAGTCAGTTCAAATAAAATGACTTTTGTAATTACTATCTTGTACCAAGTCATGATGTCAATAGGTGTCACTACTTTACAGGTCTAGTTCAAAACCTTATTGATCAAGGAGAGTTACAATTAGATAACCTTAACATTATTCCTAATCAATCCATAGACATATTTATGCATCCACTCCCTAACCATGCCTCTACATCTAATTCTATACAAACTAATTTAGGATGCACCTTGGACCATGAGACCCATGTGATAAGTATGATCCATGATCAACTTATACCATAAAGAGGTTGGTAGTGATTCTAAATCACCTCCCATATTAAATAGAATCGCATATGTCCTTATAGGAGATTATTTCAAACCACTTGAATCAAGTAGATCTATCCCTAAGAATCACTCAAGCTTTTTGGATCTCATTATTTGGGATCCTCTTGAGAAAACATTACTTAAACCCATTCAAGATAATCAACTAGAAATAAAGGATGAGAAATATATGAAAGAGGATGTTTATTTAGACATCCCAAAAGATACACATACCACTCCTTTATTCACTACAACACATTCATGTATCACACCCACCCCATCTAGCTTACTCCCCCCCTGATAAGACTATTATGTTACCTCAACTAAACCCAAGACTAGCTTCCCTCATAGCTCGAGAAGAGTCAAATTTTGTAAAGAGAGAAATTAGGTGGAAGGCTTTAGGAATTGGAAACAAAAACCTTTGGGTATAATGAGTATAATCCTTACACCATCCTCTTATAAGGATTGAACTCCTTAAATAGGATATCCTTACTACCCCAGAATCAAATTCAAAAAGGGAAGATGCCTCTACCACCTATTTGAAATAGAGCATCCATATTGGGACCTCATCCTTTAGCAAGACCAAAAACCACCAATGTATAATCCTATTATAAATATCATATACCATTACAAATGGATCTTATCACTATAATAATTGCAATTCATAATTCTTTAAATCCTTACTACCCACGAGGCCTAGGTATAAAGTCTTATCCCAAACACAAAGTACCTATTGTAGGGAATATTCAAATAACCAGTGTGAAGGATCAAGACTCAAAATCAAATGAAATATCCATTCCAATGCCTTAAAATATTGAAAAACCTAGTATGGATCCATTTAGGGGGTCTTTCTCTAATATGCTCGATAAACTTCTTCAAACTTCCCTTGTCACACTACCACCGATAAAACCTATTAACCTCCATATTCAAAAACCAACATAGTATTGGGAAAAGAAGAAATGTGCATATCATCAAATAGTGGGACATGATATTGAAAGTTATAATTTACTAAAATATATGGTCTAAATATTATTAGAAGATGATGATCTTTTAATGGAATAATTTTCTCATGGTTATCCCCATAGTCAAACTACTATGGTCATGTCCATCCCAAGAACTAGTATATTACCAAGAGTGTCAGAATGAATTTCAAAATAAGATAGAGTCTTTGATATAACTCAATATCATCCCCTCCTAAATCCTCTAGATTTTGATGAGTTTGAAAACATGATAAATCTACCATTATTTCAGATAGATGCAATTCACATAGTTACATGATCCCAGACCTAGGATCATAAGACCCCAAAGTAACTATTAAAAAATCTCTTGATTCTAACATAAATATTCCTAAAATGCCCATACCAAAACCTAAAATATATATTTTAGGAAAAGTACAAAAAAATAATGTTTCAGAGTTGATACAGATATATGTTTTAAAGTAGCTTCATTAACTCCTAGTCAAGATGTCCTTATATGAACTTGAGCAAAACTCTCTACAACATCACAAAGCTATGATATAAGCCTTGAATATACCAAGATACAATTAGATGAAACCTAACCTCTATTGGATTTTATCACATCACTTCAAAATTCATCATCTATAACATTCCATAATTCTAAAATATCACCATTGCAGCCTGATGATCAAGATCCACCACTATTTATCACTACCCAAATTAATCAGACCCAAAAAAAATGAGTAATGATTAATAATTTATCAATCATAAATATTATATGCTCTCATACTTTTAATCAACTAAAGTTACCTAAAACTATTGTAGCTCGATCTCCATTTTATGAGCATTCAATGATACTATGGCCCTTATGTTACGAACGGTTATTCTTCCCATCTAAGTAAGTGTATGTACCCTCCCTAAGTTATTTAATGTAATATAAGGGGATTGTAAATATAATATCCTATTAGGATGTTCTTGGATATGTGTTATGCATTTATTCCCATCCACCTTGCATTGATGTCATAAATTCGAACATGAGGGTAAGGTCCATAGTATCATGGTCGATCCCCATACATTTAAAAATTTAAATATTACCTTTTGACAAAATGATGTCTTAATTCCATTATAAAATGTGATCCCATCATCTAATAAATCATCATCTAGTATGACAATCCCTACATCAATAATTGCTAGCAAGGATTCCCTTGATTCTATGTTTCAACAACTATCAATGGGAGAATATCAGTTACTAACATTAAACACCCTCCCCACTCCCCAAGAATATGGGTGTCATGACAAATAACATGTGTATTATCCTAATCTTTGGGAATTCATTACCTTTGGTCCACCTTTCCTCTACACTCATTTAATCTATAGGGTGATTGATCATCCATATTTAAGTCTTGATAGCCAAACCCATGCCAAATCATTCACCTCAAAATTCTTGTTCCTAGATAAACCTTGCTTTACACAAACATACCTGAAATGGTGTTCTTGGAAGGGATTTGGCATAGGATGCCATGAACAAATGCCACATGATGTCACATTAGGGGATTTTAGGAAACCTCATGAAAAACACAAGCTAGGTTTTTAAAAAAAAAACCCCAACTACCCTAGAAACCACTCTTCTACCTATTCTCGAAGAGGACACATCATCCTCACCATCCAGCACCCCTTTTGAGATAGATGAGGTTATATCCATTCTTCTAGGATTTTTTTAATTCAATACCATCACTATAGAACCTCTTATCTATTACATCAATGGGGAAACCAAAACCATTCCTCTCTCCTACCCAAATATGATAGGGTAGGATTTTCCAACCATCCCTATTCTTTATTGCCAAGATGATGAGTCAATCTTAACTCATTTAGGAATGGAAAACTCCCATCTATGCAATTTTCTTCCATATTAAACCTATAGTCTATTAAATAAATCTACCATCAACATTAACATAGGATATAATGAGACTCTATGAACAGTTAAGGTCAGCAAATCTTTAGATACTCAAAATCACTAGGGATTCACTACATTTCTAGAAAATCATAGTGAAGCATTCATTTGGTCCTATAGAGACATGCCTGGTATCAAACCTGCTATTATCATCCATACATTATCACTTTTTTATGTAAAACTCTTTAAACAAAAACTTTAAAAAAATCATCCTCACATTGCACTCTTGGTCAAAAAAGAATTGCAACATCTCTTATCTATCAATTTTATCTAGCCTATTAACTACCCTCAACGGTGTCTAATATAGTCACTATCACAAAACCCATATGAGGATTGTGGCTTTGTACTAATATTCATGACCTTAACCTCATTTGTCCTAAAGATGATTTCCCTCTTTTTTATATTGACCAATTAGTGGACTTAATATCTAGACATAATATTTTTTCACTTATGGATGGTTTCTCTGGGTATAATTAGATCCTTACTATACCAAAAGATCAACATAAGACTTCATTTATTAATCCTTGGGGGACCTTCTGCTATCAAGGCATGCCTTTTGACATAAATAATGTTGGGGCCACCTATTAAATGGACATTAATTATATTTTCCATGAAATAATCTATAAAATCATTAAATATTATGTGGATGATCTCCTTGGTGAGTCAAAATTGCAAAAATACCATATTTCAATGCTTACAATATTCTTTGATCACCTAATCTAGTTTTAAATCTATCTCAATTCTAAGAAATGCATTTTTGGGGTTTTGAAAAGCAAGATTTTGGGTTTCATCATCTCTATTTTTGGGTTAGAGTTTGATACCATTAATATTAATTCCATTATAGAAATTCCACCCCCATTCAATCTTAAGCAACTCCATAGCTTACAATGAAAATTGTAGTCCATTCATCATTTTATCTCCCAATTATATAATTGATGTCAACCATTTCATCACCTCCTAAGGAAATATACCTATTCCATTTGGGACTATAGCTATTAGGAGGCCTTCAATGCCCTCAAAAGATATCTTCTCTCACCACCAATTCTCATTCCTCCAAAGGAGGGGAAAATTTTCTTCTTGTATATTTTATCCATAGACCATGCCCTAGGAGCCATGCTTGCCCATCATGATGATCAACATAAATATTAGGTGGTTTATTATATAGGTTGTACTCTCATTGAATACGAGGCACACTATAGACATACAAAAAAATTATGCCTGGCTTTAGTTTTTGTAGTTTCCAAGCTTCACCATTATCTACTCAATCATAAAAATTATGTGATCACAAACATGGATCCCCTAAAATTTATGAATTCAAAGCCTTATCAAAATCAAAAAATGGCCAAATGTCTCATTATTTTATAAAAATTTGATCTTGATTTTATCTACCAAAAATTAGTTAAAGGTCAGATCATTGTTGATCAACTTACTAAGGCACCTCTTGATGATAATCAACCAATCAATTATGAATTCCTAGATGAGTCCATATCCTCCACATCTCAGTCAGATCATCAATATCAAATGACTTTATTCTTTGATGGATCCAAGTGAGAGTGTGGTGGAGTTATAATTATCCTAATCCCTCCAGGGGGACACCTATACCTTTAACTTTTAAACTTGATTTTGATTGCACCAATAATATGGAAAAGTATGAGGATTTGATCATAAGTATCTAAACCACTTTAAAATTAGGTATTAAATCACTTAATATCTATGGTGATTCCCAACTTATGGTCAATCGAATAAAGAGTACATATCAATGTAAAACAACACCCTCCAAAAATATAATACCTTGGCTAATCAATTACTATCCAATTTTTAGAATTATGCTATCCAAGCCACTCCTTAGTCAACGAACAAGTTTGTGGATACCATGGCCTCCTTGGCCTTGTTTATCCCATCTTCATCTCAAGAATATAGGTTATTTGTTCTCATCCACAAATTTAATCAACCTTATTTTACCAAAATTGATCTTCCTTCCATTCACAATATAGAGGAAAACCCATTGGATCTTTGGTATGCATAGATATTCAATTATTTATCAAAGGGTATTATTCCTCCAGATTTATCCAAAAATGGCAAGCAAGATTTCCAAAAATGCATCACTCATTTTGTCATAATAGGGGGTGTTCTCTATAAATGTGATTTTGATGGTATCCTTCTTCATTGTCTCCAAAATCATGAAGCTACACTCGCTATCAAATAAGCTCATGATAGGTCATGTGGTGGAAATTTTAGTGGTCGCACCATTGCTAAGAGAATATTATAATTAGGTTATTATTGGACCACTTTAAATCATGATTATTGAGAGTATGTTAATAAATGCATAAAATGTCAATAGCATGCCAATCTATCACGTGTCCCTAATCTTGCATTATAGGTAGCACAAGACTGTTGGCCATTCTCCTAATGGGGGTTTCATCTTATAGTTTAAATCACTCCTAAATCTTCCCAAATCCATGGATTTATCATCACCACCATTAAATATTTCACTAAATTAGTGGAGGTTATTCCTCTTATCTCAACTAAATTGGACAAAATTGTGGAGTTTATTAATCATCATATTATTTGTCACTTTGGTGTTTCTCATAAGATCATTACATATAATGTAAAATATTTTAAAAATAAAAAGGTTCAATATCTTTGTAAATCTTTTAACATTAAGCTAAGTTTTTCCTCACCTTACTATCCTCAAGCTAACGAATAGGCCAAGGCATCAAATAAAACTCTTGTCAAAATCTTAACTAAATTTGCTAATGAGGCTAGAAAGAACTAGCATCTTCATGTTCCTTTTACCTTATGGGCTTATCAAACTAGTATTCAAACCCCTACAAGTGCTACCCCTTTCTCTCTAGTTTATGATTCCAAAGATGTATTTCCTTCTTGAGGTTCAGATTCCTTCCCTACGCATCTCTCTTAAAGATATAATTTCTAAGGATGACTTTCATCAAGAATTATTAGCCCAACTTGAGCTATTGGATGAACATCAATCGATTACCCTTGACAATATCTGTGTATATCAAGGATGAATAAAATGTGTCTATAATAAACATTTAAAAGAATGTGAACTTAATGTTGGCGACCTTGTCTTGAAATAAAATCAACATGTAACTAATATGAAAAAGAACAAACGAGGAAAATTTTCTCCAAATTGGCTTGGACCATATATTATCACCCACAAATATGAATATATGGCATATTATTTGGCCCCTCTCAAGGGAAAACTAGAGCTAGAGTCTCTTAATGCATTACATTTACGTCCTTTACATTGTTAATAAGTTTTAATCACCTTGGTCAACCTAGTTTCTCTTATTTTGGTTTGATAATTAACTAAAACCATATCCCTTTCATTCCTAAAAATGCCAAATAATGATATATAGAGTCATTTGCTTATCCGACAACATGTCTATTCTAACCTTTAATATGAATGGCCTAGCTCTATTCATAGCATGCTCTAATTGGACAAGCTCTGCATATAATGGGAAGGAGCCCCACATCATTATTTCCTAAAACCTCTCCCTATTACCTCAGTAGTTCATTTTGGGAATAAGACTATCATCTTGTACAATAAATCTTTTGAAACTATTCTAGGTTACCTTAAGCCAATCCATAAGAATAACACTAGGATTAAAAAATAAAAAATAAAAGCATCTCTAAAAAAGGCAAAAATAATAGATTGATCCCTCGAAGGATAGCTGATTCAAAAAGCATCTCTCAAAATATATACCACTCCCTCAAAAGATGGATATCATGCATGAAGCATCCCAAGAAATTTCTTGTAGTGATTGGATTTCTCTAAATTAGTAGACTTCCCACACTGATCAGTCTACATGGATTGGTACAAAAGGATCCTAAGGCCAACCTTAGCTTTGGAATGCAGGATGAAAATATATTTTTCTTAAAAAATCCACTTTTTATCAAAATCCTAAAGAAAAGCAAATCCCTAGAAAATTCTATCTCAAACCCATAGATCCTAAACTTCATTAACCTAAAGGTGCTAGGATATTTATTAACAGTTAGTTAAGGATACACATGCAATTACTGCAAGAGGTTTTTCTTGGATTTTGGTATAATCCAATGATGACTAAAAAAATCTATCACTCTATCCTAAACTAATCAAAATTGAGATAATTAATTATCTATCATTTATCACTCCCATAATATATATCAGGATTACCACATATATCTTGATCATAGAATAAGAATATCATAATTTAAATTTTGCATCATTTAAACTAACAATCCATAAGCATCCTAATCTAAACCCATAATCATAAAACATAAATCCATAATCCATAGTCTAAAATAATCCACAATCACATCACATAAATCCATGATATTCAAAATTTAAAAATCCATAATCCAATCTAATCCATCACATCAAATAAATCCATAAAATCCCAAGCTAAATACATAATCACATAATTTAAATCCATAAAAATTTTAATGTAAATCCATAACATTTAAATCCATAATAAATATATCACATTATCATGTCATCTAAATAGCTAAATTCATAATCACATAACCTAAATCAAAACATCCTAAACTAACTCTATGATCCAATACATTACTAGAGATGGTTTAGATGGATGCTCCTAACACCTCCATCCCCACCTCCATACCCACCCCCATTTCTTCCTCCATCTCCCCTCTAATATCTCCCTCATAATACACTCCTTATGATGTCAGAACCTATATGGGTCCATCAAGAGGACCTGCCCTATATGGCCACATGTGTGGCATATTAACAAATCTATGGATGCAAATATAATATAGTCTACTCATAGTAGTACATCTCAGCTACAAGCTCCTAATATCTATCCATACTCACAATACCTACCTATCTTATACTCAGTTTGGCTCCCCCTGTAGCTATCTACCCCATGGCTCCTCCATCCCCTCATCATAAGCTATCCCCCTCATCACTGTATCTATCTTGAGCCTAAATTTTTAGATCATGATTCAAATTTAGGGTGTCATACTCTACCTAAAAATCATCTAATATGGTCAGTATACCATATCACTCCATTTACATGGTAGTGAGTTCCCCCTATACTAAGGTCACATGTCCTTATAAAGTGATGCACTAGGATCTCCATTCATCCCTCTCATCAATAATACATATAGAATTTATTTATTATTCCTCTACTCCCTCCTCTCTCCTCTCCTCCTCATCTCCTCCTCTCTCCTCCCTACATATTGCATCTCCTCATTTGATCCCTCCTATCAAGGTCACACCACCCTCTCTTATCTAGAATCTAGATGCCATGACCACCACACTAAATATGTTGGGGTATACCCCACATCATCTATATTTGCATCTGCCATCTCCTCCTTGAGTCTTATTGAAATATTTGTAATGTCCACCTCTGGTAGTTTGATCTTTATATCATCCCATCAATACACTTATGGGGCCCATGGTATATCCTGAATCAGCCCAAACTGCCTCCTCACCCTCCAAAAGTGGAAAATATCTATATACTCCATCCTCTTCCCTATCATCCATCTCTCCCTCTGAATGTCTACTAACTCTACCTCTACCCCAGGCCATGTAAGAAACCTAATGTAAGGCATCCAAATGATGTTACCATCCTACATCTCCATGAGGACTCATCGATAATATGCTAGATCTCATATCACACCATCTATGTAAACCCAAACCAAATATTCCTTTCATTAAATGAAGGCCACACTATAGGTAGTATCATACCATCGTATCTATAGGGTACCAATGGGTTGTATCACTCTGATATGCCCATACACCCAACACTACAAATCAAAGGTCACATCTAAACCAAATATCCTCTGAGTCATCCACCCCCATAACTCCCTATATATATTTGTTAATAAAGTTGAGGCCCAAGAAAATACTATCTAATGTTCCCAAATATCTATAACGACACTTGTGAGGCTCCATGGGAACCTACCTCTACTTGAGTCAAGGAGGGTGTAGTAATAAATGTCTTTTATCATCATCAGTAACACTAGTCTCCCATCCATATCTACATCATAAAATGTATCAAACACATATCCTCCTATCATAAAGGTAATATCTATGAAATCTCCACCATATAAATATGTCAATGTTTTTGTGTGACCCTAGTCTTTTGTAGGTAAAATGGTATCCCCCTGCACTAGGAGCCATAGTATCCTATAAATATCCTCCACTATAATGGTCATCTCTCTTGTAGGTAACCAAAAAGTCCTATTGGTCACATCCCACCACTCTAATAATTCTACTAGTAGTCTCATGTCTCTGTGAATACTGTGGTAGAAGCATACTCCTCCTAATCCCATGGCCTCCATATGAGCCCAATCATCATCATTCAACTAATCATGTAACCACTCTAAAAAGGGTGGAACTTAATCTTTCATCCTTAGTAATGTCTATACTTATTATCATAATCCTATATAAGCCTTAAAATTTCTAAAAATTTCACTTAGTTAACCCTAGACTCTTTAACTTAGTTGTTTACCATTTTCTATAGATCAACATCATTTTATTCTTAAAAGGTGTCATTTCCAAAGAAGCGATGATGATTTATTAGAATCACCACCAATCCATGTTCATCATACTACCCTAATAACCCTACAAATTCCCCTACCCAAAATATCACAGTAATAAAAAAAACTTAAATAAAACAAGGCATACCTCATCCTGAGACCATCGTCACCACCTCTGACCATTATCTCTCACCTCCATCATACCACACATCAAAATCACTATCAAATTGTATCTCTTCACTCACCGTGCATTGATAGCAAATGAACTATTTCCATGTTATATTTACTTATATAGTCCACTTTAAATTCATGTTGATCTTTTTAAAATCAACATCGATTTATATGGATCATCATTGATTTCCTTAATCAACATTGATCTGGATCAAATTTTTCTCTTTTGCACTACTTATAGTTTTTTATGCATCTATTCTTGATTTGAATCCTAATCTTTTTGTCTTTCCACACCTATCCAATTATTTATCCTATTATATTTTAGGCTTGTGGACATAAGCCCCCTATTAGTCCCATAACCTACATAAATCATGCATGTTTTTTGGCTATAGGTATCACGCACACTGTATAACATATTTTATTTCTTAGATCAGCCAAACCCTATCATTTGTTCTCTTGATTGGCCTTTGTTTAAACCCACTTTTTCATAGCTATGGAAATTTATTGCGTGATTTGTCTTGGGCCATCTTTGCTTGAACTATCTCACATCCTGTCAATGCAAAAGTATACTTCATGTTATGTATCCTCACTTTTGGTTCCCATTTATTATTTATTCATCCCATCCATTAATCCATATTTCAAACCTGTCACCCACTCATCATCCTATGTTGACTCTCAATTTGAGGGGGGATACATCCTCACATAAACCTAGGGAATTGGACCTCTCTTAGTTTTTGTCTCATGACACGTTATTACATACCACTCCACAAAAAGGGGAAAATATAGAAACTATAATCTCATATGTCATATATAAATTATTTTGTATCTTAAGCCTTTAAATTATTATTTCATCCTAAATAACCCTATCCTAAAGGCTAAAATATTTACCTTTAGATACATGATAATTTGTTTTTATAAATTACTACTTTAACTTTTTAACCAATAAAATCTAATTTACAACTCATAAATCTTAACTCTCCAACAACTTACCCTTGTAGTAAATTTGTTGATAACAAATCCATGTTTTAAATCCTAAATTACCCCACATTTAGAACAACCCAAAATGGATCAAAGCAAACTTTTTCCAAAAAGGGTGAATCAGTAACAATTCTTCCATAATCAGGATCGATTTTCCTGATTGGCATCGATCTATATATACATAGGCCACCCTTTGGTTTTACCCCCAAAAAATCTCAATCTAGAAGTGTTGTTAATATTTCCTTAGAGAATCAAAGGCAAATGCTAGTTCCATGATGATGAAGTTAGGCTATACCTAGTCCGAAACATTCATCACAAACCAAGGAGATTTCTTGCACCTTTGGAAAGAATATACTCTACCTATGTCCATTTTAAGGTAAGTTATTTATCTTTAATATTTCATTAATTATTTAATTTTATATTTTCTTGCTCATTCCACTATCATAACATCTTAGATATCCCTAGTTTCCTTTTAAAATATCCCCAATCATCCTTTAGATTTCTATTTATAATCTTGTGTAGTTTTAGCAGAATTGATGCCGATTCACCCCAATTGGTACTAATTCTACAAGATCAGTATCGATCCCTATATTTTATTTTAAAATATGACCCATTTAATCCTAAAACTTTGTCTTAGATTCAGTCTAATTTGATCTTCTACCTTTCTAAACATGGAATTTATCTATAGATGACTCTGCTCAAAATTTCACATGAAATAATCAATATCATTGATCTACCCATCATCTCTCAACCTCTCTTTGCTGACCAGAGTGACATATATTTTGATTTATCACTCTATGCTATTGTGTATTCTCCTTTAGTTAAATCCACTTCTAACCAATTAGATGTTATACAAGAAGATGTGAATTCTATTGAATTTTATTAGGATGAATACTTTACTTATATTGATAATTTAAATGAAGATTAGTTCCTAAGAATTTTTATTATCACATCTTTCTATTTTATAATTTTAGTGTTTATTATCAACTTAATTATGAAAAAAGTGAGTTGACATCTGCTTGAGTAAGTTCATAACTTATTGGGACTAGTTCCTAATTAGGTATCTCACTTATTTATCTATTAATCAAATTTGTTTAGGTTGTCTCATTGTGTGCAAGTTATTATTCCAAGGCAAAAAGGATTCCTACATTCATTGGATTCAAATGGTGCACAACCATATTTTTATCTCAAATTATTCCTCATAAACCCTACATTTCTTTGATTTTTTTAGTAGATAATTAAATTAAAATAAAAAAATAAAAAACTACTATTATAATCAGTTCTCATATTCAATGGGGGAATACTTTGGAAGCATGTTATCCACACCTATTTAGTATTCAAATTCTTGAGTTTACACTAGGGGCATGTTTTGGAAACATGTCCTTCACATTTTTATTTATAGCAATATATGAATTTATCTATATATAGTGGGGGTATGCTTTGGAAGTATGTCCTCCACACTTACACAATTATCTAAATTGGCCAAAACACACAGTTATATGATTCAAATTCATAATTATGGTAGAATTATATGCATTGGTACTATTGTATACATAATTTCAACATGAGAGATATTTAAGGTGCATATGCTATGAAAAATGTGCCTAATATTTCAAAATACAAATTATTTTTAGAATCTAAAACTCTTTTATGAACTGTTACCATATCATAACCTTTTTCATACTAATATCCCATAGACTTTTATGTACTAAATTATTGAGCCAATCTATTGCATTAAATGGTTTTCTTTTGGTCTATTGAAGGTGATAAAATCACTCAATCTAGCAAGTTCTTAGGTTGTACTTGATCATCCATCCTCACTAAGTTATAAGTATCATTGGGTTGCATGGTTGAGTTGATCTCAAATGCCATGTAGCAACTCACTTTTTATCCAAAGTTGAGGGTGTTCTCTCTCTCTCTCTCTCTCTCTCTCTCTCTCTCTCTCTCTCTCTCTCTCTCTCTCTCTCTCTCTCTCTCTCTCTAGATATATGCACTTTATTTTTTCTATATTTGTCCTAATCTCAATTTCAGAACCTTACAATGATACATTTATTTCAAAACAACTTGCCAATAGGCAAGGCAATAACATCAACACATAGGTGCAATCCTAAACCTTGATCTTTTAATTTAAATCAATTTCAATTAATTTCAATTCCATATTATATGCACTAATTATATACTATAACATGCTCTCTGGTTGCAGTTTAGTCACCATCAAAGCACTTAAGTTGGGCACGTGTAAAGATAAGGTGTGTTATACACACCCAAGTACGCATTATTTTCCTTTAAACTTTAATTACAAGATTAAATTGAAGGAAAATGTAGATGATATTTATGGATTATATAGCACCTCAATATTTTACACTTGGAAAACTCAAACTTTAGTTGTTCCTCTCATTTCTTTACCTTTTCTCACTTCTATAAGTCTCGTATTTTATTTATTTTTATGCCTCTAAGCCTACATCTATTAGTCTGACTAGTATTATGTTGATGACCCAAGTCTTATATATTTCTTATAATGCTTAAAATGTACTTATATTCCATCTCTAAAAGTTTTGAGCCTATACCTGCTTTTTTGCTCTTTGAACACTAATTTCCAAAATAAGGAGCAACATTGATGCTACTATCATATCTTGATGTAAGTGTCCAGTGCCCTAAATTCATTCAATTTATAAATGAAAAATATCCTAATGGTCATCCTAAGTTATTTAATGTGATTTATTACTCTAAAGGAATTGATATAAATATAAGATCAACCCTCATTTATTCTTCATCTGGAAAACCTATGAATACCTAGTAAAAAGCCAAAGAGCATTATAAGAGCATTCAATTAAACAAAGCTTCCCTATTTATTCATATTTATATGCTATTCATATGAGTTAAACATCTATAGGTCTGAAGTACTAAAGAATCAACCCAAGAGCTTGATTTTTTAAGTTATAAGCTAGGTCACCATTGTAATTGCTTTGCACATATTGTATGATTCATATACAAGTCAACACAGAGGAGATAATTACATGGGTCTAAGGCCCTCTTTGGAGTATTATATATGTAGGAAATATTCACTAATAATAGGTTATTTGAGGTAGCTCAAAATCATGTGCCCACTAACCCATTTTTCTTCAAGGTCACTATAAAGATGGAAAGTTAGGGTATTATCATTTCACATGGAGTAATTATTCATGACCCAGATCTGAATGCACCAGAGTGAAGGTGAATTAAAACCTATAATAATCTAAGTGGTCACATATTATTTCAACAAATACTTTGTACATGATACTAGCATTTAATTCAAATAGTAACATTGACATAACTATCCCAAGCTAACATTACTATCTAAAGAGCTAGAAGCACCAGATCTAGAATCTGACGACTATTCCAAAATCATCTTCCAAGATGCTTTTTATCTATTCTAGATCCAGAATTACATTAGTATAAAAACAAGCTAAGTACATCACTTTTTATAATTTTTATATCTAGCATAGTTATACTTTTTATATTTAGATTATCTCAACATTATATATTTAGTGTATGATTATATCTAAGTTTAGTATCTAATTATCCTGTTATAGATCTAATTATCACTCTTATACCATTTCATTTCTATATACCCATTTAACCCTAGATAACCCAAATTATATGTTTTTAAGGTTAAAAAATTGATGACCTATTTCTAATGACAAAAAAAACCCAAGATTTAAGATGCCACCTACATGCTTTAAAGTTTTTTTGTAAATAATTTAAGATATAGGTGAACATTAGAAAATCCAAAATTATGTTTTTCTTAGTGAAAAGGAAGAAACAATGTCTTGGATTTAAATTTTTAGGAGAACCTCTCAAAGTGATGTTAGAACATAAGTATACTGACCTCGACTTTCTTGATAATCTTAGTTAGGATACATGTAAGATGAAAATAATATAATGATGGTTGAGAGATCTTTACACACTTCAAAATAGGTGTAAAAATATTGAATTATGGGATTGAAAGACCTCTAAGGTCCTATTTGAGTTACTTGTCATATTTTGGTGTGGTATGGCCATGAGGTATGGGCTACTATAATAATGAGTTCAAAATGGATGAAAGAAGAAAGAATCCAAAAGTGTCTAATCACAAATAATTTCAAAAGCATGGCTTCATTTCCATATGAAATTATCCTTGTTGAAATAATAAATTTTTTGTTAAAGTTAACTGCTATGATTGGGCTATTATGTTACTTAAAAAAAACACATGAAGATTAACATGTGCCCTAGGGCTACAAGAGAGGAAAATCTGAAAAAGGTAGAAGACCAAATGGATGAAGTAGAATCATAAATGGATGAGTAGATGGGACATCAACTTAAACAAATGCCCAAACCTCAACAAAAACAAAAAAATTATTTGAAGGAAAAATTTAGAAGAGGGATGTGGAGAAATAAAATAAGTAGGAAATGACAACATTATATTACAAAGTTCAACCCAACTTACGAGCATTGTGAAAAAGTACATATCGGGGTTAAAATTAAATGGAGCGTGTTTTAACATTTTAAGACTTAGTGAATATAAATCCTATGTTGTTAAAGACTTGAGTATAGTAAATCAAGGTAGAAATATATAATAAATACAACCATTGATTTGTTATAGAATTGATTATATTTAACTTTTCTAAAAATAGTAATAAATAATGCAAATGAGGACTTAGTTAGAAAATGATTGAGATAGATGACTAAAGGCTAAAAAATGAAGCAAAAAATAGTCTAAGTGTCAAAAATAGGGTCCAAGTGTCAAAACCCCTCCTAAATAGTAGTACCCTAATTAGACAATTATGCCATGTGATGTTAGTGTCCCTATTTTGGTAGTAGTGTCCTCTGTGTAGGACTATTCTGAGCTTCTAGGTGCACCTATGTCTATATATGTAAGGTATGTTTTTACATGCATGAGTCATGAAACCCTATATATGGCCTATCTTAACTAAATTTATGATTAAAACCTAATCCTCCATATTTTTAGGGTATCTGACTGATACAATTAGCAAAGTGTGTTTATTAGTGGGGTAGGATATGATGAGAGTTTCCTACATACTAATACTCCAAAGAAGGATCAAGTTCGATGTAGTTCTCCCCACCTCAGTGTTGATGTAAGTACAAGTGAAGCTAGTATGATATTTTAGTTGAGTGATTTGAATGTGCTTGAGACTGAAAATATAATTAATATGAGTTTAAGAATATTTTAGATGATAGTATGTAGAACTAGGGAAGAATATGGATCGATAACCTTAATTATGCACAACTTGTTCTGAGTTTGCATATGTAATTTGTATCTTATTTCCATATAATGGGTAGAGGGTTAAAATGCATGTATATATATACTATTTTTATGCTTATATGAGTGTTAAAAGAGGTCTACTTTGACCCTAAAATGTCTAATATTTAAAAATATATCCATTTGTGAAAAAAAGGGAAAGAATAGTAGCACCAATATTGGGACACTAGCGCCATGTGGCACTACTGCCCCTATTATAGAACTAGTGTACAGGTGGAATAACCTAAGGAACAAAGGGCCATGATGTAAGAATGAAGGTTTGAGATTGATTTAGGGATGATGAGGGATGCTTGTGTCCCATAAGAAGGCTGGATAAGTGTGAAAATAGGCTTTAACATAGGTCCAGATCTAAGCTAGGGATAAGTGATTTCAAGTAGCACTCTAGCACTCAAGTGTCACTTTTAGGTGATTGCATTTGCACCCCCCTTTATTCTAAAACTATAGTAAAATAAAATGACTTAGATAAAAGAAAAAAGAAGTGTACCTAGACGTACCTAAGAGGTGAAGCCTATGAATATGGATCTAAGTATGTGAATCATGCTCCATTGCATGTCCTGTAAGTGAAACATGCATAAATCAGTCCTTACTTAAGAGATATAAAAAATAAAGACAAAATAGAGTAAATAATTAAAACTAAGTAAAGGGATAAGAAAGAGGAAAGGAATGAATACATCTCACTAGGTATGTGAACGAATGCATAAACCTGATGACATCTTGTGTGTGTATATAGTGATCAATTAGTTAATATCTTAGACTAATTTGATGGTTTCCTCAATCCTCATGTGTGGGTGGCTCAATAAATCAATATATTTTTGAATCCATCATTGCCCACCCCTACTTAGTGGATCATGACATGTGAATAACTTAGTTTAGATGGATGGTGTGTCTAACCCTCTCATGTAAGTGGCTCAAGAACTCAAGTAGACTATGACTCCATCAATTCCCACCCATGTGTAGTATATGCATCTAAAAATAAAATTGCATTATGTAATTGGATATGTTTAACTGGAGATGTTGGCTCTACGGCCACTTGAGAATGCCAACCATTATAGATGGAGTAAGGCATGAAACTGGTGTACAACATGGAATATGATGTCTAATGTATATAACATAGATAATTATATGGAGTTTGCCATTCCATCTAATCAACTAGTGTGTAAGTGAGCATACAAAAATAATGTGATGTGTACATGACCCTAAATATGATATTTAAGAATATGGATTCTACACTGAGTTATAATAATTTGTATCTGGTATCTAAACTATAAATGGGAATGGTCATGCCACACATGATGACCCTAATATGAGCAAACTGGTATGAATCTGAGCTAAATTGAGCCAAAACTAGTAAGTATATAATTGAACCTATGCAAACCAAGACTATACCTACTGTACTTTCCTAGATAATTTAGATTTTTCCAAAATTGAGGCTACTAGATAGTAGTGTCATATATTGGATAATAGTACCATGTGGTGATAGTGTCCCAATTTAGGTTCTAATATCCATCTATTCTGATTTTTATGTAATTGTACTAATCTTTGTATCACTTTTTCCACTATGTTTTTTTGAGTCTAATTTTTGTAATCTAAGCCTATGTGCTAAAAATTGTACTATGAGTACATTATGGGAGCCTAATCTCTGTGACAAACCCCTGTGAATTCCCCCTCTTTTGAGGGGAATTGTCGAACCTATGTAAGAACTATCCTCAAGATAAAAATATATATAAGATGTGTGTTATCTAGACCATATATGATATATGTGTAATAATCTAATATAATGTGCATGCATAACATCATAATGTAAGATAATCTGATCATAAGTTTTTAATATGTAATGTATATTATATCTAGCATTCATAAGGCTGTCAATATATGTATGAAAATGTATGTAACAAAAAATATGAGTAATAATTGAGTATCTACCTATGAGGTTGGGGCATGATGTCCATCACAACATCCAAGTAAGAAGGGAAGATGCATGGGGTCTCTCATGGCATCTATATTTGGAGTGTGTAACAAATAAAAGTCAAATGTCATGGCCATGATGCATATAAAAAAGTATACATAAAAATGCGAGGCATGCACAAAGTAGGCCAAGAAGCCATAATACAAGGGACATAGGCACATATCACTAAATATGAGAAAGTAAGACATAAAAGGACATATTCAAATGTCTGCATATGCAAATATCAAGTAAGTTGGCTTAGAGACACATAGAAATACATGTTCAAATGTTCACATACACAATCAAGCAAGAACACACAAGGACATGGACACATGTCCAAAACATACATACTATGAAAAGAAGTGGTGTAGAGGTAAAGAGCAATGACATATTCAAATGCCCTCAAATAAAATAAGTATAGAGATAAAATCAATTATAAACTAGGAAATATGGAAATGCAATTATAAATGAACATGTAATAAAAATCTATGTAAGAGTGAAGATATACATATATCGAGTCTAAAGTAATAGTATATGGAAAAAAATATGAGTAGGTGTAGCATGATCAATCTCAAGATATATAATAATGTAACCTAGTAATCAAAACTGTGTATAGAGTTCCCCCAAATGGGTGGATGTGTCAAATAAAGAACCCATGTGTCTATGTAAATCCCCATAGTGGGTAGATAATAACAAATTTAGAATGATGTAATGGACTTGAGTCTTGAAACAATCTGTAAGCACTCACTAACAACAAGTGAAACATATATGTACAATAAAAATGATTATACTAAGATAGCTAGCATATGTAGTGTTTGGCAAAGATAAGAGATGTAAACATGGTAATCCATACAATCTATACTTTTATATTTTTGAGTAAATGTTTGAATATTTTTGTGTTTTTGAAATATTATATTATTTTTGTGTTTTCTAGAAATAAGCTACATATAAGCAACATGAAAATGAATCTATATACAAGGAACAATAAATAAGGAAAGTATGTACAATAAGGGAGGAATAATAGTAACTAATGAGTCTCATGGGAGAATCATTATCAATGTGTTCTATGTCAAATAAAGGCACATTGATCATGCATGTTGTATGAAAAGGTAATTGTGGTCTCAAAACCTACTACACTGAGTGATCTATATCTAGCCCTGCCTATGAAGTGGTGCTAGGAATCTATGAAATTGAATATGGTGTCCTATGAACTATAGGGGTCTTAGGGACCCATATGGTATAAGATGTTGTAGCTAGCATAGGTGCCTTGTGTTGATAACCCTGAGAACTCAATAATACTGATCTCAAAATAAAATGAGTAGATAGAGGTACTCTAAAATATGTATCATATCTCTGACGTAGGGGTCTCTCTAATAATGGTATCCATGCAGAGAGTATGCATACATGTAAACACTATAGGATTAGACCTTGCATGCACTGGTGGATCCACTGAACTTTGTGGTGTACTGATAAGAACTATGTTCAAAGTTGTAATTGGTAATTATGTTGTAACTGGTAACTATGTCATAACTAGTAACTATGATGTAACTACATGTGAGATGGGTATAGGATACTCATATGAAATACCCTCAACTATGATCACCTAATTTTCATGTATATATTTTAGATATTTGTGTATGATAGATGGGATGCCCTGTAACTTTTGTATCCATGGCCTACCCAATTACATGTCAAATGTGTTTGCACTAGGTAATACTAAGAATCTAGTAGCCACATGTGCTAGTCCAACCTGTAGTAGAAGTGGAATATCCCTAATGGAGCTCTGAACATGGCCACTAAAGCCATAAATAATTATCTAAAGGAGATATATCCTTATTTTAATACTCCAAATGCTATATAAGTGTGATAGTACACATGTTAATACTTGACCCATTATCAACCATAACACTCTAGATAGGATGATGATCTATGTAGGCTCGTACAAAGAGTACATATAAGTCTGAATCATCATCAACAATCTCTTGCTCTAAAAAAGTGATGAGTGTTTTATCTAGAATTTTAGTATGGTACACATCAATGATAGTATGTAGTGGGTGTGCATCCTCTGTAGTAGTGTGATATGATGTTGGTGGTGGATGTGCATAATACATTTAGTGAACAACTGAAGTGCCCCCTACCTCATTTGTTGTGTGATTTAGAAATAGATCTAAGAATATTTTTAATGTTTTAGTTTTTATTTGTTTAACTTTGGGTGCCTTTGTGGGTGTGCACATATCAATAATGTTAACCTCTATCAAATCTTGTATCTAATGTTTTAAGTTGATGCATTTGTTTGTTGTATGGTCTAGTGCCCTGTGGTATTTTTAGAATGCAGTAGAATCATAGTTATTTAGAATAGGTCATGTCATACCAAACTCTTTGATGGGAAGGAGAGATATGACATTACATTCTAAAATCTGCTATAAAACATGTGCTAGCAATTCTAGAAGGTTGGTGAAAATTTTGCATGAAAGAGATGATAAAACTAGGTGAGGAGATGGATTTGAAGCTACCTTAACTGTGGCCTTTGGATCACTCTTTTTTTCATTGGCCCTTACCTTGTATGGAGACTTACTATAACTCTTAGTAGTTGATTTTGATCCATTTGTATATTTTAGTTTTCCCATAGAGAGAAGCTTGACTTCTCTTTATTTCACTATGTGGCATAAATATATGAAGGTTGAAAACTTCTTGAACAAGATAAATTCATGAAATGCTGGTAGTAAGCTATGTTTGAATATGTCTTAGAGCTCTTTATCTGCCATGGGGATAGTCAACTTGGTCAATATAGTCTTATATCGTAAGATGTATTTTGCAATAGGCTCATTTGATTTTTTTTTTAGTTGAGCTACTTGAGCATATGAGATCTTATCACTGATGTTTATTGAAAAATATGTTAAAAATATATCCACCAAAGATTGAATGTGGTGATAGACTAATTTAGTAGATCATAAAAACCACTATAAGGCATAATCCTTTAAACTGCACAGAAACAACTTAGTGAGGAGCCAATCATTGGACATGTAATCCAAACATGTTGCATAGAAATCTTTGAGATGATTCTCTATGTCACCCTTACCATCATACAATGTAATCTTAGGTGCCATGAATATGGATGGAAAAGGAGTTACCGCTATGTGATGTGCCAAAGGTGTATGTAAAAGAACATGAAAATCCAAGGCATGTGATGGCCTAGTGACTCTCTACTTAAGATGTAACACCTTAGCCTGTAGAGTATGAACCTTTTGCATAAGGGATTTTACATATGGAGAGGAGGAGTTAGCCATAGGAGGTGTAGCTATCACTGAAGGTTGTTGAGTTAAAATTGGTTGTTGTGTTAGTTGAGTTTGCCCCAATGTAGGTGTAACAATGTTATTATCTAGGGGAGTATAAGATTGACCATTGTTTGATTTGTGAATTTCTTCATGGATAATATTGATACAGTCATCTTGCATATCCAAATATTTGGAAACAAAATTTTAAAATTTTCTCATATCAGTTTCACCAAATCGGTTGTTGAATTTTACCATTATATGTTAAGAAGTAAGAAAACAAATTGTTGTATATTTTGAACCTTTAAAAAAAAAAAATTATGAAAGATTACAAAAAGTAAATACTAAAACAAATTTGAAAATTTTGAATTAATATTTGAGCATAGAAACAAAAAGGATACAAACCCTAAGAGCATCTAAGATTAGGGTTTGAATAGTATTTGAAGTAAGTTGAGTTCACCAAATGTTATTACCTTTTATGACTTAGTAAATGTAAATCTTATGTTATTAAAGTGCTGAATATATTAAACCAAGGTAGAAATATATAATAAATATAATCGCTAATTTTTTACATAATTGACTAAATTTTACTTTCTAAAAATAGTAATAAATAATACAAATAATAACTTAGCTGGAAAATGATTGAGATGAATGATATACAAGCTAAAAAATGAGGCAAAAGTTATTCTGAGTGTCACAAAAAAGTTTTAGATGTCAAAACCCCTCCTGAACAGTAGCACCCTAATTAGACAATAGTGTCATGTGGCACTAGTGTCCTTATTTTGGTGGAATTGTTCTCTATGCGAGATTGTCATGAGATTCTAGGTGCACATATGTCTAGATCTATAAGGCATATTCCTACATGCATGAGTCTTGAATCCCTATATATGGCATGTTTTGATTGAATTTATGAGCAAACCCTAATCTTCCATGTTGCTAGGGCATTCAGTTGATACAAGCAAGAAAGTGTGTTTGTTAGTGGGGTAGGCTAGACATCTTCAACACCCCATTGTGATGAGAGTTACCTATATACCAATACTCCAAATAGGGATCAACCCTGATGTAGTTCTCCTCACCTAAGTACTGGTGCAAGTGCAAGTGAAGCTAGTATGATAGTTGACTTGAGTGCTTTGAATGTACTTGAGACTGGAAATCTGAGTAATTTGAGCTTCGAAATGTTGTAGATTATAGTATGTAGAAGTATGATAGAATAGCGATCAATAATCTTAATTGTGCATAATTTTGTTTTGAGTTTGCATATGTAATTTACATATGATTTCTATCCAGTGGTTAGAGGGATAAAAGTCATGTATATATATTATTCTAATGCTTGTGCAGGGGCTAAAAGAGGTCTACGCTGACTGTAGGAGATCTAAGATTTGAAAAAATATATGTTTGCGAAAAAAGAGAGAAAGGAGAGTAGCACCAATATTGGGAAACTAGCACCATGTGGTACTATTGTTCATATTATGGCGATAATGTTTAGGTGGGAGACCCTGAGGTACTACAAAGGGCCAATATGCAAGAATGAAGGTCTAAGGTTGCTTTAGAAATGACTAGAGACACTTATGGCCCACAAGAAGGCTGAATAAGTGTGAAAATAGGCTCTAGGATAGGTCTAGGACTAAACTAGGGATATGTGATCTCAAGTAGCACTCTTAGCATTCAAGTGTCACTTTTAGGTGATTACCGAGAGAAAATATCCTCATTGTTCAAATAAGGACTAACTTTTGTAGGTTCAAATGTGAGACAGATAAATGTACGACACTTAAAAAATAGTAGGAAGAGAGAGTTTATGTTTTATGCAATATATACGCAATTAAAATGGAAAAAATATTTCATCTTTAAATATTTAAAATACATAAACATTTGAATTAAATATGAAGAAATAGTTATAATTAATTCCATAATAAAATTATTTGAAAATAGTAAAATAAAAAGGTTAAGAAAATAATCCTTCTATTTTTTAGACTAAATCACACATAAAAACCCATTATTAGTGTCGTTAATGTGCACGCGAAGGGCCAAAAAGGCTACTCAAAACACAAACACCTCAAAGTAAAGGAAAATAAGTGTCATATATATATATATTCCTGATGAGTGTATATGGAAGAGTAATATTATGCATTGTGTATAAAATCTGGTAAAGGCAAGCAAAAGCAATGTTTCAGACGGCCAAAGCAATGAGAAGAAAAAGAGGAGGAAGTGGGTATTTTACTAAATACACAAAACGACAATGGCTACTGTAACAGTTAATGTCATGCCGACGTGGAAATGAGCGGGCTCCCCGATAAGTCGCTGAGTTCGGGCTAAAATTTCAAAAGGTATGTACCGGTGGAGATCGTTGGTAGGCTGGCTCAATTTAAAATATAATGTGAACATTTCCCTACGAATGGGCAGTGTCCAATTGTTGTACCGTGTCCAATTGCATTCGTAAATCCGTACGGATGAAGAGGCGTGCATTTACACGGTATTTAGCAAACAGTTACGTATTCCGACCACTAATTCCGTATATTTCGGATATAATCTCGTACTCTTTCTTAGGTGGCCTATCTATTATCGTTTGTTTTCGATCTTCATTGTTTTGATTGGACATATTTGGCAGTTTTTCTTAAATGTCAATATACGAAAGATTTTGCTTGAAGTTTATATTTCAAAAAGATTTTGCTTGAAGTTTTTGAAGTATATATTTCAAAGTTATTATTATCTTGATAAAGGGCGAGGGTCCAAGAAGTTAGATAAGGCCAAGGTTCTTTGGATACACACATTTTTTATGGAGTTGCAAGAGGCACCGGTGTTTTAAAGGTGGTGGCGGTATCTTTTGTGATGTGGGAGGCTAGCCACTTTTGACTTTCTCATTGATATTAGGAAGGATAGAAATAATATAATTAAGGTAAAGGCCCTTTTAAGTGGGTTGTAATTTGTGATTTTAAGGAATTGGAAGAAACTTATAATTAAAGGTGATTTTTTTATTATCATTTAAATAGTTAATGTAATTGTATCAATGCACATAAAATATAAAGTACGATGGAAGAGATTAGGTTGTTACACTCAAAATTTGATAAGGTCAAGTTTAAGCATGTGAGAAAATCAAGAAATTGGTTAGGGACTGGGCAATGAATGGCGGGATCATGTTTTGCCAGGGCTCAATTTATCCTAATAAGATTTGGCTCCCTCCCTTCCCTCAAGATTTTTTGTTGAACATCTTGGTTAGAGATGCTTCACAAGGCTACAAGGTAAGGTGATAATTATAATTATAATAATAATAAAAATTGATGATACGAAAGGATGATTTTGGAGCTTTATGTTTGAAATCATCATTGGTAAATTAAGGATCAATAAATTATTTTTATGGATAGGGGTGGTGTATCATCTGGTGTCATTCCCTTGCATCCAAACTAAGGTCATAGTCACCTAACACTCTTGGAAAATGTGCCTTCCTTAATAATCTTGTTCAATTGGTGATACATGTCCTTTTTTCATTGTAAGTAACATGATCTTGTGGGAAATAGAAAGGGTGTGTGGGAGGTGACTATTGCACTAGTTTTCTCTTGATAATTATATAGGTATGTTTGGCCTTCTCCTTTTGGCTCAACATTAGTTCCTAGTTGATAAGCACTAAGGTAATGAAATTTATCCTTATGGTAATTTTGTTGAGTAAAAAGGATTATCATTTGGGTATATATGCTAATGGTCTTTAGTTCGATTATGTGAGCATCTCTTGCGTCTTGAAAATGTGGGTGCACAAGTGACTATGTTGGCACTAGTCAATCTCTGCTCCTGTTGAGTGTCATTTTAATTTGTTTGCATAATAGTGGATTGAATGGTATGAGGGGTTGAAATGTGCTTTTTAATGGAAATTTATTTTTCTATTGTGATTCTTGATTATGGTTAGCATTGGATTTATTCTTAGCACTATTTAGAAGGAAAATAATAATCTTTTTCCTCTAAAAAAGGGTGTTGAGCCTCATTAGCTTTTGTGCATCTTACCCCTTCTCCTGACTCAATTATCCCTATAATTGTGAAGTCACTATCAAAGAAGCATAAAAATTTTATTTGCATTTATTTGGCTTTGGGTTTGCAGTATAATGTGTACTTTTATGCAGAAATGGAAAGGGTGGTGAATTTAGAGAAGGGTAAAGGGACTCAAGCTTAAAATGAGTCTAAGAAAGGTAATTGTATAATTAAGTTAAATAGTCTCATGACCAAGGTAATTAGCTCTCAATTCTTGACTTATGTCAATAATGAGATTCAAAACCCTTATATGTCGATATTAGTTCATAGGATGTGGTAAACTACTAAAAATATTAACAAGGTGGAGGTGAAAAATTCTAGTAAGCTAATGAAGAAATTGATGCTTGACCTAAGGCAACCAATTAGGAGAAGGAATATCTTCAGTGTAACCTAGTCTTTGAGTTGTGCCAACATGTTGTCTAATGCAGCGATTTCTTTTTCCCTTCATGAAGATCATGAAGACTTTAAGAATGTGCATCACTAGTACATTCTCATGGATGGTTTGATAGCTATTAGAAAAGGGAAAGTGAGGATTGCAAGGAGTTTGGATTTTGTGTTGTCCAAGAAGGAAATATTTCATCCCCCAACATACTCCCCCCTGCCAGAGGAGGAATATTTAGGAGAGTATGAAGATATGGATGTGGTTGAGGATGGAAATGTGACTAATGAAAAGAATGTGGTTGAGGTGGGAAATGTAATAGCGTTAGATTAGTTTGGATATTACAACAATTTAGTAAAAACTATAATTAAGTTTTTATGGTTTAATCTATGCCTATGTAATATACCCAATTGGCCTCTTAGGGAACTGATAGGATAAGATCTCTTTTTCAAGTTTAAAAATTATGTTGGATGTGGATAATTTTTGGTGTAATAAGCTAAACCTTTTTTATAATAATGAAACAACCTATGATATTATATGGCATGGTTTTTTTCTAAGTGGGATGGTTATTTCTACATGTGATTGGTTGTTTTCCTTAGTATATTATTTCTTGCTTGAATTAATATGATCATGATGATTGGATGACTAAAGCCCTGGTCAGTTCCTTAGATTTTAAGTGGTATGGTTAATGGTTGTATCTCCAATCATTGAGTGTATTTTTTCCATGATTTTGAGTCTACAATTCTTGAGTTGAAGGGTTGTTATCAAGATGGAATTGGAATTTTTTGTTGTGCCTCTATGGATAATTGATGCTTCTATAACTATGTGTGTGCTTTTATAAGGGTGCTTATTTAGTTTTATTGGGTTGTATGTGTGGTCTTGAAGGATACACATTGAAGATTGTGAATCATTATAAAGATGATATATGATGAATGTTTTTTCATACATAAAGTCATTTATCTACTAGATTAATTTGGTGGTGGTCTTAAGCATGTTGTTTGGAATGAAAACTAGCTATTTATCCATGTCAAGGGCAAAGTATTATCTTTGTGGTGGGTTTGGTCTTGTTAATAATTCTAGTAATTTTAGGTTCTTGATGTAAAACTTCTTTCCAAGACTATTATTAATATTTTTTTATGGGTGTAGGGGTCTTCCATAGTTATCATTTATCCAAAAATATAGACTTTAAATTTATTAGTTTTATCCCATCCTTCTTTTAATCTATCTAGTCATTAGTTGAACACAACATTATAAATTTTGATGTAGATAGGACAATGATATGTTGTTTGTTCTCTATGGATTAACACAAAAGTGATCCAACCCCCTCACTTTGAGATTTCTTAGTGTTAGTCTCATTGTCTCCAACATTAGGGCTTTACTAGATCTTTCATTACCATGTTTCCTACATTTAAGTCAAATTTAAGAAGACTTTTGAGTCAAATTTATGATAAAATATAAAGTTTTCAATTTTTTTGTTTTTTAATTCACATTTATGTTATATTTAAGTCATTGCACGATGTTTTAAAACCAACACAAATTTTCCATTCAAATGTGTTTTTGTTTATAATGGGTTTATGATTGACGCTCCATAAAATTTTGATGTCTATTGAATTTTTGCATGTAACACAAAGGCGATTTAAAATTAACATTAAAAACATGTAAATTATTTTATCAAAAATACTGACAAGAAAAACTAAGTTGTACAAACTAAGATAAAATATTGTGCACAAGCTAGATCTATGAATTAACAATAAACTATAATAATTATATCTAAATTAGGGATAAAATATAAACTAAAATTATGATAAATAATTGTCCAAGTAACGAGAAATAATGAAAATATAAATAAGGTTAGAATCTAACACATTTAAGTTATGTACTAAATTTTTGAGATAAGATCTGATTTATGTAGGAATTGTGTGGATTTGTGCTTGCAGTCTAGTCAACTAGGGCCACAACTGTAGTCATTAAATTGTCATTTTAGTTCCCACACTAGCATATCATGTAAGGAGAAAAGCCCTGTGAGATCACCTGAGATGTGGAGAGAGAAGATATGGGTTGGGGTCATGTCAGTTGCATGTAACAAGAAAGTAGTGTCCAAGAAAGGTGAAAGGTGAGACTAGATAACTTAAGAAGCACACATATAAATACTATTAGATAATCATGCGATAAATAAGTATTAAATATAATATATTTTATTAGATTCACTCTCTATTACATACAAGGGGATGGATTATTACACACAACATCCCTGGTTCCCTCACTCTATAATCTAGAGCTCACTCAAAACTCTTATCTTTCCATATTATAATCTAATAGAAGTGTTCTTCCCTACTATACTCCGTCTGGCTCACTAGCTCTCACTATCTATTGTTCATCACTCTTCTACTCTGCTTTATCGATTGGCTTCTCTCCTTGGTTTGATTGATAGTTAATCTATTCCCTTTTTATTTGAACCTCTCCTTTTATTCATGGTATTTTCCCACCCAATCCCATATTTGAAATGCCATCTTAGCTCAAGGCCAACTACCATGTAGTCTATTGTCATACCACCATAACTCCATCTCAGAATCTATAGATAGCTAATCCACTTGTTGCTTTCCATCACAATCTCCTCTATAGGTCTTGGGTCCACATGGTTACTTTTCCTTAGATCTTACCACTTTGTTGTGTAGCACATGTTGGTACAATTATGACAACTAACATATACTTTGCTAGTAATTATGTTTAAGGAACACACTCAAGTTGTGTGGTTTGCATTATGCACACCTCTCGACTAGTGGTGATAAACTCAACTAAAACTTACAAGTGCACTCTTTTTTAGTACTTAGCTAATTTCAAGGGTCAACATCAAACCACATTATTTTGGTTGTCCATCCCTAGATAATGAATTATTATTTTTCTTTCCTTCCTTGTGAAATCCAAATACCTTTGAATCTTGTTCATTAAAAACTACTTCATCTACAATTGCATAATTTTACAAGCCTTTTCTACATGAATACTCGTGAGATAGTTACATTTTATTTGATGGAATCCATGCACACCTTCCCATTTATTCTCTAATACATTATATTTCTTATCATCCTCTCCTTTGGGTCAAGACCTTTTTACCAAGTAACATGAATATTATTTTTGGTGTTGTCTTATTTCCCTCTAGAGGACCACTTCAAATTATTCCCAAAGGTTACTCATCATATGAATATTACCTATTATCCAATTTTTGATTACCGATAACCTTTATCTACACATATTCATGCGAAGGTTTAAGCTACCCTATGATTTTGAGTCATTCAATCCTACTCCTAACATCCTTGAGAGAGGTATCAGTTACTTAGGCTACCAAGCATTCAAGAAGATATATTTAGAGAGGGAAAATCATCTGCATGCATTTGAATGGGTAAACATCCCTCATAGTGTGCACTAGGATTTTTTTAAAGATAGAGGAAAACCTTTTTACAATGGAATCCCATTTCATCCCACATGTCCCCCTTGCCTATGGACTTACTTTTAGCTCTTGATGAGTATAGTTAAATGTTACTTGGACTGGTAGTGCAAATCCTTTTGGTATTATTTTTTTGGATCACCATCTAATATTCTCATCAAATTACCTAGTTCCTCTAGTTTTACAACACCATTGCGCACATCCATAGGTTATGCCACAAAAAAACTCTCCTCATCAAGAATTTGTGCTCACCAACTTTGATCTATTGTCTTTGCTACTTCAAATTGGCTTATTATGCAAGCTCTTCCTGAGACATCTGCATATTATTTGGTTATATAAAACTTCTACCCATATAGACATGATGGAGGCCCATTACTTTGTCTTGAGCCATCTTCTACTATAATATTCCCTTTAGCCAATGGGATCCTTTTCCTTCTTCCTGATACTTTTAGGTCTCTAGTTTTCCTGAATTATCCCAATAAAAAGGGGATATTCCATTTTTCAGCCTTATTAAAATCACCTAAGTTATATCCCTAAGGTAATTTGGTGTTTTTGACTCCTTGGATCTAGTTCCTCCCATCCAATATCTAGATCTTTGACCATCTTGGTATGATTTCTTCCTTCCTTTAATATCTCAAATTTTTATGACATCTCTTCGATAGAAATCATTTTGGGGATAAATTTTTAAGTTATCAGTAACCTATTCCACTTTTACTCTAAATTTTATAAGTTGTATTGTGGACCATCTTTCCACTTGTATTTATAGGTGTAAAAAGAGTGACCAACTGATCTGGTTGATCGGTTGATAACTATCCATACTAATATTTATTTCTTCCTATGCATACATTAGTCTATCCAAGTCATGTTTTAAAATTTTAAATTCTAACAAGTGGCATATCTATCACATGCCTCAATCTTAATCATGCTTGTCCTTCCTTGATTGATTTACTTCCCTCACCACTCAATGCTAATATAAATAACTTTGGATTAGGACTTAGATCATGTTAACCCTTGTGTACATCAACTTAGTCATTGTTGTTCCTCTCCTCCATTAACCTAATTAAATAATTATACCTCATTACTTGCATACTAATATGACACATATTCTTTTCCATTCAACTCTTTGACTTGGTCCACATTCCAACTCCTTTTGCATGATGTTCTTTTTGTGTGTTTCCTAACATCTCCTCATGTGAATTTTTATTCCAAACATCTTATTTAGATGCATTTATTCTCCTCTTCTAGTTACCATATCTTATACAACACTAAAATCTATTGTCTAGTCCTCCAACATAGTGCTACATTGAGATGTGTCTATCTGGGTGCTGATGCAAACTCTCTTTTTGGTGGCATAAACATGCCTTTTATAATTTTATGGCATTCCCAATATCACTAGAAATAATTAGATTTTTGGCATGGTGGCATTATGAGTAAAGTACCTACTTAACTTGCCCAACTAGATTTTAGGAGGTGAGAATATCTTATTGCCAAAAAATAGCTTCTATCACCACCAAAATGGATAAAGAAGTCTTATTACATGATGGCACCAAACACCTTACTAAACTATAATTTCAAGGCCTCCCAAGGCTCATGTCAAAAAAAGATGACAACTTTTGAGGTGTTAGTAAGTGAGGGGCATGACTTCATATTGCTGAGTAACTGTCAAGGCATAAGAGTAATCCTATTCAATTCACTGGTAAAAAAACCTATGTATAGAAGAAACTACTTTAGCCATCCCTTCCTTTGTGATTCAAGGCACCTTTCTCACTCTAGGTGTGCACAATGATGTATACATCTCCGATTTTACAAACCTGATTGAAGGGACAAAAATAGGCATGGTTTCAACTAGTGGGGTGAGAATTTGTTAGTTTTGGGGTGGTGCTAAAAGATGGTTGCCATCTTATCCCTTGAGATTGTTATCCATATAGATCTATGACCACTAACATCTTTTACTGGTGGTTTTCTCAAGGTCTAAAGTAGACCTTATGGAATGTCAAGATCAAGGGGGAAATTAAAGTTCACCATATTACATCCAAAATCAACTTCCTCATAAGATTCTCATACCTAAGGGGCACATTTAATTTCAACCAGTGAAATTGTAGGTTGCATATTGCCTATATCTGGAGTAAGGATAATGACAGGTGTCACCTGCTTCATGGTGATTATCAAGAAATCCTTTTTAGGGTGCAGTTATTATCGGAGTTGTTGTTGCCAGAATCCGGATAACGCGAGTGCAATGAAGACGTGATCACACAAGATGAACAAGTGCACACCACAAAGATGCTAAAGCAATTTGACAATGACAAGAAGATAAATTGCACAAAACAAAATGGAGAAACCAAATCTGAGTTAGTAACATGAAATGGCCAAAATGAAGAATACATATAGGAGAGCTAGAAAGTAACTTCTCCACAAATGGTGGTCAAAGCACCCCAAGAATAGACTCCTCAAAAGGTGGTGACAAGGTGCTAAGAATAGAGAAATAACTCCCATACCCGAAATAGGAGTATCTTATGCCATTCTTATGACACCTTATGACACAAATATGACACACAATCTCCACATAAGCTAGCCTATCCCACGAATGTAGGAAAACTCCATGTATGCACAAATATATGATATTCCCTAATTAATAAATAGGGAAAAATAAAAACCTACACTAATACCCCCCCATAAGCGCAGCTTAGGTGGGAAGTGTGGAAATATAAAATGGGTCCCGACAACTAGGCCTGATGAGGTACCCATGTACAAATGCAATCTCCCATAAGATAGAGAAAAGGAGAAAACCCGTAGGAAAAAACTCCCCCCCAAAAGAGAGACATAAAAGAAAAGAAGAAGCTAGAAGGCCCCCCCTGAAGATGATGTTGTTGCAGATGTAGACCGCACCCCAAGAAGAGCTCGTAGATGAATGAACTTACTCTCAGTGAAAGGTTTGGTGAAGATGTCTGCAACCTGCTCTGAAGACTGGCAAAATATCAAGTCAATGACCTAACTATGAATAAGCTCCCGAATGAAATGCATGTGAATCTCTATGTGCTTGGTCCGCTGGTGCTGAACCGGATTCCTACAAATCTATATGGTACTCTGATTGTCACAATAAATGATGGTAGGCTGCCTGATAGGAATGCCAAACTCAGAAAGAATCCCCTGAAGCCAAATAGCCTCAGTGGCTGCATTAACAACTCCCCTGTACTCTGCCTCTGTGGATGATATAGCAATAGCATTCTGCTTCTTGCTAGACCAACTGATAGGCCCTAAACCTAGAGCGAAACTGTAACCAGAAGTGGACTTACGAGTCTGTGAATCACCAGCCCAGTCTGAATCTGTATATCCAACCAACACAACCTCTGTGCCAAATCTGTAGTGAATCCCATATCTATGTGAACCCTGTATGTAATGCAAGATCCTCTTAGCTGCTTTCCAATGCAGATCATGGGGTTCCTGCATGAATCTGGAGACAAGTCCCACTGTATATGAAATGTCGGGCCTGGTGTGAGTCAAGTAGATGAGACTACCAACAAGTTGTCGATACCGAGTGGCATCAACCAATGGTGAAGAACAATCAGTCTCAAGCTTGACTCCTGATAGAAAGGGAGTCGGAGATGGCTTGCAATCAGCCATGTGAAATCGAGCCAACAAGTCGAGAGCGTACTTAGGTTGTGCAAGAGAAATCCCTGAATCTGACTGTGAGATCTTGATGCCAAGGAAGTAGTGCAACAAACCCAAGTCTGTCATGTCAAATCTCTCCTGAAGAGATGCCTTCACTGCTGTAATAGCCGATGAAGAACTCCCGGCGATCAAAAGGTCATCAACATATAGAACCAAAATCAGAAGCAAATCATCCTGCCGCAAGAAGTAGACATTAGGATCAGAATGGCACCTAGTGAAACCTGCTGTGAGAAGGAAGGAATCCATCTTGGCATACCAAGCCCGAGGGGCTTGTTTGAGGCCATAGATAGATTTCCTAAGTCTGCATACTAAGGAAGAATCCTGAGCAAATCCTGGTGGCTGCTCCATGTAGATCTCCTCCTCAAGGTCTCCGTGAAGAAAGGCACTCTTCACATCCATCTGATGCACATCCCAACCATGTGATGCGGCAATAGCCAAGGTGAGTCGGATAGAAGTCATCTTTGCAACGGGTGCAAAGGTCTCTGAGTAGTCAATGCCTGCCACCTATGAGAAACCCTTGGCTACCAATCGCGCCTTATACTTATCAACCGACCCATCTGCGAAAAATTTGGTCCGATATATCCACCTACATCGAACCATCTTTCTTCCCTTAGGAAGTGAAGTCAAATCCCAAGTGCGATTTTTGATTAAGGAAGAATATTCTTCCTCCATAGCACTATCCCACTCAGGTACCCCCGATGCCTCTCGAAAAGTTTGTGGATCCGAAACTGAAGCAAAGAAGGCATGTGGATCTCTCTGAAAATCCCCCCTAGTACGTCTGTCATCTGCGGGGTCTCCTACCCATGTGCCAGCACTCTTAAGTGTTTGTCTGGCCCAAAGTGGCCCAGAAGTGGGTGATTCAGGTGCTAACTCCTCATCTTCTGACTGACTAGAGGTGGATGACTCTGCATCACTGTCCTCACTGTCTGAACTCGAAGAAGAAGAAAATGACTTTGGCTCAAGAACCTGCTGTGGCTGATCTGAATCTGACGAGGAATCATCATGAAGAAGTAGATCCGATGAGGGAGAAGAAGTGTCAAGTGTTGAGTCTCTAAGACTCTGCTGAAAATGGACACTTCTCTCGATGAACAACTCATGTGTGACGGGATCTAGAAGGCGATATCCCTTAATACCATCCGGATATCCTACAAAGATGCAAGGCTTGGACTGACATTTCATAACTTTGCGTTTCTTCTTTAGAATGCGGGCCATGGCTGGGGATCCGAAAACTCTAAGGTGCTCAACATCAGGTTTCCTTTTATGCCAAACTTCAAAGGGTGTTATCCCTTTCAAAGCTTTGTGAGGAACCCTGTTCTGAATGTAGCAAGCACAATTGATGGCTTCGGCCCAGTACTGTGGTGCTAGGGATTTGGAGTGAATCATACAGCTACCCATCTCTTTCAAGAACCTATTCTTGCGTTTTGCAACCCCATTTTGTGAAGGACTGTAGGTGACTGTGCGCTGCAAATCAATCCCCTCTGTGGTGCAAAACTGCTCAAACCTGATGCTAACATACTCTCCTCCATTATTAGTTCGAAGAACCTTGATGGATTTCTCACTCTGTTTCTCAACAAGAGCCTTGAAGTCTAGAAAATGTTCAAACACTTCAGACTTTTGTTTGAGAAAATATATCCAAGTGTACCTAGAGAAATCATCAATGAAAGTGAGGATGTACTTGGCCCGTGTGAAAGATGGTTTGGGAAAGGGTCCCGATACATCACTGTGGACTAACTCCAAAGGTTGTGAAGCCCTCCAAGCTTTGCCTTTGTCAAATTTTGCTTCGGGATGCTTCCCAAGGGAGCACCCCTCACAAAGTCCTTTTGAGAATTGGACACGAGGCAAGTCAATGACCATGTCATTTTTGCAAAGTTGCTCAAGGTAGCGGTAGTTAAGGTGGCCAAACCGCTCATGCCATAATTTGCTAACTCCATCTGAATGAGTCAGCAATGCCGTAGGAGAAGAATCTGATGCAAAATGTGAAAAGGTGTATAACCTTGCTTGGTGATCTACCCTTCCCACTGCCACTGTAGTATCACTATGCAACTCCCTGATAGATACAGAATCTGGTGAAAGCTCAACTCTCATGCCCCGACCAATGTGAGTGATTTGGTACACTGATAGGAGATTGGTTGAAAGAGAAGGAACACTTAGAACATTGTTAAATGTTCCTCCTTCCATTTCAACTGACCCTCTCCCTGCAACGGAAACTGATGTGTCATCACCCAAACTAATTGAAGTCATGCTACAAGGCTCTAAAGATGAAAACTCAACTAGTGAAGAGCCCATGTGGTGAGAAGCACCCGAGTCAATGACCCATGAAGATGTGGAAGCTGCTGTAGCTACAAGGGCCTTGCCCTTTTCTTTCTCCTTACCCTTGCCCTTTGCCTTAGTAGAATCTTGGGTTGATGAATTCTGCTTGATGGACTCAGGAACACCTATGTTGTTCTTCTCTAGAAGATGAGTTAGGTGGTCTATTTGTTTCTTCATGCACTTGTGTTCATCATGCCCATTCTTTTTACAATAGCCACATTTAACCTTCTCCTTCTTAGGTTTAGCATTGGAAGATGAAGACTCAGTGTTGTTTTTGGCAGGGTTGGTGTTTTCTTTCTTTTTCTCTTGATCCTTGTTCTTTTTCTTCTTCTCCTTTGTTGAAGTCTTGTCCTTACCATTTCCAGCTATCAAAGCTTGGGGTTGAGTAGACTTCATTGTGCCCATCTGAATTAGCTTATCTTGCTCCCTAGTCAAGTCGGCAATGAATGAATCCAAAGAAGGCATTTTCCATGTAGTGCCAAGGGCACTTTTAGTGGCATGGAAAGTGGAGACAAAGACTGAATAACTTGGACCTAACTTTGCGAGAATAGAAAGTATGAGTTGATCATCTTTCTTCTCTATCCCACATTCTTTCAATTGCAATCTAAGGGCCTTAAACTTAGTAAAGACGTCCTGTAGGGTGTCAAAGTTACTAGGACTTAGACTTATGAGTTCGTTTTCGAGCTCATGACCTCTCATCTCATCAAGCTTCCCAAACAACTTTTCTAAGGTGTCCCATATGTCATTAGGAGTTTGGGAGGATTCTAAGTGGAAGAGAAGTTCTGGAGACATGGACAAACTCAGTAACCCAAAGGCTTCATCACTACGGTTGTACCACTTAACCTTTTCAGCATCTGTATTAGGTTCTACTTCTGTACCCATTGTGATCCTATACAACCCTTTGCTTCTAATAATGATAGACATTTTTACTTTCCATTCATGATAGTTGAAGGGTGTTAGGGGTTTGAGTTGAAAAGAATCCATTTTTAGCTGAAATTAGGTGGAGTTGTGTTGATTGCAAGTTGTGATTGTATGCAGAAAGGAGAATGAAAGTGAAGTTGCGAGTTGTGGAAAGCAATCACACCCCCCAAAATATTGAGCCCCCCCAAGTATGCAAGTGCACGCTCAAAAGATGTTGGACTCAGCCGAAAATGTGTCTTAGAGCAATCAGTGCAAGACAAAAGCAAACAGGACGTCGGACTCAACCGAAAATGTGTCCTAGGAGACCCAAATTTTGGCACTTTATAAACTAGTGCGTTTTTGAAAAAGAACAAGTCTACGCTGTGGAGAATTGAATTACAAATACTTTTGCAAAAAACGGCACCCAAAACCGAGCTACCGTTTGCAAGATTTTAAAGTTACAATTTTCCCGTAAACTAGTGTTTTTACAAAAAAAAGCACTAAAACGTTAAAAAAAAGCTGTTATGAGGAGAGAAAATGGCCTTCCAACCACTCGTTGGATTCGGCACGGAATGAAAAATCCAAATGAGGTTTTTGTGAGAGGGAATTGGCCTCCTACCAACCCGGGCCTCACCCTTCGTCTTCGACAAGCGAAAATACAAGATTTAATTTGAAAATCCCCAAATTACAAAACTGTCTAGAAACTTTAATACTCAGTCAAATTCACTGATTTTTGTTTTATTAAGTCAATTTTAACTAAGATAATTGAAGCATAGACAAAATTGAAGGAATGACAAGTGTTCTAGGGTGCCAAATAGTATGCCAAGTAGGGAGGGGCGTCCAAAAGCACAGTGCAGATTTTGACAGCAAAAAAGACAAAAAACAGCAGAATATTTTCACCAAAAACAAGGTGCATTTCTCATTTGCTGGGCAAGAAAAGCTTAAGGAGTTTCCAGACTTCAAAACACAGCAGGATTACCAAAAAAATGCGCCATATTTAGACAAAAAACAGCCTTTTTTTTTGATGCCGTACAGTTGATGGCGTGGCAGAACAGAGGAATGCACTGCTGCTGCTGCTTGGCGTGGAGGAAGGACAGCTGCTGCTTGGCCTCTTGCTGGAACTCACTGTTGGTAGAAGTGAAACCAGAAGCTAGGCGCTTGCTAGAAGACTGCTGTTTGGTGTGCAAAGTTGACTGCTGCCCAGAGGGTATCGCTGAACCAGATGAGTGCTGCTCCTCCCTCTGTGCTGAGTGCTCAACAATGGCGTTCAAGCTAACTGCTGAACCAACAAAGACACCCAAATGCAAGGATCTCCAAGAAAACTAACCAGAATTGATGTATTTATTTTTTATTTTTGATCAAATCTAAAAATAAAAAACAAACTCCACTCCTCTTGATTTCAAAATAAGCTAAAAAAGCATAATCATACACAAGATTACCGGGAAAGCTCTGATACCATATCGGAGTTGTTGTTACCAGAATCCGGATAACGCGAGTGCAATGAAGACGTGATCACACAAGATGAACAAGTGCACACCACAAAGATGCTAAAGCAATTTGACAATGACAAGAAGATAAATTGCACAAAACAAAATGGAGAAACCAAATCTGAATTAGTAACATGAAATGGCCAAAATGAAGAATACATATATGAGAGCTAGAAAGTAACTCCTCCACAAATGGTGGTCAAAGCACCCCAAGAATAGACTCCTCAAAAGGTGGTGACAAGGTGCTAAGAATAGAGAAATAACTCCCATACCCGAAATAGGAGTATCTTATGCCATTCTTATGACACCTTATGACACAAATATGACACACAATCTCCACATAAGCTAGCCTATCCCACGAATGTAGGAAAACTCCATGTATGCACAAATATATGATATTCCCTAATTAATAAATAGGGAAAAATAAAAACCTACACTAATAGTTATTTATTGGGTTCCCTTTCCTCATGCATGGGGAACCTATTCTGAGTCTTATGGGATTACCTACTCTTAATGACTCAACCTTAATTAGTTTAGGTCTTAAAAAATATTGATTGCATTGATTATGGGTGACACCTATTAATGCTCTAACCTTTTGGAGTTTTGATTGAATCAACTCTTCTCTTCTCTAGGTTAAGTAAATCTCACTTCATAAGGCCTAGATGATCCATAGAATCTTGTGTAATGCCTTTGAATATTATGGATACTCAAAATGGTTTTTTTATGAGTGTGAATTAGTCTATGTTGTGTTCACATGTTTATTGAGTTGGGGTGCATAGTTATCCCTCAATTTACTTGAGGTTTTATGTGCATGGTGTGTTTTTTAGTCATCTTTCCTCACTTAATCCTATAAGCTTAACATAGAGGTTGGGACACTCATTTAACTTATGTCATTTTTGATAATAAGCACAAGAGGGAGGGGTGATCATGATATAAAATGATCCAATAATCTACACTCGTATTATGGGTGTGAATGGGGCCATTGTCCTCTTAGACCCTATGCCTAGATGACTTTTCTAAGTAGTTACCTCTTGGTGATCCATAAAGTTGCTTCTTATCCATACTTACATCTATCATGACCTAAAATCCTTGTACCATGGAAAATATTCCACTTATGGGTGTGCAATCACTTACATGTTCCATGTCTATTTGGCTTGTCATCATTATCCTCCATTCTAGCAGTCTGCACAATTATAACATGTTATAATTACTACCTCATCATTAAAACCTATATTTATGATCTTAATCAATCTTCTCCTTTCATTTGATGCATGAATTCAACTCTGAGTGTAGCCTATAACACTTGATAAGGCTCAAATAACTCAATCATGGATAAAGTGCATTAGATTAGGGGGAGTAGTCACCAAAAAACCATTGAGCTTACTCATGTAGCTTGAGGTCATATGAGAGATTTTATACCAATATATTAAACCTTGTGTCATAGGAACATATAGTCTCCAAATCCTCCTACTTGATGTCCTTGAGCATAATAATTTCATCATGCTCCACCTTTGGGACATCAAACCCCCTTAAAAATGTGGCCTAAGGAGGGCAAAGACCATGATTATCTATGTCGGATAAGCCTTCTACTACCAAGATTTCACTCACCATCGTAGAGTGGTATCAAACTAATATTATTTATGTTTTTATTAGACAATCCATTGATCTCTTCAAATGAGCTCACACCTATTCACATGATCTAAGCAACTTATATCCCATAGTACTTTAGAAGGTTTAGATCTAGGGCATATCATATTTACTAGACTAGTGTGATCATAATCTACATTGGTAGGGTGTTTCCTTGAGGAACATATGAGGGTTGCATTCCTCCTATAGTGATAAATCTCACATTGCATCCTAATAAATTATATCCTATCTTGATCCTACTTCCTTTATCTAATAAATGTACTAGCTAGGTTAATTTTGATTTGAGAAGGAGGTCATGAAACACTTGCTTTGGAAAATTCCCTACTTCTACCTCTTTAGCCTCCACTACTAGATGATCTTAGAATATATCCTATAATTTTGAGAGGGTCATATGGGCTTATCTGGTGGGACCAGGGACATTATGTGCCACTCCACTGGTCTCTTATCACCTAGTCCTTACTTCAAATCTTCTTAGGTCCTACTCTAACTCCATAACATGTCTGATCCTTTCCTCAAATCATATTATCACTATGCAAGAGTTGACCTCATACCCTTCCCTTCCTATGAGGGTACTCATGGCATTCCCAAAGGTGGAATATGTATCTTAAGAATCTAAGGATCACACAAATGATGATTAGTTCCTTGCTAATCAAAATGATAAAGAATCAAACATAATAATACATTAGAACTAAACACTCTTGCATAAGAACTAGGGGAACATAACATAGTAAATAAGGTCATAAAATAGAGATAAAAACAACACAAGTAATTTACGTCCTTTGTCAAATTTGATGTCTACTTTTTGGCATAAGTATGTTTGTGCTCATACTATGACAATGAAAGTCTTCTAACAATGATTCTCTATGGTGGTAATACTTATCCAAGGGTCACTTGTGGCTTGGTGTGAATCTTGGCATAAAATGGGAATTATAACATTACTCTCAATGGCTTCTTGAAGGTATTCTAGCAAAATAAACTTACACATAAAAGATTATTGGCATATGGTGTGGGAACTTGTATTTATATCTCTAAGAAATAACTCTAAATCTAGGGAGGTTAGGTTAAATTCTTACTTTAGTTGAGTCTAAAATAACCTAGGTTGAGTTAGGCTAACCCTGAGTTGGGTCAAAGCAATTATGAAATCTTGACAACTCAGTTTCAGATATTTATGAGGCATGAAAAATCATTTTAGATATTTGTGAGGTTGTGACTCATAATTTTGGAATATTTAAGAAATAATAAATCACTTTATTAGTTCCTTTGACCTTTGACTTCATATTTAGATAAAAATTCCTTTTTTGATAAATGAAATTCATTAATTTTATTTGGAATTTTTGTTTAGGTAAGTTAATTAAAATTTTTAATGTAATTAATATTGATTAGTGATTTTGGCTTTTGGAAATTGTTTCAAAATTTTTTAATTAATAACTTGATAGGCCAAAAGTGTCAAATTATTAGGTCATAATTTGACTAGGGTTGAAATTGAACTAGGTTATTGGTGCATACAGGTAATAAACTAAATAAACTAGCCTCGTCACATTTCTAAGAAATTAAATCCCTTACGTAGACAAATTTAGGCAATTCAGGTGATTTCTAGGCTTACATTGTGTCATTTGCTATAAATTAAACTGAATCTTGGTTTAGGCATGAAATTGGCCAAAACTAAGTGTCTATAATTTGCCCCTATTTAAGAAGGCATTATGAGACATAGGAGAAATAATGTCTTTTCAAATAATGTAAAATTAATTAATTAGAATGGTTCATTCCCTAAAAGGTGGTCGATAAGCCCTTAAGCCCCCTCAAGGGAATAAAAGACAAAATAGAGTTATTGAATGTTCCCTCAAAATGAAGAAAATGACATGAATTAGTGGTAATGAGGGTGAGATTAATGAATTGCTTAAAGTTGGTTATAAATAGTAATGATGGTAGAGTCACATATTTTCCCAGAGGTGGTTATAATCAATAATAAAGGGTGTGACACTAGTTTGTCCAAAGGTAGTTATAAGTAGTGACACAGGTATTTCCCTTAATAGGGTAGTGGGATAAATACTAATTTACCTAGAGGTAGTTATAATCAATAATAGAATGTGAAATAGGGATTTGACCAAAGGTGGTTATAATCATTGATGCAGATAGTTACCCTAATAGGGCAAGTGGAATGGTAATAAAATATTGATTTTCCTAAAGGTGGTTATAATCATTAGCATGGGATGCAAAAATAATGATTTTCCCATAGGTGGTTATAATCATTAAATTGGTTTAAAATATAATGATTTGTCTAAAGGAAATTATAATCACTTGCATATTTAAAATGCATGATTTAAAATGAGCTTGGCCTAAAAAGGCAAAATACATCATTGATTGATCAAAAAGAATTTATTGCAATGGGGAAAATTGGCAAGGGTAGCTTATGTGAAAAATATGTGAAATGGATTTATGATGAGTTGGCAAAGGATAACAACATAGTTCTAGCATAAATGTGAGATTGAAGATGCATGTTCAAATAAACATGAGGTATAAGTAGAAAAATAATGTTGTTAAATAGGTATTAGGAGAGGCCCAAAAAGATAACCAGGTTACAATATGGCCAAAAAAAAGACATGTAGGATTAAATGATGTGAAAAATAGACCACAAAAGTGAAAAATACACTTCTTGGAGCACGTGGAATAAACTATAGGCCCTAAGGGGTAAAATTTCAATTTTTTAGTTATATATTCACCCTTAGGGTAAAAGAATACATTTTCACCCTAGCCTATTGAGATTTATTATTTTTGGTTATGTGAGAATTAAGCTGAGAAAAATGGCCCATGGAAGAACTCGATGTCATGTTTTGAAGTGGGTGAGAGAGCACATGCATCCACCACATGATGGGCTACTAGTAAGTAACATCAAATTCATCATTAAAGCACTTTTTAATGCATTTATTGCTTGATCTAAGTCTAAAAAATGGCAAAGTCATCATTTGCATTTTTAGGGCAAATCATGGCTTCATATGAAGTCACCATTCCTAGAAATGGTGATAACACAAAATAAGAGTGGAAATCACCGAAATGGTGATTTCACCAATTTTAAGGTGAAGTCACCATTTTCATAAAAATGAAAATGGTGATAACATATAAAAATATGCAATATTGACTAAATGGTAAATTTTCCCTTTAGGAAATAGTGGCTTCACTGTAGAAGCTAAAAATATTTGATTCAGGGGCCCAACATGGGTTCAACCTCTTAGATAGGGTCAATTAGCCTTAGTAGGCTAAGATTAGGCTCAGGTAGCTGCATATAGTTAGGATGACACTAAATTTTCTTTGAATATAGGAGTGATTAGCTATCTTGATGTGTTAAGAGTAATGGTCACACTATCTACAGATCCCTCATTTCTAGATAGAGGACATGGTTAGTTTCTTACAGGTGCTAGATCTTCATGACATGGCATAAATGCTAATTATTTGGGAAAATCAAGCATATTTGAGTGTGCTGGTTGAGTGCTAACACAAAGAGACATCCAAATTTCAATTTCTTATGGGAGAGGATACTATGATAATTGAGGATACCTAATATATACTCAATTTGTCAATGCATTGACAATGACTATTCTAGACATCATCAACACAATAATAGGTGGTTCTGGATGACTTGTGTAATTATCAGGGTATCCCCATGTCTCAAGGGAAGGTCAACACATATCTATATATAAATTTAACCATATGATTAACCTATTGAGGATCCATCACCACCAGATCTCATTGATAGGGAGGTTTTTATTCTTATGGCCATTATCAACAACATCTTGTTTCCTGATAAAAGTGATTGGTACTTCCATATGGACCTTGGATACATAGTGTAAAGCATGCTTGAGGAGTCTACATGATTTTATTGGGGGCCAACTATTTTGGTACAACTCTATAGAGATCTTCATATGATATCATACTATGGTGGATAAAGCATTGGGTCTTGTACTCTTTTGATGGTATGGGGATAGAGCACATTTCTATTGAGTGACTAGTAGGGATAAGCATAGTATGGGATCTAGAGGAGCATTTGGTGTATATCTAGGCTCAGGTAGGAGTAGGTAGGTGTGGATCCCATACTCTACAACCCCTACATCATTAAATCCCCTATAAAAGGCCATTCATCTATAGGTAGGTGACCCCTACATCTACAGCTCCTCCTACATAAGTCTAGGCAAACCATGATATACTAATATAACTCATTTTGGCCTCACTTCTTGGGATAATAAGAGTATGCCAATTGATCTCCTATATAACATGGGCAAACCATATCAAACCCTTAGGTATACCCTATATAAATTTGAACTACCTAATTACATGATCAAGGTGGTACTCATCAATAATGTGGGACTTTCTCCTAGTCAAAAAGCATATGGTAGTAGTGAAGGCCATATACCATCCATCTTTAAACCACTATAGCTGATATGCAAGGTGAGGCCTCTAAATAAAAAAATGTGGTATCAGATCATTAAAAATATGATAATAGAATAGGATATAGTTGACGACTAATATAGATAGGATGATTTAGGTGTAAGGCCAACTCACTACTAAGAGAGATTAGGCTATTAACAAGAGAGATCAGGCATTACCCACTATGGATAGGCTCAGGTGAGAATGAGATGCAGACTAGGGAGCTGTTACACATGCCAAGTTATCATAGATGGTTGGGAAGTGCCTTTAATTAAGGATGATGTATCATATTATCGATTAGCCTATGAGATGATCATGCCTAAGGATCAATAAGTTGTTACATTTAAGATCAGTGATGCATAGAGGACAGTGAGTAGATCTGGTCAATCTCACACTAGGACTCATGTTATAGGTTCCTTAGGTTAGTCTATACATCAACCATAACCACCACCACTAAGACCCTAAGGGCCACCTCCATCCATAAGTCCCATGGGCACACAGAGGTAGAGTTAATTACAGTGATTTTGGTAGTTTTGGCATATTTTTGGCATATGACATTATACTTATTATATCAACATACTGATATATTTTGAGACACCATTGTGAAATGTATACATCTTCTATGTATTATGAAATTTGAGATACATTGACATTTTATTTTAGGTCTTTCAAGGCTAATATATATATATATATATATATATATATATATATATATATATATATATATATGATGCCATGTTATTATCTTGTTTATCTCATGTTTAGCATTGATTAGTGTAAGATGAAAATTTGAGCAATGGGATTTTCATTATGAAAATGACATCAAAAATTCCCAAATATACAATATACCACTAAAATTGAGAACCATTATATTAAAATGCAATAAAATGAATCATTCAACACAATATTCTAACCTAACGGTAAGTGTTCCTAATCAATATTCAAACAAAAATAAGACTTATTGATTATGGATTACTTACTAAAGACTCAAATTTGTAGCATGATGTTGGCTTGATGATGTTGATGCAGGTTTTATGTACACCACAACCATAATGAGGTAGCCTCTGACATTTTAGGATTTCAATAGAGGTAAACTCCACTCTAGGGCATGAGTTGCAGGTATGTAGTCTTTGACAACTTATTGATAGAATAGATAGTAGGGTATGTAGGTTGTTAAGAAGGTTTTTTGGATGAAGGTGTGAATCTCTAAAAGAGTGATTTCCTAAATGAGTTGGATGGGTGACTGGCCTTTAATCTAGAGTGGGTATATCTAAATAACAAAACAAAAAAAGAGGTTAAGGTAGGACATAAAATAAATCTCTGTAGGTCTTAGGAATTAATCCCTTGCTTGGTTTTTGGATAGACCTATGTTTTCTTAAAACTAGAACTAGTTGTTAGTAGTAATTGCACACATGAAAATAGGCACGGCTCAAAATTCTAAGGGAACAAAGATGTAGGAAGTCCACTAGCCTCAGATAAAGTTTGCTCTTATTAGGGTTGTTATTGCACACTTTTTAATCATGAGATTATGGATCAAGCTAATGGATTATCTAAGGTAACTGTAACACACACTTAAAAAACTACACCAATAAAACACAAATACAAATCCAAAAGTATGATTTAATATAACTTGACTATTTAAATCAACACATTCACCAATCTTCAATAACGATTAGATATTTAGGATTATCATATTAATCAAAACAATCAAGAATTTATTTGTAGCATTATCACACTAAATTTTATTAAAGAAAATAACCATAGAAATAAGAACTAATAACACAACTGTGGAAATAAAATACTAAAACACTTTTCTTGATAACGAAGAATGGCTTGCTTCTTGTATTCTAAATTTTTTTGATGAAAAAATAAAGTTGGGTGGTATAATTGTATATGTATATCTTGAGGAGGGGTCACCTCATCCTCCAAGTATATGAATGATTGCTACATGTGGTAGTTAGAATGCATAGTTCTAATTGGAATCCATAACTATTTAAAAAAAAGCTAAAAAAGCTATAAATAGATAATATTGAATTTACAAAAACATGTAACGTGTGCATGAGAAAATATAAAATCAAGTTTATAATGATTTGTCTATTTTATAAGGCAAATCTAAATATACATGCCATTAGGAGTAACACATGTATACATCTAAGGTTATGTGGTCTAGAGTGCTACATGGGATTTAGTAGGAGTAGAAGTTGAAGATGTAGCTCCACTACCAGAAGCTTGATTCTTCTTCTTCTCTTTATCCTCATAGGCTTATGTGATGCTACATGATAATGATGAATGATGTCTAAGTTAAGCAGTGAAGGTTGGTGGAGTCTCTTAGTTTTTCTGAGGAGTCTTGCATGTTCATCTTTCATTGTCTAGAACTTACCCCTAAAAATATCCACTTTGGTCACCTTCTTCTTGACCTTGCTTAACTCTAATTCTATGTTTTCCACTACCAAGACTTGTATACTTTGCCTGAAGTTATCAATGGCCTCCTACATAATTTTGTCAAAATTAATTCTACTAGTCAATTTTCCTATATAATCCCTTACTTTAGATAATTTTAACTCATTCAAAATTTGGAGGAGTTGGGCCTCATTCCCTTGGTACTCTGGTATTAAAGATGTAACTACCTTTAACCACTCATTGACCTCCTCATGTCTAATGACCACCAAGTTCAGGGAATTAGATTCCTTGAATGCCATCATTAGATCAAGATTGCTATATAGTGAGTTGCCTATGTAAGTGACTTGTAATTTAAGCTTGGTACTGTCCTAAGTCAAAGAGCCACATAATTGATTTGCTTGGCTCATGTGAGGTGTCATCTCATCCTTCATGAATTCCATGGCCTCTAGAGAATTATAGAAAATAGAAGCAGCCTCCCTAACCTTAGTTTTGATACTTATAGGAATATGCACTGTACTGGATTGTTCTTTAAGCTACTCAATTTATGCCCATAATTCTTGCACTTCTTCCTCTAGCTACTACCAAGATAAATTTGTACCTTTGTGGATGGACACCACCACATCCTTGTGTGCTTGAGCCATTTTTAAAAGATTTTGTTCATATACGGATTTCGCTAGCTACCTATTTTACCTCTTAATGAGGGAAAACACTAACTATTGCTCTTCAAGAATGATGCTTGTACCCTAGTCATCTTTAAATTTCCTCTTTTTAAATATTTAGATTGATATAGCTGAGGGGTAAAAAAAAGTGGAAATGAATGGGAGCTCAATGACCTTACAAGATGGCATTTGCATCCTAAAATATATATCCCAAGGTGGAATATTGAGGGGTGTTTTATTAATTATGAGAATAATTTCTTAATTAGCCTCCTCTTCTTCCCTCTTCTATTTCTTACCGGCCTTGGTCAAGACATCAGGCAAGTAAGGCCATATTATTTTGGACCAATGTACTCCTAAAACTTGAGGGAGTTGATGGACTAAGACTACATGGATTACTACCATGGTTTCTTCTGTAGAAGTGAAAGTGGGGAGTGGAAGGGAGAGCTATATAGATTGGACATGAAGTTGGGAGGTGGATATGGTAGTCTACGCCTTCCTAGTTGCCTTTTTTTTTTTTTTTGAAGTTTCATAGAAGAAGTACTAGTAGGCATAGAAGAAATGGCCATGGGAAATGGTGTGGTGGTGATAGTGGATGGATCAGTGGCGGCTAAAAAAATAGAAGGGATGGAGGTAGAGGTGGAAGGAAATAAGGGGGTAGATGCAGAAGAAAGAATGGGATCTTCCATAGAATAAACATGTACTGAATCAATAATGGAAATTGAAGCCAAAGGAAAAATGGGGAAGGTTTGAGTACCTTAAATTTGTAGTTCAATGTGGTACTTTTGAAGGCTTAGAGTCTTAGCCTCTTTTAACTTAGCCTCCTCATCTAAATCATCTACTAGGTCCTTGATGATAACTTCATCTCCTCCACTTAGTTGAGAACTTAAAGGTGGAGTAGGAAAGCCTTGAGATGCATGTGTTTTGGGGCTACCTGTAGGAGTCTTAGGATTCCTATCATAGACCAAAGGGGTCTTTCATTGAATGGGCAAGCCTTAAGAGGTAGATACTGCATGTGAAGTGGCCACCCTAGTAGATGAATTAGTAGATACATAAGGGGTGGCCATAAAAACCTGAATGGTGTTGGTAGCAAGCATCTCTTGCATCTTGTCTGACTCTTCATTAGAATTGAAGTTGATTAGATCTCCCCTTTTCACTCATGTTTGTGTACTAAGCTCAGAGAGCCTAAGATCTTGCTTGGCTAACTTTAATTTCAATTTCAATAGAAGTCTTTGGGATGAGGAAGCTTCCTACTCTCTAGATTGCCCTATCTAAAAATCTAAATGCTACAATCTTTTGAAGAGGAATCTTATACTATCTAGTTCCTTATTTGAAATAGTAGGCTCATCTTGGATCATTTTCAAGTGATCCTCCTATAACCTGACAATTTATGCTCACTCTAGCACCTCTTCATCCATCTTAGCATTCATAAAGATAAATTCATAACAATAGGAATGCTAGTAAAAAGGAATGTTGAAACTATGAATATGCTGTTGGATCTACCTATTGGGGTCCCAATCTTTGTGTGCCATTGTAATGAATCCATAATGATTCCTCTTTCCTCCAACATCTCCAAGATGTTTCCTTATCTAGTAGACCATCTTCCCAATTAATATTAGGCTTCCAAAGAATAAGCCTTTATTCTACCTAGCCAAGTCTTCCTCAATGCTATTCCATAATTGGAAAGTAATCTTTTGTTATGCCAACTTATTAGGTACATACCTTGAGAGACATAGGGGTTCGACCTTATTCCCCTAGATCATGAAAATAGTAATGTCTAAATACAATAACTAGTCTCCCTTTCCACTTAAATTCTTCATAATGTTTTCTCCCAATCGAGGCATAGGTGAACCATGAATGGCTTACCATACTTGTGGATAAACATCCTCACATATCCTAACCATGTGCTTATGATAAGCATACATGTACATGAATTAAAAATGGTCATAGATTATATTATTTATGCAATTTATAACTAGAGCCCATAGATTTCCCAAGGCCTTGTAACATGTCCCCATAACTATGTCAACCAAATACAACATCATAAAAAATTCTCTTGTGGGAGTGAGACATTTATCTTTGTGTAGAATTTGTTTTCTCAACCTCAAACTAATTACCTCCCCCAAGGCATAAGCAACATCATGTGATAACACCATATGCAGTAATGACACCCAATCTAAGTTTAAAAAATGGATGTTGGGCATCTCATATAATTTATTAAGTAAGGCCATACCTATCTGGGCTCTCATCTTGAATTTGTCAATTGAGATTGCTCCCTTTGGCTTCGTTCCTTGCTAGGTGATAGTTTGGTCTGGGAGCAACCATGATGTAAAGCACCTTTAGGATTGATGTTTCTACATTGAAGTACACCCATGTGTGTTTTTTATAATATATGTTTGTGATTCTAAGAGATAGATACCTTTGAAAATCATTCTTGGAGATGCATGTGACCACTGTATCTCCATGAGAATGTAACAAGTATGTGTCTTATGATATTTTACCTGAGAAGAACAAATCCTTGAGCAAGTCTATACATGGCATAACCTCTAGTTTTTTTGTAGTGAAGTGTAACCTTTTGCACTTAAGGGACAAAATATCCTTTATAAACATTCAGTTTGCCAAGCTCATATCATCATCTAATGAAAACATGTCCATTGAATCAATTACATCCCATAGTTGTGAATAGTTACAATACTTATCTTGGAATACCTCTATGTCAAAGATTATATCCTTAAACTCTATATAATCCTTAATTGAGAATGCAGATGGAGGATTTATCTCGCAAAACATCTTAGATGTGGAAGCCATATGCTTGTATCTAGCTCAATGTGCTGCATGCTATGTATACCTATATATTAATGTGATTGACTCAGATCTAGCTTGATTATTGTTCAATGTATACTCTTCAAAGTAGACACTAGGGCTCTTAGTCACTACTTAAAAAATGAGGATACTTCATTTGAAAGATAACTTGGATGCAAATGATAACTTTAATGGATGTATATCATCTATATAGGATCCTACATTGAATACCAGTTCATGTAACATTAAATATGTAATGTTCACTTTTCAAATTTTTTAGCTTGGGTTGGTAGGGGATTTTAACATTTATAAAATAGGAAATATTTTATTTTTACTAAGTATGACATTAATTTCAATAGTTTTATTTTTAATAAAGCACTTAGAAGTGTAATGTCAAAAAAAGGGTGCTTTCAAGGCAATGCCCATGGATAATTCCCTTGGGGGCAATTATTTTAGATAAAGTGTCCATAGTAATTATTCTAAAGGAGTATAAAAATAATTGTTTTGGAGGGATATTTCATGGATAAAAGGTATTATCAAACTTCTCGAAGGATACTTTTAGTTGGAAGGGTTCACTTTATAGGGCATTTTGTTGATGACACAAGTTCCAAAGGGTTTACTTAGCAAATGTCGAAGGGCACCTCTAACATTCTTGAAGGGTAGTTTGGACGGTTGAAGGGCACCTTTGATTTTTAAAGGGCACTTTTGTATTGCTAAGGGTCACTTCAAAGGTCTCAAAAGGCAAGTTTGACAAAAATTTAAGGGTTTGTGACTTTAACTCAAACAGTGGGTTCAAGAAGTTTGAAAGGCAAGTGCCCTTCGAAGGAATTCCTTTAGGGATTTTAGATTAAATAGAATTCACAAAATAAAAGGTCCAAATAAAATTGTGGGAAAGGAGAATTTGATATTACATAAAGGTCTAAAGGTCCTTTCTAAATATTTGAAGGATATGTGGCTACTTGGAAAAGGGTACACAACTTAGGACAAAGATCCGGTAGGTTAGGTTCAACCAAATCTGAAGGGTAGACTCACAATAACTGGCCCAAAACATAAAGGCCAAAGGAAAACTTGGGTTTGTGTCACAAGGGGTAGGTAAAACATCTAAATCATATGTCTTGAGGATAGAGGGGTTAAAACAATAGTTTTGAAGGGTATGCATGCATAAAACCTAAAGGGTGTGTACCTTAAAGGATTTGGTCAAAAAGTAGGGGATGGTCAATTCAAAGAGGCTGAAGGGTAGGTTGTTAAGGAAAAAATGGAATTTCAAAATTTATAAAGGGAAATTCTAAACTTCTAAAGGGTACTTTGGTAACTGGCTAAAGGGTCTACTTCATAGGACTTTTGTCTATGACAAAAGTCCTGAAGGATCTACTTCATAAAGTCCAGAGGCACTTTTAAAATTCTCTAAGGGTAATTCCATACACTTGAGGATCATTCCAAAAGTATCAAAGTAAGTTTGATGGGGTCAAAAGGATAATCATCTGGGAATTTATTTTAGGGAAAATGTATGCGGTCTAAAATCCTTTAAGGCAAGGAATCTATAGGCTAAATTCTTTCAAGAGAACTGTTTTATATAAAAAGTCTACAACAATTATTTTGATGAAATAAGGCTTCTAAGATAATAATATTGAAATAAATAGGATAGAAAACTTCCCAAAACATAACATCTAAAGAGATAGCTTTGTATAAAACATTGAAAGAAATAATGCCAAAAGGATAAACCCACATAATTCATTTGTAATACACAAGTTAGTCTTATAAACACAACATAATGTGAATATTAGCCTGCTAAGAGAAAACATACTTTAGATTTTCTAGGATTTTAAGAATAAAAAAAATTAAAATGCCCTTTATTTCCCCAAATTTACATGAACATAAATTGCGTGGCTCAACCTCAGGATAAAATCTAAAAAAAGGTGGGCCCCCATTTCTTACAACAAAAAAGGGAGATATTGGGTACAAAAATTTGAATACCTCATGGCATATGGTTGTCCAATATGATTTTTCTTAATTATACTAGCACCTTCATTCCTTGACTAATTATTAACCTTCAAGGTTTGATTTACATTAGTCTTCATCTTGTCTTGAGTTACATTTGTTGGTTCTTCTTTGTATCTACGACCAGTTCTATCACTTGCATGCTTTGGACCACTCAAAATATTTTCTAGATCACTTGAGCTCTTTTAAAATTTCATAAATGACTACATATTACTAGATGTCTTCTCTAACTCAAATTTTATTGATTCATTTTCAATTACATACCTTGAATATTCATCATCTTTAACTTTTAGACTTGTAGACAAGATTTCCAATTGACAACTGAGATGCTTGACTATATCTTCATGATCATTGGTGTCTTCATTCATTCTTGTTTAATACACACTGAATTGATACTGATAGTCCTTGATTTGAGACTTCATCTTCTTGTTAATCTTCTTCTTAATATTCTAAACTTCAAGAGCATTCATCAGTTCAGTCTCACAATCCACCTCATCTTTATCATCATCTAAATCACTCCAAGTAGACTCCTTGTGATATGAATAAATTCCTTCCTTAGCTATAAAGAGGTATTTATCTTCATTAGGACCATAATATTTTATTATCAAACTTAGAATCACCATCCTCACTCTCATCTAATGAGCTAAAATCTTTATTGGTGTAGAGACTCTTCTTGTTCTTGAAGGACTTCTTGTTATTATATTTTTTGAATACTTTCTTTCTCTTATCAAACATGTATGTCTTCTTGTCTTCATATTGGTATTCACCATGCTCTTCATCATCATTATTCTTATGCTTATGAGGGCATTTATTATCAAAATTTCTTACCTCTCCACAATTGAAGCATTTGAAGGGTAGTTTACCCTTATACTTGCCTGACCTTGTTTTCAATTTCCTTGTAAATAAAGCAATTAGTTCATCTTCATCAATATCAGATGTGTCATCCTCCTTGAGTTTCTTACCTTGGAACTTATTCTTTGGCTTCATTTCTATCTTGAATGTTGGTTCCTTATTTGGTGGTTTATACTCATCGACTCTCATCTCATAGGTAGTAAGAATACCATACAATCCATCCATCTTCAACTGAGTATGATCATAAATTTATCCTACAATAGATACTTTATAATAAAAATTGAGAGAGAGAGAGAGAGAGAGAGAGAGAGAGAGAGAGAGAGAGAGAGAGAGAGAGAGAGAGAGAGAGAGAGAGAGAGAGAGAGAGAGAGAGAGAGAGAGAGAGAGAGAGACCTTAATACATTTTGAACTACATTAGCTTCTTTAAGTTTATCTCTCAGACCTCTAATGATGTTCACAATCTCATCAAATCTTTATAAAAAGGATGCCACAAAATCTTCTTCCTTCATCTTAAGACTCTTAAATTATCTTCAATGAGTCTACAACTTTACCAACTTAACCTTTGAATCACTTTCATAAATAGTCTTCAATTTATCCCACATTTCCTTAGAAGATATGTAATGGATTACCTTGGTGTATTTAGTTTCTGAAAGACCACAAGCAATAACATTCATTACCTTATAATTGTTTTCAAATAACTTTTTATCTACAACAATAGATGGAATAATAGTAGGTGCAAAATAACCATCCACAATAGATTTCCAAGTGTCAAACCCTAGGGACATGATGTAGGTCCTCATATTTACACTCCAAAAATTATAATCGAATCCATTGAGCATCAGTGCTTGATTAGTGGAAAAACCTCCTTGCATTTTATGGCTACCCATATTGTACCTTGGATCTCCTTCAAGCTATCAAGCCTTTACCAAAGGACCTAATTTGATACCAATTTTTAGAGGTAAAATCATTGAGGGGGGGGCGGTGAATCAGTGATGTAAGATATTTCAACTTCAATTCTAATCCTTTCAAACCCTTATTCAATTACCACAAGCATTCATAGAATATAAAAGTCATTCGTAACAATGAATAATAGATAAAGAAAGATCATACACACAACACAAGATCTATGTGGGAAACCCTCTTGGGAAATGAAACCCACTCTCAAGCTTACAAACACATGGATTACTTGTCTTATAAGATGATCACAAATATCAGATTGGTCAAGTCCTTCTGACCAAAATTTAGTGAAACACCTTTTTCATAAGGAACACATGTCCCTAAGATGATCAGGTCCTTCTAACCACCTATTGGTCAAGCCCTTCTAACTAGCTTTAGTAAAACACCTATTTCACAAAGAACACCTACCCATAAGATGATCAAGTCCTTATAACCACCTATAAGTCCTTTTGACCTAGATGTTGAGCTACCTCCTAACACTTATGAAATGAACAACTATTGATCACTGATTGCCTGCCGATCTGATGGAGATAAAATGTATATCAACTCTCTTCAACTTTTCACTCTACACAATCCACACTCTGATCTACCTCTCAAATCAACCATCAATCTCACATAGACATCATTTATCCTTTGCTCATCCTTGATATTCAAACCTATAAGAGCACTATCTTTGACATCAAAAATATAAACTATAGGTCATATACATAGTCATCAGCTTTCTCTACTCTATAACCCATCCACTAGGCACACACCCTTTCTTTCACACCAAAACTCTCACATACACCTCTTCTCATAGGTCTCATAAGTATTAAAATCATCATCTTTGATTTCACCTTTTATAGAGTCTTCATGATTATTATGATCACAACATTCCTTGTTATCCATAACACATGTAGGCATCTAACATGGGTCACCTTTAATCTCAACCCTCTTTCAAATAGGCCTAAGTTACCTTTTAGGTCCCATGAAGACTGATTCACCTCTTTGACACTTCTCTAAACAAACTAAAAACACAAAAAAACTTTCAAATACATAGACCCATGCTACACAATCTATAGGTCCTCCTTAAGTGATAACAAGCATCACAATACCCTTTTGCTAAAACTCAATTTGTTCAGACAACATTCTAGGCACATAACCATCATGAACAAACACACAGTCACCTTATAAGCCTTTAATCATATTGAATATGATTAGTCAAACCTCCAAAGTCCATATAAATCATCTTTAGAGATTATAAAACAATATAAAATAGCTAAGTCCCCTTAAAAAATACAAATTCTATCAAGAACAAATTAAATATACTTCTCAAGTCATTTATATAACATGGTCAAACACACAATAAAATTTAGGGATCAATAAATTTTATTGTAAAATAGTTTAGACCTTATAACTATGCTCTTTGTATTCACCTTGAATTCCTCTATAACTTTGATTTTTACTCTACCTTTGAATTTTTTCTAGATCAAAATATATGAGAAAAATACTAAGCACTAGTTCTCCCTCACAAATTTGAATATTTGAATTCCAATGGCCATTGAGCAACTGTTAAAGTTCAAACACTTTGCCAATATATTGTGCCTTATCATAGCTTGAATGAATATGCAACATTTATCTCCTTCTAAAATAGCTCAGTCTTTACCTTTTATTACTTGTTAAATATTAAGCACTTATAATTTTCTTATTGCTTCTTGTCAACTATGGAAAAACATGCTCCATTGATCTCTATGGATTAACCAAGTCTTTATCTTACAGTGCTCACCGTTAGATATTGCTTAGAACTCCCAAGATTAGGACACTTATCACCCTCACATACATTCTAATCTCTTTAATGATAATCCCTATGTTTATGCCACTTGGTAGTCTCATATACATTTTTGATTGTTTGACTTATCTTGCATCATTGATCTTCATCAGTACAATCCACTGCTTACCATTGATCTTCTATCAGATTAATAAGCTTGTGATAATTGTCATGAACATATATAACCTTTGACATGTTGAATTAATGCATGCCATTGATTTCAATATGTATTATTTATATCTCACCATTGGATCTTTTAGACCAATGACCTTAGACTTTAATGTGATTAAACTGACAGTCTTTGGCCCATCACAGTCTACTAGAGTAACTTTGAGGCTTTATAATTTGATCTAGAAAACACTTCAAGATTATAAATTTTTAGGGGACCTTCTTGGAACTATAGAAAATATATATATGAATTTTTTTGACTTTTTTTCATTTTTTGGGTGCCAAAAATAAATGCTCAAAATTTTTGGTTCATTCATATCTGCATGATGTGCAATGATGGTCTAGGAAAACATCACAAACTACCTAGGAATCCAACTTTGCACAGTTATATATTTTGATCCACTTAGCCACATGACCTAAAACTTGGAAAATTATAAGTTTGGACTAATTTTATCATGTATATATGACCAAATCCCCTTTATTCATCCATATGTGGTAATGGTGATGTCAACAAACTGCATACTTAGACTTTTTTATCATAGAACCAATTATGCCAAGATGAACATAATGAAGAACTGAATGAATACCATGAAATTCCATAAGATATCTAATCATCTTTGACATTTTATAGGACCCCTCACACATGATAAATACTTTTATACCCATCTCTAATCATGCCAAAACTGAAGATCAACCAAGCCTACTTTAAGCATACTAGGACAATCACACTTCACACTTTGTCATTGATAATTAGACTATCAAGACACTTCATCCACTGATATGGTCACCTCAATGTCATCATTGACAACTCTCTAATAATTATGTGATAATTTTGGAGGCATATTTTGGTCTTAAAGATAGGCATATATGTCTGAGTACTAGGGAAACATGGGACCAACAGTATCACAAACCATATCAATAGCTGATTATTCATGTGTTGAATCTAGAAGATGTTCAAAAATAAATTGATAATACCTTACTCTATCTATGATTTGAATCATGGATCAAATAATGTCCATATAATTAATTATTCTATTATTTACTTGAGGTATTCTTTAAAATTGTATGTTGGAAATCTACTGCTTGAGAGTGTCGACTATATATTTATAGGGAACCAACTTCTCATCCTTGGTCTAGTACTGATCCATGACCTGAGTGATGATTAACTGTGAATCACCATACACTATTAAATGTTGAATATTCTAATATACTATTTAATGAAGCCTTGAAATGAGTGATTCGTATTCAAACATGTTATTGGTAGATGGGAATCTAATATGAAATCAATTGGGAATAATATCCCATTATGGAGTAATAAAAAATATTATGACACTTGATCCATGAGGTATAAATGATCCATCAAATTACATACTCCACTATTTAGTTTCAAGAGGTACTTCTACTTCTTTAGCAATCATACTAGCCTCATCTATAAATCTAAATGTAAGAGGTTGATTGTCCTGAAGAGGATATTTTATAAGTTGATATGTGAGTACTTTCCCCTTAATGGCATTATGATTATCATATTCAATTTCAAACTCATTCAATAGCATGATCCATTTTAGCATGTAACCTTATAAAGATGATTTGGAAAGTAGATACATGGGCAGCTCTAGATGTGAGACCAATAACAAAGACATTCACCATGAAACACCAGATATACCATGGAAAAAAATCATGAAGTAAAAAACCCACCAAGATTATTCATATTATGAGAAACAAAATGTACACAATAAAAAATTTCTTCTCTCACTTCTCCACAAATATTCACAAAACCTAGATGAATAGATTGGAATACATAAGCATCCACATTAGATTTTACAATGTAAAATCTTTATAATATAGGAAAATCCATCTGCCCATTATAATATGATGGTTGGAGAAGTGAGACCTATTGTAGCATTAAATTTGCACCCTTGGAGAGGGTTCTTTAGGCTCTCTCTAACTAGGCTACATAATGGGAACAACCTCAAGTTATGGGTATCTTGTGGTGAGGTTGAACCTATGGAGAAGGTCAGCTTCCTCTTGATGGATCACCTAAACTAATTATTCTTCTTGGAAAAGGGTTAGAGAGGAGGTATAGGGTAACTAGGAGAGATAAAATGGTGATGCACCAAGTTAAATGAGCACTCACATATGATTGAAACCAATACCAATTTAGAATAAGACAATAATTTCTCATGCAATCTCACAAACTAGATAATGTGCATAAGTATATCATAAACTAGGCTCATGAAGCAAAGAGGAAATATAATATTCACACCAAACATCAATTAATGGTAGAAAGAGAACAAGTTCAAACCTACAAATAACTTGAAAACACCTTAAAAGAGGTAATAAAGAAGGACAATAGACATGGAAGAACACTTCTTCACAAGGCCATCATGCACAAGCTTACTAAACACAAGTGAAAGGCAATAGATAGGAAAAAATTGATCTTATTACTTCAAGAGGTAGTTCTTAAATTTTTTGATAGGGTACAGCCTTATCAAATGTGAGTCTCTTGATACTCCAAATGTGAGTCTATCGAGTATCTCCTTTCAAAGTTGAGAGTCCCTCTATGATGGGGAAGAAAATGGGAGATATATGAGAAAAGGGGTTGAAAGAGAGAAGAAACATCCAATAATAAATCAAAAAATGAGATACAACAACCCTCCATGAATTTTTAATCACATTTTGATTAATTAAGACCAATCCTACCTCAACAAAATAACCTTCATTAATGGCAGGAAGAGCATAAGTTCAGACCTGTAAATAGTTTAAAAATACCTAAAAAGAGGCAAAAAAGGAGGACAATGACCATGAAATAAAAATTCTTCACAAATCCATCATTCACAAGCTTACTAAACACAAGTCAAAGACAAGAGATAGGTAAAAATTATCTTATTGCTTTAAGAGGTAGTTCTTACAAATTTTGATAGGGTTCAACCTTGTCAAATGTGAGTCTCTTGATACTCCAAATGTGAGTCTATCATGTATCTCATTTCAAAGTTGAGAGTCCCTATATAATGGGGAAGAAAATGGGAGATATAAGAGAAAATCAGAATAAAGAGAGAAGAAGAATGCAATTAGAAATCAATAAATGAAAGTGAATGGTATGACTGCCTATTGTGGCATTAGTTTGTACCCTTAGAAAGCAATTTTAAGATTCACACTAAGCACCCATTAATGGTAGGAAGATCAAAATTTAGGACCTAAAAATATCTTTAAAACACCTAAAAAGAGGTAAGAAAGGAGGACAATGACCATGGAAGCACAATTATTCACAAAGCCATCATGCAAAAGCTTGCTAAACACAAGTCAAAGGCAAGAGATATGTAAAAATTATCTTATTATTTCAAGAGGTAGTTTTTACAAATTTTGACAGGGTTTATCCTTGTCAAATGTGATTCTATTGATACTCCAAATGTGAGTATATCAATTATATCTTTTCAAAATTGAGAGTCCCTCTACAATGGGGAAGAAAATGGGAGATATATGAAAAAAAGGGAAGAAAGAGAGAGGAAACATGCAATCAAAACTCAATAAATGAAAGTGGATGATATGATTATGTCTATCGTGACATTAATTTTCACCCTTGGAGAGGGTTATTTAGGTTTTCTCCAATCAAGACACAATGGTAAAAACCTCAGGCTATGGGTATCTTTTGGCGAGGTTGAACCTTCAAAGAAGGCTGACTTCCTCTTAGTAGATCACCTAGACTAATGATTCTACTTAGAAAAGGGTTAACAAGGGGGTATAGGAAACTAAGAGAGATAAAAGGTGATGAAAAAAATTTAAATGAGACTCACTTATGCTTGAAAATAACAATAAATCAACATAAGACAATTATTTTTCACACAACCTCATAAACTACCTAATCTGCATAAGTATTTCATAAACTAGGCTCACTAAGCAATAAATGAAGCAAAGATGAATTATAAGATTCACACCAAGAACCCATTAATGGTAAGAAGAGCACAAATTCAAACCTGAAAATAGATTGAAAACACCTAAAAAGAGGCAAGAAAGGAGGATAATGACTATGGAAGCACACTTCTTCACAAAGCCATCATGCACAAGCTTAGTAAACACAAGTCAAAAGCAAGAGATATGTAAGAATTATCTTATTGATTCAAGAGGTAGTTCTTACAAATTTTGATAGGGTTCAACCTTATCAAATGTGAGTCTTTTGATACTCCATATATGAGTCTATCAAGTATCTCCTTTAAAAGCTGTGACTCCCTCCATAATGAGGAAGAAAATAGGAGATATAGGAGAAAGGGGGAAGAAAGAGAGAAGAAGTACATAATTATAAATCAATAAATGAGATTCAAGCACCCTCTATGAATTTTAAACCACATTTTCATCTATTAAGACCAATCCTACCTCAACAAAATAATATTCATTATCTATAAATAGTCTTCAAGTTCCCTCATTAGCTAAGAAACATACTAGAAGACAAAATTTTGTTATTGAGGATGATGGTGTCATGATTCACTCAGAAGGAAAGGTCTTCAAAGAATCTAAATATGTATTGAATTCTCCACCTACACTCTTCAACCACCAAATATCTCTCTTGGATTTCTATGCCATCCTCTACTTGCCTTTCATTATAAAGACAAAATTCTCATATCCATGGACCTGACTGAGCCATGACTATGTCTATTTTATGTGGCTACCTATACTTGCTAAAAGTGGATGATATGACTATGTTGAAAGATAAAACACTCCTTTAATAATCACAACTATGCCCCTACTTCAAACCCTAAACATAGGTATACTATAGATGAAAACTAATACAATTCTATTAGTTTTCATATAGTCATAATAAAAATGAAGATCCATTAAGAAATTTAGTCTCATGATCATGAATAAGACACATAACTTATTTTTGGCATCATACTGCCAACTCCCTAAGCTTGAAGAGATGATGGCCTTTTAAGATACCGTAGGTGAAATTTTGTCAAGGTGGATAACTGAGCTTTAATATTGGCATCAGATTTGAAATATTTTTTTAGCTCAACCTAGATCACATTTGATCTTAGCTTTCATTAAACTGCTTGGGTCAACCAAATATTTTGATCCAATGTGTCTATCCATGTGGCATCCTCTTGCCACACTTTTTATCATATTTAAAAATATGATCATTATAAATTAGGACACATGTCATCATCTCGTGCCCTTTAAAAATTTATCAAATTTTATCCATCAATTTCCTTGGGAGTCTCCTGGCCTTGATTTTCATCATCGACCATTAATCCTTGATCTTGGTAGAGATTGTGACACTTGGCAAATCCACGTGACTTCTATAGACCCTACCATTAGTCTTCATCTAGTTAACGTGTTTAATCCATGTGGCAGCCTTGCATGGAATTTGGGTTCATTGACTTCTTGACTTTGTTCATATTGCTGATCTCCTCTACATGGTTGAATACCTTTTGTTAATCTTTGATCTACTTGATCAAATGCACACCGTTGATATGTTATTTCATCGTAATCATGACACTTGGCACCATCACTTTCATCCTTAATATCCTATAACATATTAACCTCTTGATTTTTATTAGATTTACTTTTACATCATTAAATGCATGCCATTAATCTATTTTGACCTTTTGACCCCATCTATCACCCACATGCCATTGATCCTTGACTCAGGATTCTGATATTTTGACACTTTTTAGCCTCATTTTCAATTCAAGATCTTGTTGAAGAGTTTTGAATCCAAATAAATATTTGTTGTGGATTTAATTTGACATCCCCAGGCATGTCCCATACTACTAGATCATGTTTGAAGGATTATATCTTAAGATAGAAAACACATCAAGACACCAAAATTATAGGGTATATTCATGGAAAAAATTCATAATTTTCATGAAATTCTTCAACTTTGGTTGATATCCCAAGTACACTTATTAAATGTTACAAACAAATTGACCTATTCATTCCTACATGATGTGCTAAGATGGTCTGGTTCCTCAAAATCACCAAATTCACCTTAAGGCTTGCTTAATTTTTTTCAAAATATTGTAAGTGATATGAGGTCTTCTCCTTCCACCATTAGATTACTCACTCAACCAGGAATCTACTTAAAGTGTTTCAAAAGAATGACCTAATCCATCTAGGCACAAGTCTCATATGTGGGCCAATTTTGGCCAACATTTCTATTGACCTCTTAGGATTGTATGCCTACTATGTAGTCATATAAAATGCAAAATTTGGTAACTTGAGTGTGGATAATGACAACCAATCCATAGGTCCATCTTGCTTGCTCTCATGACCCTCATAGGCATGTTTTCACTAATTCCCAGTCATCTGTATCCTCTTAGATTAAACCCTTATAGACCTAGATAGCTATTTCCATGCTTAATCCATCCCCCCAAGTCCCATCAGCCATAGACAATAATGACCAAACTTGGACTACAATGCTGAAACTCAAGGTGTCCTATTTCTTGTGTTGTTGTCCAAGTGTATTTTGGCTTTTAACGATCATATTATTCTGAATCTTTATCCTAATTCATGTCATCCTAACATGAATTCATTTGACCCACGATCATTAAATCCCCTATAAAAGGCCATTCAAATTCCATTTAGAAGTGTTGACACTCATTTATAAGAAAGAAGCAAGAATACAAGTAAGACCACTAAAGCACTTTTCTTTATTCTCTGCATACAATCATCCAATAGTATTTCAAACTTATTCAAACCTTTACACAAGTTCTTAGTCATTTCAAGTGCACCTTGTTTTGTATTTACTTTCATTTTCATCACACTATTCACCAAGCATTTCAATGGGAGAACTACATATAACTTGATCCCTCCTCAGAGTATTGGTATGTAGGTAGTGTGCCCACACACGGGGTGTGAAGTGCATCCAACATATCCTTTACACACTAACCCCTCCTCTCTTTTCTCTAAATTTTATATTCAAATTCAAGCACAAAGAGGACATAGAGTATTAAAAACTGAATTAGGTACACAAAGAAATATGTATACTTTCAAGCTTTGATATTTCATAGGTAGGGTCACACAGACCTGATGCATAAAACCCAAAAATCTTAGATCACTAGGACAACAACACCAAGATAGGACTATAGTGCTAGAACCTAGGGTGTCCCACTTTTGGAACTCTTATCCAATCAAGAAATGAACTCCAGATTCGTATTTGCAATAGTCTTCCCAGCCTACACATAAATTTATAGACCTTGTCTCAGTTAAAATAACACATAATTAAATAAGCTAAATTTTCTCTCTCTCACTACTATTTTTAGAAAAGCCCTAACTATAGTCAAATTTCATAAATTAGTAGCTTAGTTATTGTAAATTATTTAGGAATTTAATCTACTTATACCCATTTATTATTTAGGAATTAAACATCTAATTTCCCAAAAATAATAAATCATTTGGTGAATCCGACTTACTTTGAATTTTACATAAAAACCCTAGAAACCCTAGGGTAAATTCCTAGTTAATTTTTTCCATTAATTTATGAATTTTTTCTTGAATATTAAAATAGAAAATTTGTCTCAAATTTTAAAATTTTGTAGTAAATTTTAAAATAAATTTATTTCAAACCCTAGTTGCATCAACTAGCTCCCAGTAAATTTTCCTTAATTTTCCAATCATTTTCTGAATTTTTAGTTAGATATTAATATCAAAAAATAACTTAAAAATTTCAAAAATCCGTAGTAATTTTTTTAAAAAAAAATCTAAAACCCTAGTTGCATCTACTAGGTCCCATTAAATTAAACACTTTCCCATAAATTTTTGAACTTTTTCTTGAATATTTAACTCAGAAATTCAAGTTCAATTTCAAAAATTCATAGTATTTTGTAAAAATATTTTTGAAAAATCCCTAGTTGAATATACTAGCACCTATTTGCTTCTTGAGATATCACCTTACATCCATTATCAAATTGCAAACATGATTCCCACTTCTGTACAAACTTTTCTTACATTTCTTGCAAATAACAAGGAAACCATAATGGGCCCTATCATGTACATGAATGATGAAGTTTACCTTATGATAGTACAAAGCTTCATTATTTGTATTTCATGTTTAATTTTATAATATTAAAAAATTCATTGCTAAAAATTTACAAAATTTCAATATTTCTTTTGCATACTCTCTCTTACTCATATGGAAAAAATTTCAAGTTTATCATGCTAAACATGTTAGAAATGTTATGATTCATGTCAAAATTTTCTATATATTCATGCATAATTTCATTCTCTCTACCCTTTAATTTTTCAAGTTTATCTTTTTAAACACATTAGACATATCATAACACATGTCAAAGTTCTTTATGCATCAATGCACAATTCCATACTTTCCATCCCTTGTTTTATATCTCTCATGTAGAATGTTCTCTATAATCATATTTCTATACAATTTATAACTCCACTTACATAAATTTTAACCCATATACATGGTTTTTACTTATATGTATATGCCTGATTGGCTACTCTTTTTCAATGTTATGTTTCATGCAGAGAAAAGAAATCCCTTCTCCTCTCCCTCAAGAGGGTGATAGCTACTTTCCCTCTAACCAGGTCCATACTATCACACCTCCAAAAGGTGAGGTAGCCTATAATATTGTTTCTAATGCATACATTTAACCCATAGATTTTTTAAACCATCTTTAACATATGTGCTTATATGTTAAATCAAAATCAACTAGGGTTTGCATGTGTGACACTCTAATGTATAAAATCACTAGCATAATCAAGTTACTTTCAAATTTACATATGTAGAATCAACTATTACATGAAAATATCTCAACATTGGAAAATCAGATCATAATGCAAAATCCTCAAAGGCACTCTACTGTCAGTCATGTAGATGCACCTTCACCTAGTCAATTAGTTGTAAGAAATGTTACATATCAAAACAATAAATCACAACAAAGTAAATCTACAACTAGTGATTAAAAAATCATTCAAAGATAAAATAAGAGTCCAAGTGAGGTAATAAGGGAAATGGTTAAATTTAAGTTGATTAAACTATCTCCTATACATCCAGTGAGAAGATCCAGATATTATTGTGTATATCATAGAATGCATGGGCATCACACAGATTCATGTTTGGCATTGAAAAAACATATAAATAGATAATTACTAATGAGAATAATATACAAGGTGAATTAGTCAATCAATCCATAGTAACACAAGAACACATTCACAAAGGTTCAAATTTATAAATAGTATAAAAGTGTTATCAAAGCATAACTTAGAATAAGAAAAGGATCAAAAAGCAAAATCTAAGCAACAAATAATAACACAAGCATAGGTAAATCATGAAAAAGATGCAAATCTACCTCTCTAAAATGAGGCTCGAATTTCAAAGTAGTATAGGTTTGGTCAAAAATATCTACAAAAATTTGATTTACAAGGTCAAGGGTTGGGCAAGCATGCTCAAGGCATCACTACTCTTATTCTAAAAATTGATAATGTTTTTCATCAAGGTTTTGGATTTATTGAACATCCTAAGGCAAATCATTTATAGACATAATTTATCAAAGGAAAAGATCTAGATACAATAAAAGTTAACACTAGCATTCCATTTATTCAATATCAAGATAATAATGATGAGTGGAAAAATACAAGTTATTATGATTTCCAAGATACCGATTATGCATCCGAATATTTAGAGTCATATTCTTAGCCATTCCCTCATGCTTCACAATCATGCATGATTCCTTTTTTTGGTATAAGACACCATGATGGGGAGTCTCCCATGAGACTCATCGGTTAGTATCATCTCTTTTTAGCTTTGATTATATATAGTTTGTTCTGATTTATTGTACATAATTTAATTATATCTAAAACACAAAAACATTTCAATTGTATGCATCATCCATGCTTTACATTGCTAATACTATGCTAGACTTCCATTTGATATTCTATGCTATTGTTTATTGATTTATCTACATTACCATGCTTCACTTGATATTATTTGAGTGTGTGTAGTGAAATCCAAATCCTTGATTGCTTCACTCTACCCATTGAAGAGGCATCCTACTTCTACATTCAAGACACACATCGATATACATATCCACTGAGGGCATCTTATACATGACTACACCATCCATGTTATATCATTCTTACACCACACACTCTATTTATCATGTTGACATACATTACTTACTAATCTTACATAGATTACCATATCAACAGTCACTAGTATCTTACACTTGTGTAATTCTTAGCATATACCTAGTCTTGTCCTAATATGTCTTGCATAATTTTACTTCTTACTTTGATTAGTTAGATGCGATTGAACTTCTAGTATATATATGATTTCCTTTATCTCTTAGCATATCTTGATGTGTTTGAATTTTCTTAGTTCTTTTTCCATGTCTTGTCTGTGTTTTAAGACATTTTACAATGTTCTTTTCTTCTATTCATGTGTGTGCCTTAGGATATTTTCCAATGTCTTCTATTTTTACTCTTCCATGTGCCTATGGCCCTGTGCCAACTTTGTTTATTTTAATTGTATGTGCATGTGGCATTTGAACATGCCTTGTATACTTGATTTCTAGTTTAAGTGACATGTGCACATGTCCCTTGATTACTTGGCCCCTTGGCCACTCTTATATGCTTCTTAATTCTTACTTTATATGCTTGTTTCCTGATTACTTTTATTGTTTGTAATGCCATGATCCATATCATGCATTTCATTTATTTTTTAGATGTCATGATGGAAATCATGCTCCATCCCTCTTTACTAACAACTAACAACTAACACTTTTTATTCTAATTCAGTACTTTACACATATTATTACATTTTTATATCTATCTAGGCATACCCCTGTTGATCTAACAATCTCTCAATACAAACCTTGCTATATCTCAAGATATCTTGTCAATTATCATTTCTATATCATATATCTATGCAACATAACACACTTGTAGGACTCTTTCTTCTGAGGGTACTCATTGAAACATATTCATTCCCACCCTCAGAATATGGGGCAATAAACAAGAGTTTTATCATAGAGATCATAGCTCCTAATGGTAAAAAATGTAGTTTTTAGAAAACTTAGAATAGAATCCAAACATCAAAATAGGTAGAATAGACTAGATAGATAGCAAAGAACCTAGAATAGTTACCAGATTTAGCCCTGGACAATAATACCAAAGTTTGACTACAACACCAGATAGTAGGGTGTCCTATTTTTAATAATCCTATCTAGATAGTAGAAAAATTAGTTTTTCTAAAAATAGACAAAAAAATGAGTTTAGTCACCAGTTTGTCAGCTCAGTATAGTCCAAATTCAACATGTTTTAGTATAGTTTTTTCTCAAATAATATAGATATAGGGGGAATCATGCATGGCATGATGGCTCTCACTTCCAATTTTAAATCATGTAGTTGATATAACTTCTAGATCATAATCCATGTTTCAGACACTAGTGATTGGGGGCAATGTGTGTGGTACATTGATCCTCCCCATTTTTTGAGTTTAGTTTATTTTCCAATAATTTCTTAATAGTTATGTGCCTTAATCCATTTATAGGTGGTTGGCATCCTTTTTCAAGTTTGGATTTCATACAATCTTAACTTTTCATGTACCCAAATTCTTGAGTTGGATTTTATATAAGCTTATTGCACTAGTTTTAGAGTGGCTTTCATACAAGCCTAATCTCCATCTTTTAAAATGGCCAAGAGTGTCCTAGTTTCTAGCATACATTTGGCTATCCATGCCAACATTATTAGATCATAGTACATTCATGGGCTTCAGGAGCCATCTCATATGACATCTATTCCATACCAGTATTACTTCATAGCTTCACTTCATGGGGAAATGATGGAGCCAAAGGGATAACCTTTGTATTCTTGAGAGACCTATTTAGAGGAATTAGACACATAGTCTAAACATAAATTAACACATGCACGATTCATTAGCTTCACTTAGTGGGAAATGATGGAGCCAAAGGGCTAGCCTTTGTATTTTAAGCCACTTATTCAGAGGGATTAGACACACAGTCCAAACATCAATTGACACATGCATGATTCATTAGCTTCACTTAGTAGGTGATGATGGATCCAAAGGGCTTGAATTTTCATTATTGAGCCACTTCTAGGGATTTAAGCACTCATCTCTATTCATGATATTAATTTTGGTATAGCTCACACACAACACAATCTAGCATCACAATAGGTTTTATACTAGTTTGTGTACTTGATGAGGTGTATTTGTTTCTTTCTCTTCCTCTCTTACCCAAATTTTTTATGTTATTATCTTACATATAGTGTATCTAGTAAGGATTGATCTAATCTATGTTTTTCATTTTAGATTCATGCTTCACACCATGCTCTCTCTATGTACATTTAGCACCACACAGATTCATAAGCTTCACCTTTATAGGTAAGTTCAAGTATGCTTTCCACTTTTCCTTTATCCTAGTATTTCACTTTGCTACATCACTAGAATAAAGGTGGGGGGAAAATGTAGTCATATAAAATGAAAAATTTGGTAACTTGAGTGTGGCTAATGACACCTAATCCATAGGTCCATCTTTCTTGCTCTCGTGACCCTCATAGGCATGTTTTCATTGATTCTAAGTCATCCATAGCCTCCCAGACTGAACCCTAATAGACATAAATATATCTTTCCATGCTTAATCCACCCCTAGGTCCTATCAACCATGGACAACAATGCTCAAACTTGGACTACAATACTGAAGCTTAGGGTGTCTTATTTCTGGCACTATTTTCCAAGTGTATTTTAGCTTCTAATGGTCATATTCTTACAAATCCTTATCCAAATTCATATTATCCTAATGTTAATTCATTTGACCACAATCATTAAATCTCCTATAAAAGTCCATTTAGAAGGGTTAGCACTCATTTACAAGAGAGAAGCAAGAATACAAGCATGACCACTCAATCACTTTTACCTATTATTTGCATACAACCATCTAATAATATTTTAAGATTATTCAAACCTTTACACCAATATTTAGTAATTTAAAGTACACCTAGTTTCATATTTACTTGCATTTTCATCACACTATTTCACCAAACACTTTAATAAGAGAACTACATATAGCTAGATCCCTCCTCAAAGTATTAGTATGTAGGCAGTGTGCCCACACATGGGGTGTGAAGTGCATCCAACATATCCTTTAAAAACTAACCCATTCTCTCCTTTCTCCAAATTTTATATTCAAGTTCCAACATAAAGAGGACCTAGAGTATTAAATACTAAATTAGGTACATAGTGAGCTCTTTGGACTTTTAGGCTTTGATATTTCACAGGTAGGGTCACACAAACTTAATGCACAAAACTGGGAAAGATTAGATCACCAAGATAATAGTGCTGTGATAGGACTACAAAATCAAAACACAAGGTGTTTCAATTTTGATTTTCTTATCCAATCAAGAAATGAACTCCATATTCCTATTTGGGATAGTCTCCCAAGTTTACACAGATTTCTAGACCCTGTCTCGGTTAGAACAACATAGAATAAGATAAGTTTAATTTTATCTCTCACTAATATTTTTAGAAAATCCCTAACTATAGTCAAATTTCAAAAATCAATAGCTTAATTATTGTACATTATTTACTGATTTTATCTACTCAAATCCATCTATTATTTAAGAATTAAACATCTAATTTCCCAAAAATAATAAATCACTATGCAATAAATTATTTTCCTTAGTTTATTTATTGGGCTTATGGGATCATAATTATTTCTTCCCAGTAGAGATGAAACTGACACAAGGCTATCACCTATCTAAAAACCTCCTCTTGAAGCAACAAGGGCAAAAGGAAACAAAAACAACAATTGTGCCCAAGGCACTTATAGAAGGGAAACACACAAATGAAAAGAATGTGCACAAGGCACTTAGAGGAAAATAAAAAAACCTACTCTATTATGTATAAGGAAAAAACTCATAAGTACTTTTATCTTGGATCAAATGGGAAATAATTAACATCACTCATTTGTAATGGAACAAGATGGAAAATACCTTGCTTTTGAGAGCTCATACTAGGTGGGATAAGATGCCTGATTACTAGTTCTTTGGCTTGATTCCTTATGGATGAAGTGGGAAAAACATGTCTCCAATGTAGACATACTAGTCCAAGTCTTCAAATCTTACTTCATGTTGGACTATAGGGGCACCTACAATCTTCTCACTTGATGAATCTCTTAAACTAAGAGAACATTCTAACATATTGATGACTTCAACCTTAGCCCTCAAGAGCTTATTAGGCTCATACCTTATATTGATAACCACTCAGTCAATTTATTGTATTGGGGGTGAAGGTTGGGTGTTTAAGTTTACACAAAAGGACTCTAGATCATCCCAAAAAGTAGTCTCCTCTTGTGCACTTGGGACAAGGCCAACCTTATCACCATTCATTTTCTACTCACCTTGGAATAAGCCACATGGAAGCTCACCAACCCATTTAGGATTTAAAATTTCATATTATTGTGGTTCTGAATCTGACCACTCTTATTCATTCTTAAATACATCAGTATTGCCTTCAATGGACAATTTATATTAAGACTGGTCAGCTTCTATAACCTAATTTGTAAGTTCATTTTCATGCTCTAGAGGGGATATAAACTACTTAGAACCTCTACCTGATCTATGAATTCATGGTATAGTTATTTCCATACATAATTTTGATCTTTTTTCTCCTCTAATTATAATAAATAATCAATTATGTATTCAGGGTCTCCTCCATGTTCAGCTTGTGGATTATCCTCTTTAGGCTCTAATCCATTAGTGTCAAAGCCATGCTAAGAAGGCTAATCCAAACCTAATTTTTTCTCCTCTAAATGAAGTGGGATGACTATCATGATATTTTCATCATAGACACTTATTTTTTCCTCTTTTGGCTTACCTATGACTGCAAGCTCCTCTTCTATCCTTTGTAAAATAGGTCCTTTCTCTAAGAGGGAGATGGTGGGAGGGTGAAAAAGTTCACCTTGCTTACAACTTAAGAGATGTCCTTCCAACTAGGGAATTTGAAGGCTCTTTTACGTGGTTCTTTGGGAAAAGAGAGAGAGAGAGAGTATTAAAAATCCTGTAGATAAAGCTCATTAAGTTGCACTATGGTTGCTTGATTCACTTTTTGCACAACTAACTCCTCCTCTTCCAAGATTGCCTCTTGGACTGCCTCAACTAGTAACTCCTCTTTCTTATTAATATCATCCTTGACTAGTTTCCATGAGGGGAATGTATAGGGCATAACCACCTTTTCTTATTTTTGAGTGGGTATAGGAAGGGGTGGTTTTACAAGAGAGGGAATGAAGAAGTTAGGGTCAAAGGTGTAGGAAGAGATCCATGGTGGGATGGTTTCAAAATATTGAGTGGGAATGGATGTAGTTGGGAGGAGAGGGTAAATTAATTGGTTTGGGTTTGATATGTTATCCTTCTTAAAGTTATAACACTTATTTAATGGATAGTACCCACTCTTTCATCTCTTGCCTCTCAATGTGTGTATAGTCACCTTCTTCAATGGATTCCCACACACTCCAGAACTTATGAAAGAAGCTCGTTATCTCCTCCATGGCATGAATGGGGAATTATTGTCCAAGTCCAAACCCCTCATTGATTCTCATGATTGTTATCCCTTAGTCCAGTATTGATTCTCTAATTCTTGACAAGGATGAACCTTGACAAGGTTGACTAGGGGGCTGATTTGAAACTCTTGGAGGCTGAGCTTGAGGTTCTTAGAGGGGAGAGGACATGTAGGGATGATTACCATTAACTTACTAATCCTCACAAGATATCAAAACATCCTCCAAAATTTGGACCATGCTTCTCAAACACACTTTATTCTCACTCTCACAAAATAACCATTGTTCATCCTCACAATATGACCAATTATTCTTGACCAAATGAAGATAACTCCTTGCCTTTTGTAGAACATGAACATGTATGAATGAAGAAATTTCTAAACCCCTACCAATTACCTTTATCAACTCAAAATAATCTAATAATGCTTATTTTAATCCTAACAAGGGTAAAATGAAATTGATTTGAATGAAAAGGCAGTTGATCTTGGTCATAGGTAGGGGTGGGAGGAGAATAAAATCCATGATAGGGTTGATATGTTATTTGACAACCACTTAGGGGGAGCAAATAAACATTATTAGCTTGATAAGTGTGATGCTGAGGTCGAGAATAAACATACTAATCAAAATATGGTTGATTTTACATGCCAAATAATAATAATTAGGTACTTGGGATACTTATACTAGTTGATAATTACTTAAATTCACCATTGTTGTTTGCATACATGGCTCAAAAGGATAATTGGATGAAGAGAACACAAAAACTCTTCACTCAGTGAATAATGTAGTCCCACTGGGCATGCCAAAAACTATTGTGGCATTAGTTTTCACCCTTAAAGAGGGTTAATTAGGCTCTCTCCAAATAATCCACACAATGTGAATAATCTTAGGCTATGGGTATTCTTTGGTTAGGTTAAACCTCTAAACAAGGCCGGGTTCCTCTTGGTAGATCACCTAAACTAATGATTCAACTTGTAAAAGGGTTAGAGAGGAGCTATAGGGAACTAATAGAGATAAAAGGTGATGCACCAAATTTAAATAGGACTCACATATAATTTAAATATAAAATAATTCAACATAAGACAATTATTGCTCACATAACCTCAAAAAATAGCTAATGTGTACAAGTATTTCATAAACTAGGATTACTAAACAATCAATGAAGTGAAGAAGAATTCTAATATTCACACCAAACACCCATTAATGATAGGAAGAGCATAATTTCAGACCTAAAAATATATTGAAAACACATAAAAAGAGGAAATAAAGTGAGGATAATGACCATGGAATCACACTTCTTCACAAAGCCATCATACATAAGATTACTAAACACAAATCAAAGGAAAGAGATAAGTAGAAATTATATTATTTCTTCAAGAGGTAGTTCTTAAAATTTTATGATAGGGTTCAACCTTGTCAAATTTGAGTCTCTTGATACTCCAAATTTGAGTCTATCAAGTATCTCCTTTCAAATTTGAGAGTCCCTCTACAATGGGGAAGAAAATGGGAGATATAGGAGAAAAGCGAAAGAAAGAGAGAAGAAGCACACAATCAAAAATCAATAAAAGATCTCCAACCACCCTCCATGAATTTTCAACCAAATTTTAATCAATTAATACTAAAAATGCCTCAATGAAATAACCTTCATTATCTTTGTATAGTCTTCAAGTTCACTCATTATCTAATAAACATACTAGAAAAACTTTGTTGTTGATGATGATGGTGTCATGATTCACTCAAAAGGAAAAGCCTTCAAAGACTCTAAAAATGTATTGAATGATCCAAATTTAGTCTTAAACCACCAAATCTCTCTCTTGGATTTATACACCATCCTCCACTTTCCTTTCATTATAAATACAAAATGCTCATATCCATGGACCTGACTGAATCATGACTATGTCTATTTTAAGTGGCTACTTGTACCTTCTGAAAGTGGATGATATGACTATGTTGAAAGATATGACACTCCTTTCATAATCAAAACCCTACCCCTAATTAAAAACCTAAACATAGGTCTACTATATATTAAAACCAATCCCATTTATTGGTTTTCATATAGTCATAATATCAATGAGGATCCATCAGGATATTTAGTCTCATGATCATGAACAAGACATAGAACTTCTTTATGTTGGAGATACAAGATGACTCAGGGGTGAATCAATTATTAAAATTTTATTTTATTTACCTTATCATTAATTCATAATAATTCATGATTCATCATTACAAATTATAAGCACTTGGATAAGAATCAATACAAAGAGAATACATACAAAACATGAACATGAGAAACACATCACAACACATCATTTATGTGGGAAACCCTCTAGGGTGAGAAAACCCACTGTCAATCCTAAAAATAAATGGAATATAGTAATATAAATATATCATAAACATGATACTTTATACCAGCACCAATTTATCAAGGAGCACCCACCCCTTAATTTAGTCCAACACCTACTAGACCTTTAGCTAGCTCCAACTAGTAAGGAGGTTACAACCCCCTAGGTGATTAAACACCCACTAAACCACATTATATATGATGTATACCATTTATATTATGTATTATATACCTTATAATCACATTATATTACTATAAAACCTTCAAACCTACCTCTCAACCTCATATAAGTCTCTTCCTCTTCTACATCACTCAAATAGACAATAGAGCCTATTTAGCCTTGAAACAAGCACACCATTAACTCACCACTTACAACACCACTTTTTAGAATTATTAAAATATAAATAAGGTATTCCATGGGTTCACACCACTTTTAGAATCCTTATATTCTATCACACCCTCATATACTAGTTCTTGCAAGTCCAGACAAATAGGTCTATAAGAACTTGCTTAAATACAAGAGTCATGCTCATAAACATATAGGTCATCTATGATTATTTAAAACTTGTATTAATATTTATATATTTTTCTGAACATGTTACATGGGTGAGACACATGCTTCATATGTCAGCCATTACCTCATTAGCCTAAATCCTCTATTAGGCCTAGCTAAGACCTAAAGCAATTAGGCCTTCAAATCCACATGTTACACCTTGAAACTCTTAGACCACCTTGAGCCTCTATTAAAAATTAAAAAACTTAAAAAATAACATTAATATGTCCCTTGTATCTTTCATATGGGTCCACATTACCTGAAACTCAAACTCATACCTTGAACCAAACAATTCTTGCCTTCTCATCAATAGGCTTAGAAACACAAAAACCATAGTCTTCAAGAACCGAAGCATATTATTGATTGTTTCATATAACCCATAAAATAATTGATTTAATATATCATAAATTAAATAATAAATAATATAAAATACATTTATCTTCATCAAATAAGTCTATAGACCTCAAATCATCTTTCCTTAGAAGACCACTTATACTGGTCACATATAGTAAAAAAATAATCAAACCATTTTGAATTTATATATATGATCAGGGACATATAATGAAAAAAATACCTTATAATCAGTATTTTGGACTTACATAACTACATAAAACTCATTTGATGCTCCAATAATTCTTAAATAACATCAAATTTACTCCTTCAAAATGACCACTCAAACTGCCTGTAGCTTCCAATAGTACAGTCATGTAGATGTTCTTTTATATCACTTGAAATAAAAATTTAAAAACCCATAATAAACATTCATATCTTCTATATGATCTATAAATCACTCTCATGAATATAGTCTATCTTGTTCAAACATCTTTCATTGGTCTAACAGACCAATTCCTCAGGTCACTATCTCACAATATTCACTACTCAAATAAGCCACTCTGAAAGCAGTACTTTACCTATGTTTGAGAAAAATCACAAATTAAAAACAAATGGAACATAGGGAATAGGTATTAAAAAAATACACCAAGTCATTTTATTCATCCCTACTCACATGGAACACTTCCCTAAACACATATTCACTCTACTTGGATATTGTTCATTGTTTTCATTATTTGTAGATTTAGTGAGTAACCATCTTGGAACATAAAAATTATTAACATAGAGAGCATATATTTACAAAACAAAATACATATAACTTCAATATAATTTATCTTGAATTTTAAGCTCTAATGATTCTCATGCATTGACTCAGTCAACCCTGCTTGTAACATCAATTTTTATAAAGAAAAGATTCTTTATATACCTTATACTTACTATCCTGACAAACCAAAACCACATGGAGGTTCTTGGAAGAGCCCTATTTATGATCCAATATTCAAAATTTGTTAACCAATCCATTTTAGGTCATTTATAGAAAGTTATTTCCAATCGAGTCTCTATAATGGTTTACAAACATAAAAACCTACTTATCTTCTTAGAATTAATTCATAAAGCTGAGGGCTTAGTTTCTATAAAAAAATATTTTAAAAGATTCTTAGGAACCTTAATAAAATAATCAAAAAGTCTCATTTCACCATGAAAACTCTACACATTCTAATGAACATTAGAATTTTCTTCTTGAGTTAGAAATCCTTTCATTCTACATGCACAGGTGCCTTTCCAACATTATATCTTGACTTATATTCATCCTCAATACTTGAAAATTATTTAACATCATTTGAAAAAAAAATTCATACCTCATTCCATGCTTATAATATCTATACCATATTTTAATCTTACCTTGACCCTTCAATTAGACCACACTAGGTCACTATGCACACCAGGTCTAGGACTGAAAGTCAAACTTGGATATAAAAATCACTAATATCCTTTTTGTATAGATCTCAAATAATCATCAAAATGTCATATGAACTCATTACATGCTCTATATCTATCTTCCTTATTATCCCTAGCCTCAACAAGCTCAACGTACTAGGCTACCAAGTCTATTCCACCATGCAAGGCTACTAAACCTATGCCAACACACTTTATCTTCTCTCCTTCAATTATAAAACTATAAAAATTATAGATACAACATGAAAAGTCCTAAATAATTATTACCTTAACTCATATACATACAAACCTACCTTGTATAACTTTAGTCTCATAATCATGACCATTATGACATCACCACTTTATCATTACCCTTGACATCAATGCACACATGACATCAAGCCTTTGACATCAATGAAAAAATACCTCCAAAAATATCCCATTTTATCATTGATGGTAATCTCTCTGTCTCCTTCTCTTCTTTTTCCATTGATGACAAAGTGTACATATGCTCCTCTCAGGTTCATCAACACAATCCTCTAATCTTAAGACCTATCTTCTTACATAGTTCCCCATTTATCCATGCATGAAGGTTAAATATAATGTTAAAACACATGACTTGGTTTGATAAAGTCATCATATAAATATTTTTGAGTTCACTTTTATAGCATAATCCTCTATATCTCCAACATAATTGAAGCATCTTCACATATGATCCCTATCACATCATGTGCATTTATCTAAGCCATTCAATTTAGTTATCTCACCCTAACTCCTTGCTCCCATATGATCCTCAGAGAAACAAGAAAATTATCCAACATAAATATTCAATATTTGGCATACAAACTTAGAACCTTACTTATAATGACTCAAAGTAAGTCATCCTCAGACTCTGAACCACTTCAAAGCAAACTCAACATACCAACATGTTCCTTCAAGATCTTATGAGGTCATCTTGGCATCAAGGAAACATGAAATCTTGTCAAAATAAATTTCAAGATCACTACTACAAACTTCCTCATTCAAATCACTAGCATATTGATATGCTATAGGAAAATATCATCTACAAAACTTAGAAACCTTTTTCATGATATTAACAACATACCTTCATGGATACTTCTAAAGACTCCTCTTCAAGAATTTAAGAACCTTATGATGATATAGGACATTTATTATTATAAAAACTTCAAGAATACCCTTAGGGATTATATAACACGTCAACTCACTCTTAGAACAACATATCTGAGCTCTCCAAGCAACCATAATAATCAAGCTTACATGGATTATAAATTCTCCAAAACCCTTTATGGAAAACACATTCATACAAATATGTGAGTATGGTATTCACAATAAAAAACATTTTTTCATAACCTAACTTATTTATGATTATTTGAATAAGAACAAATCAATAGGTTTCTAAGCACTCAGTGATTCTCAAATCATTCTACCTCTCATAGAACCATTCATCTTCTTAGTAAAGTATAACATGCATCTCTATTTATCAATGTTCCTCAAATTCCATTCCATTTTTATAAATCTTGTACTTTAGACCCCTTCTTAAGCCAAATATGAAAATAACAACATGAAATAATGTAATACATCATCCTTGGTTTATTCTACTACTCATCAATATATCTTCATCTTCATGACAAGGAACATAATCAACTTTGCCAACTCCAATTCTGTCTTCATGCAAACTTAGAATTTATTCATCTTTAGAATACTAAACTCCTTCATGGGATTTTTGGTATGGAAAAAATACCTCTTATGACCATATGAGGTCATCAAGACATTACTTGACTCATTTGTCATCATTACCATACTTTTAAGAGCATTCAACACCAATCTTAGCATACCCCTATTCAAAGACACTAAAATGGGCTCAAACATGTATTAAAAGCATGTAACCAAATAATAAAAAACATTGTGTAGTCTCCACTTTAATTTCACTTAGATCCATATATAAAAAATAAGTCATTAGTATCATGAATATACACCTTAGGGTTTGTAGACATCAAACCCTCAAAACACATATTTTCACCTCTCAAGCTTGTTCTTCCATTCAAGAAATAAAATAAGAAATAAGTAGAGCATATATAGGATATTAAAGACATTTATAACCTCTCCAAAAACTCAAGATAATATTCTTGAGTCTCTAAGAATAACAAACAACTCACCTTGACTCACAAGTCTGCTAACAACAAAGTTATTCACACACAATCACCTTCCATGAATATTTTATTACATAAACACATGATATCAAACCTTATTCAATGCATATATTAGGGAAAAATAGAGTTATAAAATATTTTAAATGATTATAAAAACTATTCAAATGTTTTAGAAAAGTTTTAATCGCATTCTGCCTTCCTGGGTTCACTAAGAGAAAACATAATCACATGTAGTAACCTTTGATCCACATTTATTTCACTTTTAAAAATATCTAGATAAAATAAACACTTTTATTAAATTAATATTTTATTCTAATAAATATTTTATTCTTACCCCATATTTATTTGATGTCATCTATGACTTCTAAAAGTCATTCTTTGCAAACAAGTTTTCTTTACAAATTTGAATTTTCAAATTCTAACTGGTCAAATTTTCATGCAAAAATGTATAGATAAAGAAAAAAACATTATTCAATGCTTAGATAAAGGGAAAAAATAGTTATAAAATACTTTAAATGATTATAATAACTATTCAAATGATTTAGACAAGTTTTAATCCCATTTCCTAGGTTCATTAAGAGAAAACACAATCAACTGTAGTCAACTTTAATGTACATTTATTGCAATTGTACAAATATCTGAATCAAACCACCACTTGGATCACCTTCATATTATAGTATAATAAAAATTTACTTATTTCCCCATATTTATTTTACATCATCTATGACTTTTACAAGTCATTCTTTGAAAACAGGTTTTCTTTACAAATTTGAATTTTCAAATTCCAACAGTCAAATTTTCATGCAAAAATGACTATGGGAACAAGCAAATCTGCCTAAGAGGCCAATTTTTAACCTTCATATATTTTTATATACAATAATATAAGACCTAAAAATTTTACCACATGATCTCCTCTCATATGGGAATCCATCCATATTCCAAACTACTCCTGAGACCTTCACACGTGTGAATGATGATTTCATTAACCTACCTACTCAACTTGATTTGATAAGTGAACAAGGATGAACTAGGCAACCACACAAGCACTAACAATTATTATTATCACCTCATTAAGTATACCAAATACCCTTGAAACCTTATATAACCTCTGAAATAGGAACATAACATTCTCTAACATATCAAAATATCTTTTAAAGAATCTCTGCAACCTCACATACTTCCATTAACTAAGAAGTGCCTCTATGAAGCACAATAAAGACACCCTTCTCTCTCAAGACTATAAAATGTCATGAAATCATGATATTTATAGATATATGTTATCTCATTAGACTTAAATCTCTCCCTAGGCTTTCTCATAAGCTTGATTGGCTCATCCACATTCTTCTCTTCTATGACTGTAGATAACAAGAACTCTTGGCAAACATGAAACTCCTTATCTAAAACCTATTCCACCATGGAAAAAATTACATCATGACCTTTAAATAAACTATATAATTCTTATTATAATTCAATTACTTAGGTCTCCATATCAAGGTTTGACCTTTCTTGAGCACTTTAGGAATATCTTGCTTCTTGTTAAGACTTGACTTCTTCAACTTGCTCTTACATGATTTTGCAAAATGTCCTATATAAGGACATTTTAAACACACAAAATTATTAATAAATTTTGAATAATAATATATAAGTTAATTCCTTTTACAAAAACTTATTCTTTCAAGACTCCAAGAGGACCCATTCCTTGATGGATTCCTTTTATATTCTCTTGCCTTATGGCCAAATAGATGACAAGCATAATAATGACCTTGAAAAGAAATAACATACCTTGTAGCATTTGGTTTTATAATTGACCTTATTGAATTTATCTCTAGTTTTTAATTCTCTTTGAGTTTTTCAAGCTTTTCATACTTATTTTCCAACTTGTCCAAATTTTTTACAACCTGCTTATGATTATTCTTCAAGAATTTTATCTTAGATTTTAATAAGGAACATTCTTCTTCTCTTGAACTTAGAATTTCACTTGTATCCCTTAATTTATCTTTGATAAATTTCTCATATTATTTAAAAGTGCACACCTAATATTTAATTGCCTTTATCATAGCCTTCAACTCTTGATTATCTTTCTTTAATTACTTAGTTATTTTATGCTACTGAGGATCTCCTTCAAGCTGTTAGGTTTCCTCCAAAGGACCTGTGCTGATACCAATTATTGGAGGTACAAGATGAATAAGAGATGGGGTAATTAGTTATATAATTTTTATTTTGTTTCACTTATCATTAATTAATCATCATTAATTATTCATAATTATAAAGTATAAGCACTTGGATAAGCATCAAGACAAAGAGAAAAACATGAACATGAGCAACACATCACAACACATCATTTATGTGGGAAACCCTTTTGGGGGAGAAAACCCACTCTCAAGCATAAAAAAATGGAATATAGTCATATAAATATATAAAAACTTGATACTTTATACCATCACTAATTTATCAAGGAGCATCCACCCCTCAATTTAGTCCAATACTTACTAGACCTTTAGCTAACTCCAACTAGCAAGGAGGCTAACAACCCCCTAGGTGATTAAGAACCCACTCAACCAACTCAAATATTATTTACACCACTTATATGATGTACTATACACATAATTATGACCTTATATTCATCTAAAACCTTCAAAACTTCTTCTCAACCTCATACAAGCCTCCCTCTTCTACATCACTCAAATATATAATTGAGCATATTTAGCTTTGAAACAAGCACACCATTAACTCACCACCTATAAAACCAATTGTCAAAATTATTCACATATTAAATAAAGGATTATGATGGTATCCATGGGTTCACACCCCTTTATAAATCCTTATTCTATTCGCTTCACACCCTTATGCACTAGCTCTTGCAAGTCTAGATAAATAGGTCTACAAGACCTTAATTAAATACAAGAATCATGCTCATACACATACAAGTCAGATATGATGCTTTCCACACTTTTATTACTCTTGGAATAGATATTCAAATACTTTACATGGGTGAAACACATGCTTCATATGTCAACCATTACCTCATTATCCCAAATCCTCCATTAGGCCTAGTTAAGACCTAAAGCAATTAGGCCTTCAAATCCACATGTTACACCTTGAAACTATAGGAAACCTTAAACCTAATTAAATATTAAAAAAAATAAAATTAAACTTTAATAGGTCCCTCATATCATTTATATGGTTCCACATTACGTTAAACTGAAACTCATACCTTGAACAAAGCAATTCTAGCCTTCTTGCAATAGGCCTAGAAACACAAAAAACACAGTCTTCTAGAACTGAAGCATACTATTAATTTTATAATATAACCTAATAAAAAAAATTGATTGAATAAATAATAAATTAACTTATAAATAATATCAAATACATTTAGCTTCATCAAATAGGTTTACAGATCTCAAACCATCTCTCCCAAGAAGACCACTCAGACTAGTCACATACAGTAAAAAAATATTCAAACCATTTTGAATTTATATATCTGATCAGGGACATATAATGACATCCAATACCTTATAATAATTATTTGGGACTTATATAACTACATAAAACTCATTGGATTCTCCAACACGTTTTGAACAACATCTAACTTACTCTTTTAAAATGACCACTTAGACTACTTTTAGCTTCCAACCTTATAATCATGTAGATGTTATTTTATAGCACTTGAAATATCACATTCACAACATATAATACACATTCATAGATTCTATGTGATCTATAGATCACTCTCAAGTAGATAGTTCTCTTGTTTAAACATATTTCATTGGTTTAAGAGACCAGTTCTTTAGGTCACTATTTCATAGTATTCACTACTCAGATAAGCCACTTTGAAATCACTAATTCAACCATGTTTGAGAAACATCACCACTTGAAAACCAATGGAACATATGGTATAGGTATTATTTCTATCTAATTTTTTATTTTTCCTAAGTGTAAAAGAAGACACTAGTTAAGAAGGGTGTGTAGAATAATATGTGCTGAATGCATGCATGTTGAATCCAAAATTTATGAGAAATCCTCTTTGGATAGGGAATAATTACTTGGAATTATAAATCACTACCAAAAACTTATTGTTTAGACAAGTAGTTGAGTGAATTTCCTAACGTGAGCTAGATCCTAGAAGCTAAAGCTTTCTAGGAGGCTATCAATCCACCTTCTTTAAACACTTAAGTTGGTAAATGAAAATAGAAATATTTGAATAAAATGATAGAAAAATAAAAATAAGAACAAAAAATAACAAAAAATTAATTAAGAAAATTAAATTCTTTGCTTAGATGGGTAAAATAAAGCAACTAGTTTAAATAATGCTAATGTTGAAAATTGGCTAAAATAAAGTTGTGGTTATTGGTTTGGACTGGTTTGGTAAAGGTCCAAAGAATTATTTGATTGGGGTTGGTAAATGGTTGAAATGGTGAAGGGGAATGTGTTGAAGAAAAAAATAGGAATAAATGATCAAAAAGAGGGCCAAAAAGGCAAAAGGGGAAATGTTCAAAATGAGGCCAAGAAGGCAAAGGGGCAAATGGCCAAAATGAAGGTCAAGAAGGCAAAGGATGATTAAGAGGATAAATGGATATGGGTAAGAGGATAAAATTACAAGAGGGTGATGAAATAATTAAGTGAAGGAAGAAGGCCAAAGGGAAAGTGATAACGAAATTAAGATAACTAAATAACAAGATCACCTCAATGCTTGAAGATGTTTGTTGATGAAGATTGGCTTATTGAAGATCTTTGATGATTTTGGTAGTTTCATTTCTTCATGCTTTTTTCCTCCAAGATTTGGATGACTTACAAAATGATAACCTCCTCCAAATACCTACACCAAGATGTTAATGACCAAAGACTAACTTGTAACTTAACCTTGGGTGAAGGAGAGGCGGGGGGGTATTTATAGCATTTGGTGTTAAGAAATATGCCAAAAGAAGGGAATAGTGAAATATGGTGCCATTTTTTATGTGGTACATTAATGATTCAAAGATGAGGTTGGTGGGGATTCCCATTTGGGTTGATGAGTCTCCCACCTTGAACATGGGTCCAATTTTGAATGGGAATTATGCACATGGGTTTGAATGAGGCTTAAATAATTTTCACCACCCTTTATTATCTTCATCCAAGAAATTAAAGGAGTGGGACACAAAATGTGGTTCCATTTTCCATATGGTGAATGAATAGTCAAAGATGAGGTTTGTGGGGATTGCCATTTTGGTTGGTGAGTCTCCCATTTGGGTTAAAAAGTAAAAATTGAGTCCCATTTGTCTTTCCCAAAGCACTAAAGAGGTAAGTATCTATTTTTAAGGCTATTTTCATGTGTGAAAGAAAAATACATGTTTAATGATGGCCATTTAAATGAAAATTAACCATATTTCAAGGAGGGGCCTTTGTGATGCTTAAATGAGGTCATTAAGTACATTAATAAAGTGTCCCAAGTGGGGTATGATGTCCCACATCAAGCCACCTCACTTCTAAGTCATGTCACTTGCCATACCACCTTCTATGTGACTTTCCATGTCACATGCCATGTCACTTGCTATGTCACATGCCATGTCACTTTCCATGTCATATGCCATGTCACTTGCCATATCATCATGAATAGTGATAGTGGGTCCCATAGTGAATAGTGATAGTGAATAGTACTTTAAAATAGTATTTTTGAATAGGAGAATAGTGATTTGGTTAGGTTAATAAGGGTTGGTTAAGGGTTAATAAGGTTTATAGGGTCTTTAAGGGGTCCTTATGCATTTAGTCATTGAAAACTGTGTGTAGTTTTCTAGTATTTAAATTTTGGCCCTTTTTATTATGTAGCTTTGAATTAATAAGATACAAAACAAAAATGAATCACTTGGTCATAGGTCAGGGTACTCTATGTATGGTAGGGGGTGTTCCTCCTTAAACTAAGAGTCGATGAAGAAAGGCTAGATCAGGTGTAGGTTTGATAAGCAGTTAGTGGGGAGGTATTAGGTGGTGCCACAAGGTAGCTGGGCATGTGAAATGCCAATGGGTGAAACATGACTAAGTATGGTAGTCAAGATATACAAAGACTAAAGATGTCAATATTGGTAAAAATAAGTTTGATCCTAGAAGGATATGTGATAGGGGTAACTGGTCCATAACACTGGTTATAGATGATCAGGTTAGGCCTATCAAGCCATTTAGGTAGGGTCAGTGTTGGTTACAAGTATCCAAGGTAGGAAGTGCTCTTATAAAACAAAACCATTGATCAAGTCATGTATGAGGTGGTGTAAAAGTTTAAGAGTTCAACATGGCAAGGTTGGTCAGTGTGGTCAAAATTTATCATAAAACATGTTAATGGTTTGGGTTAAAAGCAACCAATGTCAAGGTAGATGTGGTAAAATCTTGGGTGTATTGGGTATGGGTTGGAAGGGGATGGTCTAGCTAACTCTAGATACACTTAGTAAGTGGATGCTACTTACATAGTTCTATGGACAACAATCCAAAAATAATGTCAGGCCAAATGCAGTTCTTTTGGGGTGTAGAGTGTGGGTTAACTTGATTGCCCCAACTTGATATATCATGTAGTTAGGTCTGGTTGAAAGATATTGGAGAAAGGAAAGCTCCAAAGGGTGGAAAATATAGGTATGAAATAGTTTTTTGATTGGTTTGGTAGAAACAGTGGATGAGAGTACTTAGGATGTAATTAGATGATTTCATCAACTATGCAAAAGGAATTTATAGCCATGGATAAGTAGGTTTAAGAATGAAAGTTATGCCACCATTTTAAAGAAAAAAGGAATAAATATGCTTTTCCTGGATTGAAAAAATCTATCACTACTCAAATTGCTATGGTGATTCGATGGGTTATTTCATCACCATCTAAATAAGCCAACATTGTGCACACTCCACAATAATGTCATTAATAGGATATGGAAGGGTATTATTCAATGATTTGGGGAAGCAAAGGAATAGAGTGGATAAATGAGAAGTGGTGGAGTTTTAAACCCTTGACCCTTGAGCCAGTGGGGCCCTAAAATAAGTAAGTGTTGATTTTTGAAGGAATTCAGAGAATGACTTTGAGGGGTTTTAGAATATGGATCAAGGTGAATAATAATAATATTAATTAAATGAGGGAGAAGGTTATGTATTTTGTGAATTAAAACAAGGGCATGGAGGACATGATGAAGCTAATAAAGATATGTACATAAAAGCAACACAACTGGTGACCACACTCTAAAGAGGCAGAGGTTAAATTAGAGAAAATAAGGGATATCCAACAAGGGATGAGGTGAAGGTAGACCAGGAGATAGATGAAGAGATAGGTAGAGAAAATAATGAGGTCACGGATAAAGATGAAGGTGGAGAAGGATGGAAGGAGCTAGGCATGTACATATTTCCCATCCTCCCCTTACCCTTATATATATATACATGATTGTTACACTTCTCTCCCCATCCTTTTCCATTCTCCACTATGTCATTCTTTAGTACATCCCTCACCCCCATCTTCTACCTCTTATTTGTTTTCTCTTTTATCTATTTCATTTCATTTTTTTTGTCTCCCTTGATGGCATTCCTTGTCCTTCCCAACCTCCATATATATATATATATATATATATATATATATATATATATATATATGAAGGTTGGGAAGGACAAGGAATGTCATCAAGGGAGATGAAAAATATGAAATGAAATAGATAAAAGAGAAGACAAATAAGAGGTAGAAGATGGGGGGTGAGGGATGTACTAAAGAATGACAAAGTGGAGAATGGAAAAGGATGGGGAAAGAAGTGTAACAATCATGAAGGGTAAGGGGAGGATGGGAAATATGGGAGGCCATGAAGGGTTTGAAAATAAGTCTAAAAATAGACCAAGGAGAAAATAGTTTGGTGATGAAAATGAAAAATAAGGCAATAAATGGAAGAAAGAAAATAAGAGAAAAAAGGAGTGAAATGAGGACACAAAAAGGATATTAGGAGAGTGAAGAAGTAGGTGGTATCTTGACCAAGTAAGCATGAATGATGATAGGTAATAAATAAAAGTAGATGGTGGTTTTGGAGATGAGAACAAGATGAAAAATGGGAAAGGGGTTGAGAAAAATAAGGGGAAGTGAAGGATGGGTGAATAAGAAGCTGAAGAGATAAGGTATGTGTTTATCATATTTTTAGAAGACGTTGATAAGACAAAAAGGGGTGAGGTGGTGAAGAAATAAGGACCACAATGAAAGGGCATGAGATGAAAATAAGGGATGAAGATCAAGGATGATAAGAATAAAAAGGAAGAATTGAAGTAGGGATACAAAGCATAGAATACTCACATAGATGCAAAAGACAAGTGAGTACCGAGATAGAAAGAAGAAAAGAGGAATGTAAAAGGCAAAAGACAAGAACTGAGAAGAAAAAATGAGGCAATTATGGAAGGATTCTCAAAGGTTAAATATCTAGGTAGAAACTAGTTGTGAAGGAAAAAAAGAAGATAAAAACGATGGAAAAAAATAAAAAAAGAAGAATGGAAAATGGGTATGGTGGGAAGAGTGGTGAAATGGTAGAGAGTGGTGGTACACGTAAAGAAAAAGTGTAACAATAGAAGAAACAAAAATCTTGAAAGATGCATAGTATTATGTGGAATTAGTGAGGAAAAGAGAGTGATAAAGAGGGTATAATAAATAGCCAAGGGTGAGGGGAGATGATGAGGATGGTGAAAGAAGTTGAAGGGGATAAAGGACAAGGTTGGTAATAAGTGGAGAGAGGGACCAAAAATATGAAAAGTGGATGAGGGAGTGAGATGTGAAGTATGCACAAAGAAAGGTGATGGGGAGGCTAGTGAGGCAGAGCAGGTGGTGTCTTTATGGGAGATAAGAGGGGCCAATGAGGAAAGCTATCAACCCTTGCATTAAAAGAGATTAACAAGATAAAAAAGTGGTTAAAAGAGATTGATAAGCTGAAGGGAGGGAGGTGGTGAGGGGATAGGTAGAGAAGTGGAAGAAGAGATTTTATAAGGGAAGGGAAAAATAAATAAAGGATGTGGTTAAGCTGACCTTAGTAATTGAGTGCTACCTACATAGTCTGAAAAGACCTCAGGCTAATGTAGTTCTCCCAAAAATTGGGGAAAAACTAAGAGGAATCACGAGATGGTGTTAAAACATAAGGATTCTTAAGAAAGAATTCAAATATTATTTGAGGTAGGATGCCCTGAGAAAGAAGGTATTTTTAGCAATGGAAATGAGTGAGAAGAAAAAGGGGATGGGAATTAGTGGTTAGTGGTCAAGATGCCCTTAGAAGTGAAGCAACACCTACATAGTTTGTGGACATCAAACCAATGTAGTTCAAAAAGGGTTGGGTGAGTGGTGTTCAAATTGGCTACCCTAATTTGATGGACCACATGGATTGGTTTGGGTGGATGGAAGAGGTGTTGTAAAATAGTAGTTTTGGGTTTTGGTGAAGGTGATGGTGAAAGTGTGTGGTGTAGATTGGTGAATAGCTACCATAATGATCCCACATTTAGTAGGATGAGAAACATAGATGGGTAAGTGAGGATAAATAATAAGGGAACACAATGCTAAGCACCAAAAATGACCTTTAATGGAGCTAATCCATAGAAGAGGTGCCTTTTTGAGGAGGTTGCACCTTATAAATTTATGTGAGGGTAGAAGCCTAGAGATAATATCTACTACTATGAGCCAATTTTTAGGAGGTGGGATTCTATTAGGATCTGTATAGTCCCTTTAGCTAAGGTTCATCACCGCTATGAGCTAAGTTTTAAGGGTAGTAGTGAATTGATGACCTACAAAGAATTTATTTGATGGATAAGTAGAGTCTACAAGTAATGAAATTATCAATGTGGTGAGTGATAGAGGATGGACCTTGCCTGACCCAAGAGCTACATGGGTAGGCTAGACAAATGGTGGCCATGTCTACATCCTCTATCCCAATTCCTTAGAACCAATGACTTGGGGTTCTACTTAGAAGAGGTCATGGTAGCAGGGAGCTATGTGGTCTAAGATATTGGCTATACAATTAGAGAAGGTGATTATTCCCCTACCATAGATGAACTCTCAGTTGTCACAAAAGAAAAGACTTCCATTTTCAAGCAAGTATTGCCAATGGTTGGGGTCTGATGGTTAAAGCTTTTGGTAATAGGCTAATAGTAATAGGAGGGTAGAGGGGACATGAAGGTGAATGCATTATCATAAATTCATGGTGACCTACCTATGATGGAGGATTTTCTATAGTAACAAGCATTTGGGAGTTACCACCACCAATAAAAGTGGTAGTTGTGAAGGCATAATCATTATAACAACCCATGGTTAGAAGCCAATTTATGTCAACCAGGATAAAGGTGATAATTATGTAAATGACCACTAGGCCTACAAAGATCACAAGATGAAAAATGAAGGAAAGACATTAGATGTGGATCAGATGATAATGGTAACAAAAATATATCTTGATGGTGTATAATGGCTTTATCGATACAACCAATCAGATTGAGGGTGATGTGTCCATATGAAAAGGTAAGTATACATCACCATTTTAAGTGGGAAGACTATTTAAGGGAATTAATGACATCATATGACCTTCCCAATTGGTGGAATGGAGAATCATGTCAATGACAAAGAATGGTCAAGTATTCTATTTAAAGAATCATGATAAGGATGAATTTTTATCATTGAGTTATTTGGTTTTGCAGGTCATAAAGAGTGTAGATAACTACACAAGTTTGAAGATGAAAAACAATGGGAACAATGGTGAAGATAATCAACAACCCCTGTGACTTGAAATAATCAATATGGTGAATGTGTGGATCTATCAGATACTTCAACATGTAATGGAGATAATGGAAGTACTATTAAATCAAAAATAAGGGGAAAGGCATCCACACCCTAAGCTTAATCTTGAACTATTACCTTTGCAGTAACAAAGGAGGTGAGATTTTCACTACATAAGATGCAGGGCTGGAGAACATGACCATCGAGTTGTCTATGGAGAGAACCCTCACTATCTAAGGTCATGTGCACTGAGGAAACAACTGATGGTACCTATGTGAGTAGAATAACTAGAGTAGAGGGATGAAATGGCTAAAATAGGTGAGAAAGGTGAAAGACCTAGAGCAAAATATGATTCTCATCATGTGGGGATGAATGTGGGAGAGGAGAATAGAGTATACCTTTTAGCAGTTACTAAGATAGGGAATGCTACAGATGTTAGTTTAGGGATTAATCAAGTAGAAGGATGGCTAAACTCAAATCCAAAGTCACCAGATAATTGATCTAATGCTTAGATATGAAAATAATTTATGCATGTGCTTTAGGCAATGTGTGTGTAATCTGATGACTATGTATGTGTTGGGTAACTACTTATACCCTAAATAAAATATTACATATTTTGATGTAAACATGTAAAAAATGCACTGAATGTCACTAATCGAATGTTATCATGCTTAAGGTTATGTGGATACCTATGAATATCATGGTTATGGTTATGGTTTTTGCATTCTTGCTTAATGTAAAAAAGAATGATTATTATTATTATTGCAACACTGGATGGTAACAGTCATGATGAGAACATCAACCAAGCATAGTAAGATAAGAATAGGGAAAAATTATTTATTTTTGACAAGGAACAAAAAATAGACCCAAAGTGGGACTGGCTTAATGAATATAATCCCTTCAAACACTACACATGAACGGTCATTAGTTGATAAAAAAGTTTCATGATCATAGGGTGTCAAGTAAGCTCTAAATCCCTTGATTTACAAATAGTCAAAAGGGAAGATGGGTGATAGGTGGTGTGAAGGGTAATGGGTGATATGTATGATAACCTCATGTGAATTAGTTTACCCCTTCTATAGGTGACCTAATAATGGTAACAAACAAGTCCATGTCATATGCTAAATGTAAACTGATTAATGTAGGAAGTCTACATGTGAAAATTGATTACAACTTCCAAACTTATTATGTTGCTTGAGAGCTGATTGAAACTTTAAAATTTATTGTGATAGTGGGTATTTTTATTTATTCCTTTATATGGGGAGTTGTGATCTGGGCAACAATTTAGGTGACAATTTGGGTGATAGTTCCACCCCAATTGATGACGGAACTTCCGGGAGCCATAACTTTTGCACCGTAGCTCCAATTGACTCACCGTTTGAACCGTTGGAAAGATAAGAATGAGGAGAACGTCATGAAATTGCATGGATATTTTATTGATGAATTTTTACCCCTAAAACCCAATGAAAGTGCCCTAAATTTCAATTTTAGTAGTGTAGTCTAAAAATAGTAATTCCTCAAATTTTATATTGTTTTAAATCTTGGAAGTCAAACCAATTAATCTACCTAAATATTGGTGACCTTACACATCCTCCCCATGATTTAAAAATGTGTATAAATGAAGAGGTAACCCAAAATGTGAAGACAAACATCTCTTCCCGGAGATAAGCATATATTTGTATTGTGATCTTGAGTAATACTACATCTCTTCTTAGAGAATTCGCTGTAACTATGTTATTTATATGATATTGAGATATTTATCAACCATAACTTCTAATTTTTGGATAAGTGGTATCAAAGTGGTTTGTCTTGAGAGTGTATGATCATGAGGATGAGGTCAGGATACAAGAAGCTTGGGTGGGAAACAACAAAGCTTCTAAATTTTCCACCTGTTCACTCCAAATGAATTCAAATGGTAGATGAAACCAAGACATTTGATCCTTTTAAGAAAATGGTGAATGAATCCCTCTAATGGAAACAAGCGCAGATGCTACACCAATTTGCCCAAATTCTTCAAACACTTTTGATGGCAAATCCTGGCTCCACGGTTCCACTTCCTGGCTCCTCATCCAGGGAACATCCTTTCAGTGCCTCAACACCCTTTAAGGTTCAGGTAAATTTTTATATTCCTACATTTGAAGGAAAAATCAATGCTGATGTAGTAGAAAATTAGTTGGATCAACTATCTTCCTACTTCTTTGTAAATAAGTTCACTAATGGAGAAAATATTACTTTTTCTCTTTTTAAATCATCATTGCCTATGAAAAACTGGTGGGAAGTATACAAAAAGAGGTTCAGTATAAAAGACATTGGCCTTGAGGTGGAACCTACCTGGGATGATTTTGTGGAAGCGGTGAAAGAAAAATACTATCCTGTCGTAGCATATGATGATCTGTATATATAGTGGCAACAACTTCACCAAGGTAAGGACCAATCTATTCAAGATTACACAGACACTTTTCATTCTTTGTCTACAAGATTGGGCATTCAAGAAAGTGAGAAACATAAGAATCTAAAATATCATGGTGGACTACAATGGTACATATGGGTGGAAATAGAACTCTTCAATTTGGAAACCCTTGGTGAGACATAAAAATTTGCAGTGAAGATTGAACAGAAGCATGGCAGAAAGAATACGAAGAGTCAACCCTCAAAATGGAAAAGTGACAAGGAAGGTCAAACACAAGGCCAAAATTGGAAGCAAAAGGAGTTTCAAGATAAGAAATCCTAAAAGGGGAAGGTTGTAAAATGGTGTGATTACCACAAAACTAGAACTCACTCCAAAGAAGAATGTTGAGCCATCAAGCCACTACTTTCTGAGTCACAATAATTGGCATCTACTACTCTACCTCATACACAACCCATAGTCAAAGAGGATGAAGAAGAAATTATAGATGCTAAGCCTGACACCATCTTCAGTTCATCACATATCCATGAGGAAAGACCAGATGACAAGGAAAGATTGTTTCACTCCAAATTATGGGTAAAAGGTAAGCCTCTACATTTCATTCTTGATAGTGGGAGTCAAAAGAATTTAATCTCTACTAAAGTTGTGAAAGTCTAAATCTATCCATGAAGCCTCATCCAAAGCCCTACAATATTGGATGGTTGAGCCTAGGGAGAGACCTCTATGTCACCCATCAGTGTCTTCTTTCATATGCTTTAAAACCATTCCAAGATGAAGTCTTGTGTGATGTGGTCAATCTAGATGTTTGTGATGTACTCCTTGGTCAATTTTTCATGTATGAGTGACATGGCATCTATGAATCACAAACATGAAGGATCACCCTCACTCTTAGAACATGGCACTATAGGGTACTAGAGGTACCACCTCCCACATCTATCTCCCTGATTAGTGCTAAGCAATGCAAGAGATTGGTGGAGAAAACAAAGCAATTTGTTCTCATAGTGGTCAAACCACATAAATCCAAGAAGGCTGATGTTGCAGTCCTGACTACACAATCAACACAGCAACAAAATTAGATAGGATGAATCACAAGTTAATATGATGAATTATTCAAGTCATCCACAGGAGTTACACTGCATTTCCAAGTAAAACATTCTATTGATTTGATCCCAAGATCACCTTTGCCTAACAGTCCTATGTATCATAGATCAGTTTTGGAGAATGATGAGATAAAAAGATAGATTCAAGAATTGATCCAAAAGGGTCACATCAGGCCAATCTCTTCACCTTGTGGTAGCCCAATTGTCTTGGCACCGAAGAAAGATGGAACATGGAGGCTTTGCATTGACTATCGAGCCCTAAATAAAATCTCTGTGAAGAATCGCTATCCTCTCCCCAAGATTGATGACCTACTGGACCAGCTCCATGGTGTGAATTTCTTCGCCAAAATTGATCTCAAATCTGGTTATCACCAAATTCCCATCGATCCCACTAATGTTTGGAAGACTGCATTCAAATCTAAGGAGGGGCTCTTTGAATGGTTGGTTATGCCTTTTGGCTTAATGAACGCACCTGTAACCTTCATGAGGATGATGGATGACATCCTATGACCCTTCACCAACTCATTTGTGGTTGTCTACTTAGATGACATACTCATCTATAGCAGAACATGGGAAGAACATTTGCAACATGTTCATAAGGTGCTTCAAACTCTTCGAGAGCACAAGTTGTATGCAAATCTTGACAAATGCACATTCAAGATGACAAAAATTTAGTACCTCAGGTACATTTTGAATGAGGAAGGGGTCCATGTTGATCTAGAAAATATTTGGGTTATTCAAGAATGGCCCACACTAAGGACTCTCATAGAGCTTTGCAGCTTTTTCAGTCTTGCAAATTTCTACCATAGGTTTGTTCTTGGATTTTCACATGTTGCTTGGTCACTAACCCAAGTGACTAAAGGAGGAGCTAAAGCTACATTTTAGTGGGGTGAAATAAAACAAAGGGCATTTGAGAATTTAAAGAATAGACTCTACTCAGCCCCTGTTCTTGCCTTGCCAAATTTGCATCAACCTTTTGAGTTGATGACATATGCATCTGAATATGCCATGGGAGTTGTCATCATGAAACATGGCCATCCTATTGCATATCATAGTGAAAATTTCAATGATATAGTTAGGAAATATCCAACATATGATAGGGAGATCTATGCCATTATGCAAGCCTACAAATAATGGAAACACTACATCTTGGGGAAAGAAATGGTCATCCACACTGACCACAGACCATTGGAATTCATCCAGATGAAAAGCAAACTATGAAATGAGAGGTAACAAAAGTGGGCCACATATTTTCAGGAATTCCACCTAATAATCAAACACAAAAAGGGGAGCTCAAATACAACTGTAGATTATTTGAGCCAACCACCAATTACTGTACTCACAATAGTTCTTGACCTGTGCAGACATGAGACTGCCACTTGGGGTGCTCTGTATGAAGTAGATCCTACCTTTGCTGATACATATCAAGAACTTCAAAAAGGTAAACATGTTTATAATTTATATTAACAAGATAATGTCCTTTGTCATATGGGGAACATTTGTGTTCCATTTGCAGAGCACTAAAAGATGATATGGGAAGCATACTTTAGTAGGACAACTGGACACTTTGGTATTGAAAAGACATTACCAATTCTTCAAAAACACTTCTACTGGCCCCATATGCAAAAGGATGTGGAAAGATATCTCAAATATTACACCCCATGTGTGATAGCCAAGCCAACAAATAAGAAGTAATTATTGTACATGCCATTGCCAGAACCAACCAGTCCTTGGGAATCTGTCTCAATGGATTTTCTCTCAGGTTTGCCCACTTCAAAACATGGTAAGGACTATATTTTTTTGGTAGTTGATCATTTTTCAAAAATGGCTATCATGATTACTTGTAAGAAAAATATATCTACTGAGGAAACTACTCAACTATATTTTAGTCATGTATGGTTCCATTTTTGTCTCCCCAAGTCCATTGTCTCAGATCAAGATAGCAGGTTCCTGAGCATCTTCTGGTCCACTCTATGGAAGATGATGGATACTAAGCTGATGAAGTCCACAACCTTTCATCCATAGACTAATGGTCAAATAGAGGTGGTAAACCACTTAATTGTTCACATGATTTGGATGTATCACTCCAAACATCCATGCACATGGGATGAGGGACTTCTTTTCATACAATATGGATACAATCGGGCACTACACAGCTCAACCAAGCACAGTCCATTCTAAGTATGTTTTGGGTTCCAACCCATGGCACCAATTGATATAGTTGTTCCATTTTCCACCATGGAATACACACCTCATGGAAGATTTGAGGCAACAAAAGCAACAAAGTTTATTAAACAAATGCAACACATCCAGCAACAAGTTCATGACATCTTGGAGAAGATGAATCAGAAGTATAAGCAATGCCATGACAAACATAAGATTACACACCATTTTGCTGTGGGTGACAAGGTTTGGTTGTGGCTTTAGAAGGAACAACTTGTAGGCCCACACAGAAAGATTCAACCTCTGTGATATGGTCCCTACACCATCACTAGAAGAGTTGGAGAAAATGTTTTTGAGTTGAACCTACCAGCCTACCTTGGTCTACATCCAATATTCAATGTGGAGCTTCTCAAACCATATCACTCACCTCTATTAGACACTTCAGTTGTAGTAGAATAACTAGACATTGATGATATTGATCCATATAGTTTTTCTCCAGTGGAAGAGGATTAGATTGTGGATACCTGGATGAAGACAATAAGAGGACACTCTATTTCGCTTTATCGAGTGGTCAAAAGGGCCAGCTTAGCCATCAAGGTGAGTGGCTCACAGAGAATCAAATCAAGAAACAAATACCACACCTAATGGGGAACATTGACACAATGGGGACCATTGCTTTTCAAGGAGGGAGGAATGATACGGGCAATAATTTAGGCGATAATTCAGGTGACAGTTCCACCCCAATTGATGACAGAACTTCTGGGAGCCATAACTTTTGCACCGTAGCTCTAATTGACTTGCCATTTGAATAATTGGAAAGCTAAGAATGAGGAGAACATCATGAAATGGCATTGATATTTTCTCAATGAATTTTTACCCCTGAAAACCCAATGGAAGTGCCCCAAATTTCAATTTTAGTAGTGCAGTCTAAAAATAGTAATTCCTCAAATTTTGTATTGTTTTAAATCTTGGAAGTCAAACCACTTAATCTCCTTTGATATTTGTGACCTTAAATATCCTCCCCATGCTTTCAAAATGTGTATAAATGAAGAGGTAACCCAAAATGTGAAGACAGACGTCTCTTCCCAGAGATAAGCATATATTTGTATTGCTATCTTGAGTAATACTACATCTCTTCTTAGAGAATTTATTGTTACTGTGTTATTTATATGCTATTGAGATATTTATCAACCAAAAATTCTAAGTTTTGGATCAAGTTGATCGATGTGAGAATCTTCCAAAGAATTACTATGCTTTTGACAAAGTTAACTTAACCATCTTTCAAGAGAGTGGTCTAAACTTATTGGCTTTGTTTAATGTTTTTGATAGCTTTCTTTCAAGGGAGTAGTCTACCTTACATTTGGCAATTTTTATTTTGTTTTTGGGTAGTTGTGATTTAGGGGAATAGTCTTTGATGCTTAAGATAGTGACCCAAGTAGTATTTTGGTATCTAAATGGTTTCTGGATGCAATGTTTTTAGACATAAAAAAGTTTAATTCGGTTCAGAGGTTTAACTTTATGAGGGAAAAACTTTAACACAAGAAGGTCAATGATATGTAAAAGGGTGTGGTTTTGATAGACAATGACCATGGGATTCCATCTTGTTAGAGATAAAAAATATCCATGAGAACCATACTATGGGTAGAGCCATGGTACCCACATTTAGGATTAGGCTATGACTATGATGATTAATCACATGGTTCTATGTTTTAATTAATTATCCTCAAAAAGAGAGTAGAAAGATGGGTGAAGGTTAAAATCTAGTAACCAAGGGATGAACTTAAGTTAGACAAAAGGAGTGAGCTTGATCCTTATTTAACAAAAAAATGGATGCAAATGTGAAACATTAAGGTGCTCAATTTTTGTTTTGCCTTCGAGAGAGGATAAATGATAATCTCTCAATCCATACTTATTTGTAATGATGTAGGGTCCAAGTTAATTGAAATCAAACTTGCCTCCTTTAATCTTTTCCATGTTGGTCACATGTTGGTTTTCCTTTAGGTCAAGGTTTTCAATATTAAATTCCCATTTTTTGAGGTGCTTGTTATAAGTATGTTTGATATGCTCTTGATAGATGCAAAAGTGGGTGGGGGATTCTTAAAAACTCTCATCAAGTAGCTCAAGTTGAGCTAAATGGTGCTGATAAAAATCTTCCTCAGAAATAAGCTCTTATAAAGATATACAAAGAAACGGGATTTGGACTTCAAGAGGCAAGACTACCTCTATTACAAAGACTAAAGAGAAAGGGGTAGCACCTATAGAGGTTTGGATGCTAGTATGATATGCCCATAAAGTGAATGGGGTGTGCAAGTGCCAATCCTGACCTGAAGCACTAATAGTTTTGGTGAGAATTTTGTTAAGGATTTTGTTAAAGGCTTATACTTGTCCATTTGATTGTGGATGGTAAGGTGAGGAAAGGCTTAACTTGATGCCAAATTCATCACATAGCCCTTGGACTTGCTTGTTTTTAAAGGATTTACCATTATCGATGAGGATCTTATGAGGAACATTGAAGTGACAGATGATATGATAGTTGATAAAGTCAATAATATTCTCTACTTTGGTTGAGATAAGAGGGATATACTTCCACCCACTTAGTGAAATATTCAATGGATGTGATGATGGAGATATACCACTATGAAGAATGGTGATTAATTTCCCGAATGAGATCAAGCCCCCATTAAGAAAAAGGCCAAAAGTCATTAGATACGTGGAGGCTATTGGCTGGCACATGATGTAAATTAGTGTGTTGTTGAAATTTTACACACTTTTTTACATAATCACAACAATATTGGTTGAGGGTGGGCCAATAGTAGCCAAGATGAAGGATATGTTTAGTGACTGTTAGGTTGCTAAAGTGTCCCCCACATATCCCATCATGTGTTTCCTTGATGACATGGGAAGCTTTATGGCTACATAGGCAACGAAGAAGGAGACCATCAAAACCATGTTTGTAAAGGATTACCCATAGGATGGTGTAATGAGAGGTACTCTGAATAAAGGCTCTTTAAGCATTCCTAGAGAGGGTTGGGAGGAATGATTCCTAGGTTAAGGTAGTTAAGAGTTTGGTCATACCAAATGTTGGATGAGGATTGCTCTACATGACAAATGGTAGGGAGATCAAATTATTTATATGAGGGAGTGCTAAAATGATGAATAGTGACAAATATTTTGGAATTAGAAGGCTGAGAAGGGATTTGGAAAGCAAGACAAGCCATCATATCTATGAATTTATTAGTAGATCAAGGAAAAATTGGATCAAGTAATGTTTGAATGATGTTAAGAGTTTGTCAACTAAAAGTTTATGTTTTTAAAAGACATCATTCTTACATTGATAGGATCCATTGACCTAGTTGACCACAAGCTTGGAATCACCAAATACATAGATTGTATTAATTACCAAGGTTTTCATAGTTTAAATACCAATCACTAGGGATTCATACTCAGCCATATTATTAGTGCATTCAAAAGCAAGTTTGAAGGAGAGAGGAAGGGGTTTTCCATCAAGGGGAATGAGAATAACTCCAACACCCCTTCTTTGTTGGCACTTCGATCCATCAAAGAACATGGTAATTTGGTAGGTTATGCCATTTTATTGAAAAAGAGTTATGATAGAGTCATCTAAAAAGGCAAGAGGATGTGATAGGTTATCTGGTAAAGGAGCTTTAGCCAATTGGTCAATAATGAATTACCTTTTAATCAACTTCTACTAGAGGAATTCAAGGTTGAATTCATCTAGGAGTATGAGCCACTTAGCCATACCCTAATTTTGGTATGGTTTAGAGTGCATGTACTTGATTAGGTTGATATTAGTGATGACATAGGTTTTATGGTTAATATGGTAGTGGTAGAGTTTGGTGGCTATGAAGGTCAATGCTAAACAGAGTTTCTTAGTATGTGTATACCAAGTCTCATATTCTAGAAGCATGAAAATAATGTAGTATATGGATTAATATTTGTGTTGTTCATCTCAGTGAGCCAACATTACCCCTAGGGAATGGTCAATGGTAGAGATATATAGGTAAAAGGGGTGGTCATCCTTAGGAGGGGTAAGGATAGGTGTTGACAAAAGGTACTATCGAAGAGAATCAAAGGCCTTTTGATAATCACCATTACATTTTAAAGAAACATCCTTATTTATAAGGTGATGGAAAGGTTGGTACTGGTTTGAAAGTTAGGAAATGAAACAATGAATGGATTGAATTTTTCCCTATAGGTTACGGAGCTGCTTAAGGTTAGTTGGAGGAGGCATGTCCAAAACTGCTCTAACTTTAGAAGGGTCTGCTTTGATTCCATGAAGAGAGACAATAAAGCCAATAAGCTTTCCTGAAAGGACCCCAAAAATGCATTTCTTGGGATTAAGGTGAACATGATAATGGATGAGGCATTCAAATATGATTGTAAGAATAGTCAAGTGATTTGTTCAAAGTTTGGATTTACCAAGATGGTCATCCACATAGTCTTCTGCAATCTTATGTATGATATCATGGAAGATATAAGTCATGGTACATTGGTAGGTTACACTAGCATTCTTTAACTTGAAAGGTATGACTCTATAGCAAAACATACCCCAAGGGGTGGTAAAGGTGGTTTTATGTGGATTTTTAAGAGTAATCAAGATCTAATTATAACCCAAAAACTCATGCATGAGAGATAACATCTCATGGGTGGCCATGAGATCAAAAAGCTAGTCAATGCTAGGTAGAGGAAAGTCATCCTTGGGGTGGGCAAGGTTAAGGTCATGAAAGTCCACACAAATGTAGAGACCCCCAGTGAATTTGGTGATAGGTACAATACTTGAGACCCATTAGGGGTAGTCAATGGGTTTAATGAAGTTTATAGAGAGGAGACACTGAAACTATTCTTTGACAAAAAGGGATACCTGAGGATGTATACATCAAAATTTTTGTTTAATACGCTTAGCATCATGATGAGTGACTATGTTATGGGTAGAAATGGTGGGGTCAATCCTAGGCATATCACTATAAGACCAAGTAAATGCTATTCTATGATCTTGGAGGAAAGATAAGTCCAAAAGTTCCTCAACATTTAGTGATTGGTCCAATTTGATAATGCAGGGGTTGTCTAGGGTGCCTAAGTTGATATCCATGGTGGATTTATTTGACATGATCGAGGCTTCAAGAATAAAGGATTTGTGGATAAATGAATCCCCCATACCAAGGTACGTAAGAATGGAATCATCATCTTGATGTTGGATGGTGTTGATGGTAGGATAATTATTTTCTACCATTTTAGGGTGCATGAGTGGAAGAACTTTGGTTTAGCCACCCTTTTGGTAGATGAGAGGGCCCAAACTGATGGTATTGAATAGAAAAAAAGTTAGGTGGATGATGTTAGGATCTTTAGGTAGGGAAAGTGGTTGGGTTGGTGAGGATGAGATATTTTCCTCCATGGTTGCAATGGGTTTGGGTGAATTAGTGGGCTCTTCAAGTGGTTCATACCCAAGGCCAAATGACTCATGAGGTTGCAAAGTTTTGATATGGGATAAATCAAGAGGCCCTTTTTTAGAGTGACCAAGGTCAAATCCTTTCCAAGAACATCTATGAAGATATAACTTAGTGAACTCTAGTTTGATAAGATAGGAAAAGTTAGATATAAATGGTCAAATGGATGAATTAGTGGTAGGGGATAGGAGTGGCAAATCAAGTCACCTATAAATGAAATTTGTTTGATGGTTAGAGAGACCAAAGGGGATGATGGTTCTAATATTAGGGTCATAAGAAGGGTCATTTTTGAGATTCCTATATTATTGGGGAGTAGAGAATGCATCCAAGGCTAAGAGTTTATATTCCCCAAGGGAAAGATGCTAGAATGTGGTTGCCATGGGGTTCTCTACAAGAATTTGGGAAGAAGGGATATATGAGATAGTAGAAGCTTAATTAACTTTTGGTGTGGAAGTGTTACAAGTTTTAGTTGGTGGGGTTGTGTCATTAGCAGATGGTTGTGAGGTGGATGAAGGATGAAAGAAGATGTCATTAGGTTGATATGTCATATTGTAGGATATGAAAGGACTAGGGTCAGCCTGGATAGTCACAATTTGCCCTTCATGTTCAAATTTGACACATCAAAGTAAGGTAGAAGGGACACAACTCATGACACAAATCCAAGGGTAGCTGAGTAAAACATTGTATTATAATTCTCATTTCACAACATAAATTTTTTTGGGAATGGTATGGGGCCCTACATAGATATGGAGGACAATTGTGCCTAAGGTAGTATCTATGGTATCATTGAAAAAATGAAGGACTACTATGTTTTTAAACATGACATTTATGGGTAAGTGTAGCTAGTCATAGGCAGGGAGGAGATAATATTGATGATAACACCTCTATCAATCATCACCCCTTTGATGCATATTTGATTAATTTTTATTGTAATGAAGAAGGGGGATCAAGATCCTCTAGATGAATAAATGATATTTTCAAATATTTGAAGGCGACAAGGTTGGAAGTTCAAAGGGCCCCAACAAAAGAGATGAGAGGTTGATGGTTATTGGGCTAGACCTCAATGGATTACAAGGCTTTTATGACTGCTTGGCAATGATGGGGAGAGGTAGAGACTAGTTCATATAAGCTCATTTTTGTTGGAGTTTGGTGAAGCTATTTGAGGATAGCTTTTCTAAAAGATATTACATATGGGTTAGGGTATGGAGGATTACATGGGGAGGCACTTAAGATAGACACCTTGGGTTTGTTAAAAGATAGAGATGGTTGGGTATTATTTGCTTAGGAGTTCAAGGAGGGGTAACTCCAAGGAATGGATGCCTTAGTCTTCCCTTTATCCTTATATTGAGCTCAAGTTTGGGTAACCATGTGAATAGTATAGATAAGGGGTTCTTTTGGATTGGGTGGTTGCTTTTGTTCCTTCTCTTTAATTTTAGGTGAGATTAAAAATTGGATGGGTTGAGTTTGTGGTTAGATTAGAAATGGGGATAAAGGAGGTTTGTCTAATAATAGATCATCATTTTCATACAGGCTATGAACAAGTGTTTGGAGAGCTTTATAGTTTTTTATGTCATGTCCTGGTGCCCTATGGTATGTGTATACCAAGTTATCATTGAAATAAGAGGGTTTGGTATGTGAAGGGTCAAAGGGTTTTATGGGTTGTAAGCTCAAGGAAGAAGTTTGAAATAAATACTAGAAAATGATTAAGTAATATTCGGCTAAATGTGGTAGAGGTTTAGTAGTTTTTGTTTTGGGTATTAAAGTAGAAGGTTGCATGGATGTAGGTTTGGTGGTAGGTATCTTGGGTAAAGAGGTATGCTTGGTTGATGTTTTTGGTTTAGGAAAGATGGTTGATGAGCTAGAGGTAGAGGAGGGCAAGGTAGGTAACTTAGGAATTATTAGTGTAGTGAGGAAAGGTGTCTTGGAAAGCAAGTATGAAGGTGTGACCAAAAAAGGTAGTAGGGTTTTGGTAAAAATGATGGACTTCATGTTCAAGGTAGAGGGATGAGGACCCAAAATGGAGGGCAAATTTGAGGGAGGTAAAATTTAGGGTTTTAGGCCTTTTGATGGTTTTACTTCTTTGGTTGTTTTATTTATTGGTTTTGGAGGGGATGTGGTCACTTTAATTGTCTTGGTGGGTTTATATTTTTCAGGTTTTATTAATTTGGAGGAGGTTTTGTTTGATTGGGTGGGGGTTTTATTTGGTTTAGAAGGGCTAGGCTAGTTTTCCAAATAAGGGGTTAGAGGTTTTAGTTTGGTTCCCTTACCTTCATCTTGACCTCTGATAGAAGGTTCTGAAATTAGAGGTTTGGTGGATGGAGTTATATTCTCTTGTGAGATAGCTTTAAAAGATGGAGTGGATGTTTTTATAATATGAGAGGTAGGTCTGGTATCCTCTAATGGAGGTGTGGGTATGGTGGCTTCCTTGATGTCTAAAGGAATAGAAGGTAGTTCCTTCCCTTCCATTAGGGGGATGGGAAAAGAGGCATTTAAGGTAATGTTTTATTCAATAATGGGTTCATCTGTAACCACATTAATATTATGTGCCTCATTAGATGGGTCTGATTTATTGTCATGGTAAGGGGTAAAAGGAGAATGATTAAGGAAATTCTTATAAAGTATGTCAAGGTCTTGGTTTGTTGGTGCATTATGATTGTCAAATGTAAGCTCCCCCTTGTCAATGAGGGATTGGAAGAGGTATTTGAAGGTGTTTCACCTATTGATGTCATGTCATATGACTTAGTGAAGTGTGTAATGGCCATTCTCATTATACCAACTTGGTATGGGGTGAGAAGCATAAAACTATTGAGGTGGTTTAATTGGTGGAAGTTAGATGATATTGGCTTTTAGTAACTTTTCCAAAATAGAAGGATAGGGTTGCCCAATTGGAGGTAATTGATTATAATTATTCCAATTTTGGTTCCTTTGGTTTCAATTTGAATAATTAGAGGAGTTAGAGGTTTGGTTCTTTGGGTTATATTGGTTGGTAGATGGTGGTGGTGTGGCTTTGAGGATAATGGTTTTGGTGGTTGCTTTGTTTTTAGTGTTGGGATTGGTTTGGTTACTTAGTTTGGAAGAAAAGGGCTCATTGGGTTTGTAAGTTGGGTTCTTTCTTTTCAAGTTTAACCTTCCTTCATCAATGGCTATGTTTTCTATTTTGTGAGCCATAGTAAAAGCTTCATCAAAGGTTTGAAAGATTTAGACACGTAATTTGAATGAAATATGTTTTGTACATGCCTGAGTGAAGAGATTTATAAGCTCAAGTTGAGGCAATGAAAAATAAAGTTGGTTGATTAGGCTCCTCTAAAAAGCCATGAAATTGGCAATGGATTAATATTCAAATTATTGAATGGATCAGAGGTTGATAATAGAAAATTTCTTGGATATATTGATTGAAAAGTGATCCAAGAAGTTTTGTGCTAATTGGGTGAAAGAGAGGATGGAATGTTTGGGTATGGCACTATACCAATCCAATGTTGGTCCAAATAATGACATAAGAAAGGTACAGAGGAGAAGAACATCATCATGGGAAATCAAGTAGCATGAATGCCTAAATGATCTTAAATGTTGTTAAGGGTCTTCCTTACTATTAAAATTGGTAAATTTTGGAAGTTCTCATTAAGATAGGTAAGGTCTAATGGGGACTGAAGGGTGAATAGGCTCATTGAAAATTTGATCACAAGATAGGAGATCACATAAGAGGCACAGAAGTCACGCACAGTCATGTAAATCTTTAGATTCAAGAAAATGAGACAAAAGAAAATAACATTTCCAATCACCGCACTAGAAAATCTATAGTATAGACTACTTTGCAAACAACACAGATAACATCAACAAAGGCATGGAGCTCAAATTTCCTCAATTCATTCAGCCACATAAGGGGCACAAAAACATGCATGATTGCATAAACTTTATAACTCAAGAAAATTGAGACAAGAGAAAATGATATTATTGGCCACAAACTTCAAATAGTCTAAAACTATGAGAATTTCCCCAACGCGCCCCTCCCCCCCCCCCCCCCCCCCCCCCTTTTTCTTAGATTTTACAATCCTGCTTATATAGCCTTAGATGTCTCCTTTGATCACTTTCTTTCCCACACAATCTTCTCCATCCTTCACTCATAGGGGACAAATAGATGGCACCTTCAATGCTGTGGGTGGCTCCAAAAATCTACTCAATGAACTATTTCATCTACTCGAATTAACTCCAGCCACTTTTCCCTCCATTTTGCTTTTGGAAACCAATACACGAAACACTCTACTATGTTTTAAATGGGAGAGGACACTTAGTCAATTTTTTAAAAATCCCCTTGATCACCTAGAAGGCACTAAAAAATGACACTTGGCACTTTTTACCCAATTCATTGAAGACACGTGGCTCTCTTTGCTTTCCTTGGCTATGCTGTAGATTTATTTGGGACTCATAATAGGCTCTTATGGATGGAAACACTTGGTAGCTTCCATGGATTTTGAAGTAACACTCGAGGCCCAAATGAGATGAAGGAAACAAGAAGGGGAAAAAGACCTGCTCAAAGGGTGACACTTGGTAGCTTCCGCTGCATCTCAACACTTAGGCAAAATGAACTAGCCCTCTGCTTCAAAATTCTGCTGCTTCACCTGAAGAACAAAAATTGCAGTGCTCAACTAAAAATAATTGAATACGACATAGAGTAGGAAATTACTCTACAGTTATTGGTGACCATCAGGGCTTTTGAGCCTGCTAAAAAAGAACTTGACTACCACTCGATCAAAATTTCAAAATTTACAACTTCAAAAGAGCTGTCTGGAAGATAGACCACTCATAGTTGTGTCAGGATCTTGCTCCACCAATAGAAGCACATATGATTACTTCTTGTATTAGCAACTAAACACAGAATTTAACCAAAATTAGTAAGTAACTAGAAATATGAAACAACACAGGAATATGAGAGACAATACACAACTGTATTAATAATCACTCAGAAGAAAATAGAATAAAAAAGATGCCATTTCTTCTTCCACCTTAAAGGCTCACCACACCTCAAGACCTTCTTCCCTCTCTCTCTTGGTCCCAACAATCAACTCTAGTATAGAATTGATGTTCACCTCCACCAGTCAGTAACACACTTCTAGTGCACCAAGTACACAACCGTACTCCAAGTAGATCTCTTACTCTCTACTGCTACCTGCAAATCACTAGACCTTACTCACCATTGCAGATCTCCAAAAGAAGCCATGCTCACCTGCTGACCAAGATCATACAAATATGAAGAACCCTTCTGATTCTCCAAACCAGCACCCACACTTGGTACTATGGCACTAGGAGGAACACACCATTTCTCTCCTCTCTCAGAAGGAGCTTATTTGCTCTCTTACTCTCTAGCACTAATTTACAATACAACCCATGAGTCCATATATAGATCTCATGCTTACAATAATTAGACTACCCTAATTACAATAATTAGACACGTAACTCAAGACTATAATTAGCCTTTACATGCAAAATTTTAGTTCAACGAACTAACTATCTATGTAATGAATAGTTCTGGAACTGCCACAAGATACCAACGTCAGTCCCTGTCTACCTGGAGGTGACCGATGTCGGCTAACCTCCTTTCGATGATAGTTGTCTTCAGCTCACACCTGCCAATGTCGGTTTCCTTCTGCACTGCACTCTGCTAACTCTGATCTCCTTGGAACTCAACAACCTCCTCCATGTTTACACTAGTTTAAGCTTTTAGCTCCACATCCTAACAATCTCCCACTTGGAGATAAATAGCTACAATTGTACCTGTACCTATACATCATCTACTTTTATTCCCTGGCTTGTATCCCTCTTCAAGCTTAAGCTTGAAGACCAACCACCACACACCTTGTGATGTTCTCCCTGTCATCCAAATCTCTTGCCACATCTACATCTACAAACCCCTATAAAAAAGAACTTGACCCTGCATAGCATGTGCACCTGCTGCTGGTCCCTCTAAGAATCCACTGAACTTCCCTCCAATACTTCTTTCTCAAATTGGCTCCAAACTTTCTGACAACTCCCACTGCTTGGGAAAACTCAGGTCTACACTAGACCTCATGTGATTTTGAACCCTATTCAAAGCTAAGCTTAAAGTATCCAACCCTTGGTGTGCTTTCTGATTCTGCATCCTGCATCTTGAACCCCGTCAACACCGTCTTCACATTAGCTCCCACTAGAGACAAAATCTCCATGTCTCTTATGCCAAATAATTTTGATGCTCCAAATTCTCCATGACATACATCTGAACTAACCTTACCCTTAACTCAACAAATCCCTGTATGTATAAACCTGCTAGCAAATCACCCACATATAGTAACTGGATAATGTCGCGACTCATCATCCACCTGGTAAGACAAAACCACAATAGTTGCACTGACATTGACTGAAGCCATGCTTAGTCATCCACCTGTCAAACCCTGTACCACTGTCCTACAGCTACCTCAAGACCATATGCCTTGGCCTTTCATCTCACGTATCCATCCACTCTCTTCTTTAACTTGGGAATCCATCCCTCATCCAGTGCTTTCTTCCAGCTGACAACTCCACCAACAAATACCTATTTGGTTCTTCTCCAAAGACTCACTCCTCATCCATGCCAAGCTCCCACTGTTTCTAGATTCTACCTGCATTGCCTCTTCACGTCTTCCTGGTTCTTGACCATCAATAAGCAATATAAAGAAGGTGAACAACAAATATGAGGTTCACTTACCCTTTCTGACCTCCATATGAGCGTTTGAGACTTGTTGACAGCTTACTGTCCACCCACCATCCATTTTAGTGACCGATCTCAACCATCTCCCAGTCTGCAATTGACCAACGTCAGTTTCCTACACTGACCCTATCTGTCGACGTCGGTTATCTGACCGACGCTGGTGTACCTACTGCTAATGTCAATTTCTACCTGACCGACATCAGTCTTCTTATTTTTAATGTTGATTACTATATGACTGATGCCAGTACCTGTGTTCACTTGTGAATGATAACTTTTTACCCGTGAGCTCTCCATGGATCAAAATCCTGTTCAAATCAACATAGCCCTACTCAGAATAATTCAGTCCCCTCCACTAATCTCTGTCTGCCATCTCCTCTATGAACACCAAGGCTTTCCAGTTCTTAATTTTGTCAAAGACATCTGACCTCTGCTTAAAAACTTGCATTCTCCTCCTACATATGTGACCAAGCCTACAAAGCCACATCTCTATAACAAAAGGTGAATCAATAATATAAGTAGATAGATAAAGGATACCTACTTTCTTACCACCATCTAATTCAAGTGCATCCACTGTGAGAGTTACAGTGCATCTCCCATCACCCAAATTTCCTAAAGAAACTAGACTCATCTCCAAGACTGGAACCTGCATGACCTCATTCAACACCTGTGTGTCATCTGTCTGCAATTTCAGCTTCACTTCCCCTTTGCCAATCATCTGACAAGGCTCTCCAATGCCTAAATAAATCTCTCCAAAGTCTCCAAAGACATACCCACGAAAAGATGCTCTATTTTGGGCTGCATGGAAAGAGGTGAAAGAATCTGTAAACAAAGATTCTACTTTATCCAGAGCAACCTGTGCAACATCACCTGTAACATCTACTTCTACACGCTGATCTTCTATTGACTAACAATCTCCTTTTCCCTACTCTTTCTTTCCATCAATCAGACCATTCATGCTATTTAGTTTCTCCATTCATAGCTTACTTTCTTCTGCCATTGCTATACTCCCACTCAATCTAAAACACCTGAGAGTGACTTGTAATCAACAAACACTACCAGATCTGAACCACCTGTTAGTCAACCCAACCAAAAGCTTTGATACCACTTGATGGTATCAGCTCTTGAACCTACAACTAGGCTCTGATACCACTTGTCAGGATCTTGGTCCACCAATAGAAGCACATATGATTACTTCTTGTATTAGCAACCAAACATGAAATTTAACCAGAATCAATAAGTAACTAGAAATATGAAACAACACAGGAATATGAGAGACAATACACAATTGTATTAATAATCACTTAGAAGAAAATACAATAAAGAAGATGCCACTTCTTCTTCCACCTCAAAGGCTCACCACACCTCAAGACCTTCTTCCCTCTCTCTCTCTCTCTCGGTCCCAATAATCAACTCTAGTATAGAATTGATGTTCACCTCCACTAGTCAGTAACACGCTGCCAGTGCACCAATTACACAACCGTAATCCAAGTAGATCTCCTACTCTCTGCTGCTACCTACAAATCACTAGACCTTACTCACCATTGTAGATCTCCAAAAGAAGCCATGCTCACCTGTTGACCAAGATCATACAAATATGAATAACCCTTCTGATTCTCCAAACCAGCACCCACACTTGGTACTGTGGCACTAGGAGGAACACACCATTGCTCTCCTCTCTCAGAAGGAGCTTATTTGCTCTGTTACTCTCTAGCACTAATTTACAATACAACCCATGAGTCCATATATAGATCTCATGTTTACAATAATTAGACTACCCTAATTACAATAATTAGACATGCAACTCAAGACTATAATTAGCCTTTACATGCAAACTTTCAGTTCAATTAACTAACTGTCTGTGTAACAAACAATTCTAGAACTGCCACAGGCTACTGACGTGGTCCCTGTCTGCCTGGAGGTGACTGACATTGGCCAACCTCCTATCGATGTCAATTGTCTTCAGCTCACACCTGTCGATGTCAGTTGCCTTCTGCACTGCACTCCACTGATGGCGATCTCCTTGGAACTCAGCAACCTCCTCCATGTTTGCACTAGTTGAAGCTTTTAGCTCCACATCCTAACAAGTTGGATAATCCTTACTTGTTTCTATAACTCATCAAAATCCAAATCCAAGCTAATGAGATCCTTGTGTGAGAAGGTTTGCAGGACCTGGGTAGTGGCTTTCAGCTTAGATTCTAGCAGGAAAATAGGAATTAGAATAGTTTTTACCTCAGAGGTTGGAGAATCATCCTGCAAGCTCTAAAAAACTGTTTGATCCCTTTGCCTAGCTAGCATCAATGGTTGGATTTGGTCGATCATCAGCACCATCCTCGCATTTGAAAATGGGGAAGGAAGGCCTAGTTGCACCAAATCTTCAATGTGTTGCCTCATTTCACTGATGCCTTCTTTGATGACATCGAGACAGATTCTACAATTGTTGGCTGCAGCATTATGACTGAGCTTTTCGTTGACCCGTTTCATGGCAACCATTTTGTCGAGAATCCCTACAGTTTCTAATTTTTCATCCCTTGAGCTGTAGAGCTTCTCTAGTAAAAAATGAGAGTCTGTGACTCTTATGGAGATCATGGCCAGAGTGCTTTGTACTTAATTCTTGACTCTCTTGCATAGCTACTGTGCTTTGAAGATGAAAGTGAAAACTGGCCTGAGCTAGAGAATCTCTAAAGAGATTCTCTCCCATGCTGACTTGTAGAGTTCCTTCACCAACTGCACCATTCTGACACCTCTTGGCCTATTAGCCAGCTCAATTGCTAGTTGTGTGGTCTGATTTTGCTCTGCCTGGAGCTGGGCTTGAAAAGCTACACCCTTGTTCTATTCTTCTAGCAACCTTTGTTGTGATTGGGTAACTTGTAGTTGGAGTCCTTCAACTCTTCCCTGTAATGTTGCATTTTCCCATCTTAGAGCTGTTGCTGCATCCTTGGCAAGTACAAGCTCTACTTTCAAAGAACCATTTTGGGCCTGAATTGCCCATTGAGTCTAGAGGGAAACAATATCTTGCAATTGTTTCTATAGACTAGCTATCTCATTGTCCTAGTTTATTTGTTTGGCCAAACTATTGTAGTCTGCCTTTTCCATGGCCAGGTTAGCCTCTATCTTCTGTAGTCTCCTTGATATCCTCAAATAATCTTTTGTGATCACAAAAGTGGGTTCGATCATGAGCTCGACTCTGTCTTGAGGCCTGAACAGGAACATGTCGATAACCACTACGTTCATGGTGTAGTCTTCCAGTCACATTTGTTCACTCAGCTTGGCAATGTTGGGTGACAAATGGGTAACCATCAGCTGCTATTGAATGGGGTCAAATTATGACCTCAAATGTGGCACCATCAGTGCTTTATTCTCTTTACTCTTCTTCTTCTCCAATTGGGCTTCTCTTGCCTTCCTTGTGGCATCAACCTGCATCTGGAAAGTGGAAGGGGATGCAATATATCCCCCTGTGAAGGGAAATCCTTGTGGCAAGCCGTATTGGAGAGCCATTGGCTGGCTAGGGGTGAGTTGAAGGGGCATTTTTTTGGGAATAAAGGGGGAGAAATAGGGTAATGTTAAGGCTTGAGGCATCAAGGATGAAGTGAATTGCGAAATGGAAATGGTAGTAGTGGTGGGAAGTGTCATTTGGCTGGGTGGAGGCATGGATTGAGAGGGAGGAGGGGGAGAAATTCCTACTTAAGGAGAAGTTGTAGTGCTCTACACTGGGCACTATGAAGGCTATTCTTCATCTTCTGGGTCTAATTGGAACTACACCCTTGTTCTCTTGTTGGGTGATTCTGATGTTCCCACCATCTCTAAATCTCTTGTATAATAACCTGGTATGAACCTTTCACAAGATAAAAACACGCTTGATGCAAAAAATTTCACTAGGTGCCACAATCACAATGAGCAAGATATTTTCATAGGAATGCTTGAGAGTTTGTAAACTTTAATATTTGCTAAGGGATTTTTATGGGCCTTTCAAGTCCCAAATAGCATTAAATTAAGGTGACCATTAGCAAATCCTACTCAATCTTCAAGAAACAACGAGGTGGACACATAATGCGGCATAAGGTACCTTGGAGATTTTGAAAGATTTGGTGAAGCATTTATTGTGGCAAAAAATAAAGAATTAAAGAATTTTTAAGACATTGACTCTACATTTAAAATGCTTATTTTAAAGGAAAAGAGGTAAAGCAAAAAACAAAACAAAGTAATGCGGGAATGGAAACTACCTAACTACATTAATTACAAATCCTTATTTTCCTCTAGGATCAAAAATGAACTTTCCCACATCCTCTTTATGACAAGCCAACTTGCATTTCCATACCAGTGATTGCAACGGATATGTCATTGATGGAATGTTCTTTGCACCAGCCACATAGGTCTGCTTGCACTCGAATGAGTCTGAGCAAAATGTGTATTCGACACCTATGAACTCTTCTTGTACTTGAATGCCCATCGAATACTAGTTCTTCATGTTGTCGAGTGTCATCAAGAAATCATGGGCTATTGGTTCTTCATGTTGTGCCTTTTGATATCCATTATCTTTCAGCACATCTTCTTCAGATTCTAGCTTTATTTCATCATCATGCTCTTTGATGAATTCATCCTCTTGCAAGGATGAATTAAAAAGTTGGCATCTCTTCTGCATACTCATTTGAATCTTAGGGCTTTCTTCTTCATCTGAAACCAGCTCAACACCTCCTATCTCAATGACTTGGTCGAGGGAGTGTCCATGTTCCTCCATATCCTCTTCCAGAGTGAGGAAAAAATCAGAAATGAACTCCTCCTCATCAGAAGTTAAGGAAAAAGCTTGCGGCTTATCCTCTTGCTCATCAAAAGGGGAGTCTATGGTGATCTCCTCCTCTTTTGTACTGATGTAATCTTCTTGTTTGGCCGTAAATTGAGCATATTCTTTTGCATTCTCAATTTCTTCCTTCAAAATATATTCTTCTTTGAAAAGGGGGAAAGAAGAAGGCTGTGATGGAAAATAAGAAGCTTCTTGAGTAAGGGTGGAAGGAATTTAAGAGGAAAGTGAGAGTTTGGGATCCTCTTACCTTGCTGCTATCATAGACTCTACATTATTGGGGAATTGGTCTTGACAATTTTGACCTTGTTCATGAACAGGGGTGGCATATGTTTGATATGGGATTTTTGGTGGTGGGTATGAAGTTTGGTAGACTTGGTAAGGCTAGTTTTCATGAACGCTTAGCCTCTCTTCTAGGAACACAATCAATCCACACACTTCTAACATCTCATATGTAAGTTCTTGCCAATTTGCCCTTTAAATTGGGTCCCACTCACTTTTGATCAGGTCAATTGCTTCCCTCACTTGATAGATGACATGACAAGGAACCTCTTGGCCATATCCCCTTCTGCTGTCAAGCTCTAATACATATTTCTTAAAACCCATCAATGCTTTCTTGAAGGTAAAAATGAGATTAGGCTGGGCATAAAACTAGTATAGCTCGTGGCCATGTGCATCCTCATTACTTGACATAATTCTAGGAGAAGTTTGTTCTTGATAAAACATATTTAAAGGAGAATAAGACTCATAGCTATAAGTTATAGAGTTGTACATACCAAAGGGATTTCTTGATGATACTGCTTGATTGGCTAGTGATGTAGAGACGTTGTTAGTGTCGATAAAAACCTCCAAAGGTAGATTGGCTGAAGAATACACCAAAATTCTTCAACTCCTTGAAAGATTGGTCCCACTGGGCATGCCAAAAACTGTTGATGTCTTAAAATTGTGCTAGATCTTAATCAACAACAATGGGAAGTTTCAAGCTGTGGGACAATGCGGCTTGAAAATAACCCTCCAGATTTTAAAGAAATTGGTCTATTCTTTTATATTGGGTGTTGGGGAAAAGGGATAGGAGACCAAATAGAAATGCAAAATGCAGGAATTGAAACCTAGCTATGGCGATGCACCTGAGAGTAATCCTAATCCTAACCTAAGCACAGTGAAACTATTATGTGATTTTATTACATTTAAGAGCAGACAAGTGCATGATCAATGTAAAAGATTGGAATAACAGAAATAGAGGCTCACAACAGGGGAGTCTTTTACTGAGATACAAGAATTGTCAACAAAGGCATAGTGTTCAATCTTGTTAATAGAATATTCCAATCACATAGGAGACATAGAAGTCATGCACAGTCATGTAAATCTTCAGATTCAAGAAAATGAGACAAAAGCAAATAACATTTCCAATTACTGCACTAGAAAATCTATAGTATAAATTACATTGCAAACAACACAGATAACATCAACAAAGGCATGGAGCTCAAATTTCCTCAATTCATTCAGCCACATAAGGGGCACAGAAACATGCACGATTACATAAACTTTACAACTCAAGAAAATTGAGACAAGAGCAAATGATATTATTGGCCACAAACTTCAGATAGTCTAAAACTATGAGAATTCCCCTCCCCCCCCGCCTCCCCCTTTTTCTTAGATTTTACAATCTTGCTTATGTAGCCTTGGATGTCTCCTTTGATCACTTTCTTTCCCATGTAATATTCTTCATCCTTCGCTCATAAGTGACAAACATACAGTGCCTTCAATGCTGTGGGTGGCTCCAAAAATCTACTTGATGAACTATTTCATCTACTTGAACTAACTCCAACCGCTTTTCCCTCTATTTTGCTTTTGGCAACTAATACACGAAACACTCCACTATGTTTTAAATGGGAGAGGACACTTAGTCAATTTTCTAAAAATCCCCTTGATCACCTAGAAGGCACTGAAAAATGACACTTGGCACCTTCTACCCAATTCATTGAAGACACGTGGCTCTCTTTGCTTTCCTTGGCTATGCTGTAGATTTATTTGGGACTCATAATAGGCTCTTATGGATGGCAACACCTGGCAGCTTCCATGGATTTTGAAGTAACACTTGAGGCCCACCACAACCTTTATTCAGTAATGAAACTCGAGGATGATCCCTCAGACATTGACACATGGAAATCTCCACTACTCTTGGGAAGATACGTGGCATCTTCTACTTCTTCATCTAAAGGTACATGGCACCTTCCATTGCCTTTTGGGGATGGGGTAAAAAGGGACCAAAGAGTGACACTTGATAGCCTCTGCTATTCTTAGCACTTAAACAAAATGAGAGGATGCCTTTATGCATTGAATGAAATCATTGGACCAAAGTCTCTCAAATGATGACATGTGGTGGCTTGAAATTTTTCTCCAAAAAGGTATTTCAAGGCCTCCACAACTACCACTTGGCACTTTTCACTTTCTCTACTGCCTTATGTTGAAAGTCTTTGAATGAAGTGTGGACGCCGATATGAGACACGGATTCTAACAGGTGGTGCATTCCGCTTAACTGCTACTAGGTATGTGGCACGGTCTACGGTTCTTGAAGGTTACAAAAAGGGGCTTGGGGGATGCCAACTATCTGCTTTGTCTCCTAGAAAGTGACACTTGGTAGCATCTGCTTTAACTAATACTTGAGCAAAAATGAGACAAAGGAAACAAGGGGAAAAAGACCTGCTCAAAGGGTGACACTTGGCAGCTTCCACTGCATCTCAACACTTAGGCAAAATGAACCGGCCCTCTGTTTCAAAATTCTATCACTTCGCCTGAAGAACCAAAATTGTAGTGATCGACTAAAAATAGTTGAATATGATGTAGAGTAGGAAATTACTCTACAGGTCCTACTATTGGTGAGTGAAAACCATATTAGAAGGTAATTAAAGGATGATATGTTCTCACACCTCAAACAAAGATAAATAAAAAAGGCTCAAGGTAGACAATTCATTCACTAAGAGTGCGCTAAATCCTAGGATTATTTTTTATCTCTTTTTTGTCTTATGACTTAGAAAATCATGAAGAGGAAATTAGATTGAATAGGTCCTAAACAAGGTAGTCTATGTTTGGTTTTGGGTTATATTTAGGCACTCAAGAAGTTTGTATTAGATCAAGTATGTGGCTTGGTGCTTGGGATTTCTCCCCTCAATTCATGACCTCATAGCTAGTGTAAACACTTATCTAATATATATTGATTACTAGAGTTTATACTCAACTAGAGAGCTGAGTTGGTTATCCCCTCAGTGATTAAATCTAAATACAATAATTGAGAAAGGGTAAGGTGATCTACTAGGTGATGAATTCCTAGTTGGGCCTTGTCTCAAGTGATTTTTATGGTTTTTAATTTTTTGTCCAAGTGGTTTGGTTGTGCAACATTTGTGAACTATGGTTAATTTACTTTTCTTAATTAATCTAGGTGAATTAGAAACAAACAAGCAAACAATGGATGCAAGGTTTATTTTAAATCCACAATAAAATTTTAGATTTATTTAAATACATAAAAAATATATAAATGCAATCTAAATTCAAGATGAAAATGCAAGTCTTGATCCTAGGATGATTTCTATTTTTATTTCTTTTTAAAAATGCAAGAAAAATAAAATTTAACTTTTCTAAAATAAAAATGCAACTAAAACTTGTGTTTTTTATTTTTTATTTAGAAAGAAAGAAAACTTAATTTTATTAGAATATAACTAAATGAATTTCAATAATGTAATTATAAATGTCTTAAAACATATATGAACCCAATAAAACTCACGGGTAGTCTCACCGAGCATGCCAAAATGTTTCTATCTAATTTTTGCTTTTTCCTAATTGTTAAAGAAAGAAACTAGTTAAGAAGGGTGTGTAGATGAATACCTATAGAATGCACACATGTTGAATCTAGAATTTTTGAGAAATAATATTAATATAGGGAATAATTATCTATAATTATAAATCACTACCACAAACATTTTGGTTAGACAAGTAGTTGGGTGGATTGCCTAGCGTGAGCTAGATCCTAGAAGCCAAAGCTTTCTAGGAGGCTATCACTCCACCTTTTTTAAACACTTAAGCTGGTAAATAAAAATAAAAATATTTGGATAAAATGACAAAAAAATAAAACTAATAATATAAAATAAAATAAAATAAATTAAGAAGCCTAAATCCTTTGCTTAGATAGGTAAAATAAAGCAACTAGTTTAAATAATGCTAATGTTGAAAATTTGCTAAAACAAAGTTGTGGTTTTTGGTTTGGATTGGTTTGATAAAGGTCTTGTTGAAAAAATTTGACCCCAAGTCAAATTTGGGTCAAATCCTACTATTTTTAACTTTTAGATAAAGTTTCATATGTCCTATGGGATCATCTATTGTCCTACATGTCTCACTTACCCTTTCCCTAGTCCTTGTTGTAACCCATCCTCCTTGTATTGGCTCAGTCAAAAGAAGTAAACAATGGTAATATTTATCAAAACTTATTAAAATTACCAAACTATATTTTAAATGTCCTAAAATGGTCTTTTAATTGTTTCAAGGTGTTTTCAAGTCATAAATTGGCCATTTACTAGGTTTCATGTGGTTAAAGGGTCATTTGGCCACTTTTCTAGCTAATTAATTGACTTGTACAGATGGTGGGAGTTAAAAAATATGTCATAAAGGTGGATATAAATTTATATAAGGTAAAATCATGTCATAATCATTTAGGTGATAGTTGGAAGTCTATTATGGTCAATAAATGATAGTTTTTCCTCAAACATAGGAGTTTTTGGGCACTTATACATATTAATCAAGTCCACCATTAGTTAAAAATGTACTAAAGGTCATATTAATGTTTGTTTTTTAGATAATTTCATAGAATATCCATTTACAACTTGTTTTTCTCCATTTTCACTTGACAAGCCAAGGAAGGACATATCTAATCACTTGCTATGGGCCGTACAAGTGGAATTGGAAAGAGTGATTATGTGAGTGGATTTTAATCTAAGTGAAACTAATTTTCATAACAATAATTATTATATTGGTGTCTCATCCTTCATGAACAATCATTTACACTCTAGGCAGCTTTTTATGGAATTACATTTAAGAGGGGTGTAAGTTTACATTTGTTTCTTGTTTTCAAGAATTTAGGAAGATATGTGAGTTTGATAAGGTGTTTTAAGGTAGGAATATATTCCTATACATGATGTTTCAATCATCCAACACTTCTCTTTCAATTCCCTTGAAGGAGGATTCCAAAATTTTCTTGTTTCTCAAAGTTGGCAGTCATGGGTGCAAAACTTGAGTTTTGCAATATGGAAGGAGATAATAAAGATGTATAATATGCCTAGGTTCATGTTTACAAAGGTTTTTTCATTGGGTAGCCTTGTGAAAGATCAAATTATCATACTCCTCCAAAGCTAACTTTCCTAATCTCCTTGTTCACTACCAAGTCTGCTCATAGTCAGCTTATGCTTAACTTCAAGAGGTTGGTACGGAGGTGTCAATGATGAAAACATGATGTAATCAATTTGGAGGTCCTATTATATCAAAAATATCATAGTGTTCATGTCATGAAGGTCAGATTATATGCCAAGGTAAGTTTTTACTTCAGGATAATGAGTTGACTATATTTGGTCCTATAGTCCCCAAATAGACCAAACAGAGATCCTTGATGTATTTTGAGATAACATATGCCATGAAAAAAAATTAAATGGTATTGTTTACTTGAATAGTATAAATATCCACTAAAAATAATCATTCCAATTTTCAAGGCCAAAGGAGGAGTGGAGATGGACTTTGAACATGCTTAAAAGTTGTCAAAAATCGCTAAATTTGAATAGTGACATCTACAGGGCAATGATTGGAAAGTGGTTTTGCACTTCAATTTGACAATATTAAGATATGAAAATAAGCTTGATCAATAAAAAATAGTTAAAATATAATTAATAATCCAAAATATAAAGGAATATATGAAGTTTTATGTTTTGATCATTGATAAACCTCCCCTATCCGTACATACCTAAAAATACTCATCTACAACAGGGTTAGCAAAGGTTTACCTCAATTGGACATATAATGATCAAAGTTGAAATTTTAAGGTGAATATGGATGTTTTTATGATATTATGCCTAAAATAGAGGAAATTATTCACAATCACATGACCTAAGTGACCCCAAACTAACCTACAAGTAGGGATCTTAGTGTCTTAATCTTCATCAAATAGTGAGCCTCGTCTTGGGATTGAAAGCTAGAATGGTGAAAAGGAATGAAGATTGACCTTGGTAAGATGATATGTGATCATTCAAATAATATTTTTAAAATAATTTTTTTATTGTGTCTTTAAAGCCCTAAATACCACCATAATCACCTATAACCAACACCCTAAACAATGATTCCTCAACAAACAGTCAGTGGCCTAGTTGATGGTTTCCAAAAAGTAAGGAAGTGTTTTAGGGGAAATTAACTATAAAATGGTTTCAAAAACATCATGATAGGAATGGATGGTCACTAAATATTATAAAATATCTCAAATCAAACCATTTCTCTTCAAATCATAGTCCATCCCCTACCCACCCTCACCATTTATCTTCTTCAATAAGACTACCTTGTGAATTTGAAGAGTTTGGTGACCAAAACTTGGAGTTAAAGGATAAAAGTTGGTATATTTTACCCTTGAGAGTTTATAAGAATATTTAAATCAATGGTTTTTTTGAACAAAAAAGGGAAACATACCCCTATTTTATCTTAAAATAGGGGTAGTTTTCTTATGTAAAACCCAGACAGTTTGTGAGAAAAAATGTGGAATGGGTGACCAAAGGGAAAAGTTGAAATTAAGTTATGATTTCAATATTTGGAAAACACCAAGGGAGACATGATAAATAAACATAGAGTGTTTGAGGGAAAATAGGGCACCCTACACAACAAGGGTTACAGTCAAGTGTGAAGGAAAGCCTTAGGGCTAGAAGTCAAATTAGAGGTCATATGCAATTTAAACATAATATATGATTTCCACTTGACCAATTAATTATTTTAGATGTATGTGAGAATTTTTGAATCTTAGGATTCAAAATTATCCATTGGAAAGTCATATAGAGTCTCAAGTGGTAGGAAGACCTATTGAAAAGGTATAAGATTAGTCTCAAAATAGGGTCACTCTTCACTTCTAGTTATTGGGAGGCCATTAAAATGTTTTGGGAATGTTTTTAGAACATTTAAAAAGGTGTATGATACATTTTTTTTTAAATTAATCATCATAAATACATATTTTTACTTTCAATCTCTAAAACCCTCATAGAATGTGTAAGAAATATTCAAATGCCAAGTTGAAAAGCTCATAACTTTCATGACCATTTTCATGGAACCTTGAGGAATTTGAAGAAGTTGGATAGGGTCTATGAGAAATACTCAATGGAATATTTCAAATATTAAAATTACAATTTGAAAATCTTAGAATTTTCATGACAATTTTCATGGAACCTTGAGGAATTTGGAGAAGTTGGATAGGGTCCATGAGAAACCCTCAGTGGAATTTTGAAAGATTTCCAATGTGCATATTTTATGAACAATCTCTTAAGAGATAGTGCACTCCAAACCCTCCAAAAGCCTAATTTTAACTCAATGAGAAGAAAAGGAAAACAAAGGCATTTAATTTTTAAAGCTTAAAAATAATTAGGATGGCCTTGATAAATATCTTGAGATCTACCTCATTCCATTGGTTTGTACTTACAAGTATAGGGTTGTACAAAATAAGCCAAGAAATAACATTTACTGCTATAATATGGGTCCTATATATATGATCAAGAGCTCAAATTAAACATGAGGAATGTTGAGGAGATGAAAAAAGTGAATAATAGTGTACTTTTGTAGTTAACATGTGTGGGAGAACAAAATAGGCATTTTTAGTCTTCTAGGCTAAAGAGGCCTAATTAGGCCTAATTGTGAGGACTAATTGATCTAAAAAATACACTTGCCTTGGGTTTTGAACCATAAAAATTGGTGAAAATAATAATGGATAAAAATGGTACTAAAAAAATGTCTCACTTAGTCTTGGAAGTCTGTACATTCTCCTACACAAGCGGACTTATGAAAAATGGGGCCTTTTGGTGAGAGATTGATGATTCAAAATGGATTGTTTTTAGTCCAATATGATGAGAATATGAATTTCATGAATACATATTTTAAAAATTGTGATAAATCCAAATTTTAGCTATTTTGGCCAAAATAGGCTTAATGAGACAAGGAGGCCTTATGACACCTAAGAGGGGAATTGATGATTGCAGGTAATGTAACTTTTTGAGATGCTTCAAGATATTTTAAAAGTGTCCTTGGGATTTAAATTTAACTATATAAGAGATATCATGATCAAACTCTTTCCTTTATCCATTTGTCAAGGAGGAGTTTCAATGCTCAAAGATGCCTGTGAAGAGTTTTAATGCCACATGTGAGGAAGGTGCTCAATTTGGGATGGACACATGTACACATCAGTTACTTGATATATCCTCAAAATAATTTCCATGCAAAACTTATCCCTGACCTACTTTGGAGTGATCTTGAAAACCCATCATGAAGGTAGTTTCACAAGAGAGAATGATTGAGGAGATTGCTATGCCACACTTGGGGAAGAGGCTAATTTGGGATAAAATGATGATAAAATCAGTTTCATGACTCTTCTTAAACCTAATTCACATGAATTATAACTTATTTACACCTTTGGAAACTTGTCCTTTTGCCTCTCTAACTTCTCTTCTCTCTCTCTCTTCTTCAAAATTCTATAAGTATGAGCCATGTTGGCTATTGTAGAGGAGACCACAACTAGTATGACGAGACCCTACTCGTATGACATTGCAATTTTTTTCTTTCAACATTGAATACAAGTCTGATTCTAAGTTATGGACATTTTTTCTAAGTATGAGATTGATGTATAGTGGATATAAGTGATGGTGTTATCCTTACTCCTATTTATCCTTCATGTTTAAGCAAGAGTTCTGATTTTAATAGGTCATGTGAAGTGTATGAATGTATTATGATCCTCTTAATGTATGAAATTGTATCTATGGCATGAAATATACCCCTACATTATTTATCTTATTGATTATCTTATGTATGCATACCTTCACATTGAAACACTATGTTAGGATCCTTCAATGCCTAAAATTGGTCTTGGAAAGCTTTGTTGCTTAGCAGGAGTGTGATAGTCTATGGGATATGTCTTGGTGTATCAAATATTTATTTTAGTTTTATTTTCATGAAAAATCCTAACCCTTTTCCCATAAATAGGCTTTAGATTAGGTGATAATCACTTCAATAAGAATTTAGGGAGCTAGCCCTTATAATCTAGAGATTCATCTCTCTTATAGGTTCCCCATAACTTGAGAGATGATTCCATGTTCAATAAAATTATAGGAGCTTAATAGAGTATCCTAGGGTGCTTAATTTTATAACAAAAGTTTTGGCACACTTTATGGGATAGTTGGTCTTAATTGATTCCATGTCAAGAGGAATGTTAGTCTTGACAAGCCCAAGGTTACAGAAGTGTTTTTAATCCAACATTTAGCGACTCCAAAACGTGAGAATATCTAGTTGTAGATAAAATTTTCCAAATTATATTTCATGGTCAGGAAGAAGAATTTATGGCTAGGATACATCCTTTCCCAACCTTCAACACTAAAAATCTAATCAATCTTCCTACATATGATTCTATCCCTCCCAATGCCACCAAAAGTATCCCTAACTTCAATGGAAAAGGTCCTATTACCCCATCTAAGCACATTAGGGACATCTCAAACTTTTGTAACTTCCAAAATATCACTCAAGTTAACATAGCCATTAGATAACTTGCCACGTCTCTAAAGGGTAAAGTACTTGATTGATATAGGACATTTGGAAGTGGTTGCATCACTAGTCGAGATGGATTTGGAGAATTATTGGTGAATAGGTTTGAGAACAAGAGTGACCACACTTCACTAATCCATCAATTAAATGTGATAAATAAAGGTCTTGATTAATCCATGGAAGATTTCAATGAAAGGTTTCAAAGGACATGGTATAGATTGCCACCTATCATGAGGCCTCATCCAAGCTTTGTATTCCCCACTTATCTCAAGGACATTGGCACTAATGTGGTAATAATTTTACAATAAATGGGAGTATTTACTCCACCTGATGCATATGAGATAGCTATTAAAGATGAGAATAGTTTGATACTAGCTAGGAAATTATCCCTAAGATTTTTTATACCTTTGTTATCACATAGCTCATTTGGAACCCCAAGTGTAGATAAAGTTCCCAATGCCAATGTCAAGCCTATAATCACTCCCAAAAAGGTGGATAATGATATAGATAAAGATGAAATGATTAGGTCATTACAAACTTATCTCAAAAAATCTCAATTACAAGTAAATACTCCACCCAATCCCCAATACAATCACCAAGGTCATCAAGTTTTCAATAGATAACCTAATATCTATAATCCTAATTCCATTCCATCCACAAAGGCTATTGTTCTAGTCCACACCAACTTAGTTCAAGGAGAATAACATCTGGATCATTGGGGAAAATCTCAAGGTCAGTTTGTGTATGATGGTGGATAAGGTTGTCAAGCCTTAGTAGTAAAAGAAAGAACTATTCCTTACCTCACATCAAAAGAAAAAAATCTGATGCAAAGCGATACTCATGGAAAAGGTAGCAACCAAAGTACCAATCTTATGAACTTTAAAAAGGAAGAAAAAAATGTGGGCAAGGTTGACAAAGCACCTAAAGGATTTCCATTCAGTACTTCTTCTCTATTGCCTTCAGATCAACTAATTATTCTTAAAAATTCATAAGAGTTGGGGGAGGATTCTATCATAGATGAGTTTCTTGAACACACTAAAGAATGAGATGATGATATGGAGCAGCCAAAAAAGGTTTTGGGAGAAGAAGACACTTCAATGGTAAGACAAGACCTTGAGTGGATTGATGAATTGCCATGCTTCATGGAAGATGATGATGATAAACATACAATATCAAACATGATGATCCAAAAGAGATTGGTAAGAACATTGATAAACTTCAAGTCTTTTCTATTGATCATGAAGAGTTGGAATTTTGAGATGATCTTGAAATTTTTTGCTTGATCTTGGATGATGCATCTCCACTTCATGAAGAGCTTGAGATGAGTTTTGAAGGATATGTTACAGTTGAACCTATTGAGAATCATGAAGAACCTCCCCAAGAAGAGCAAGGTAAGCATGCTTCATCTAAATAATATCAAATGCATAAGATGGATGTAGAATACAAGGTGCCAAGAGAGGTAGTAATTTTTGAGGAACCTCTCCCATGCATTTTGTTGATAGAAACAATAAAGTTTGATGGATAAATTCCTTTTAAAATGAGTAAAACCTTGATGATGAAAATAAACTTGCAGTTGAGGTTGAGGTTGAAGATAAAAATGAGTCTAGAATCAATGGAAAATCACTTGAATTAAGGGCTATGGTTGTCATTCAAACCAATCAAGAAAAGTATGTTTCCATTGAACACATGTTCTTGGTTGTGGAACCAGATGAAACCAATGTAAACACCATGAAAGGTGAAAAAATCCTTGGACATATAAAAAAAGAACCTAAGTGATATATTTTACACTCTTCTACTCCACTTCAAGGAGATGGTATGAAAAACTTTCCTTTTGATCCAAAAGGATAAATTCTTGTTATCTACTTTATAAACATTAGAGTGGCTTGTTTTAGTTGTCTTGTGTTTCCTAAGTGATTTAGAGAATAAGTGTGTTTCATTTATTTATTTTGGTGTGTATGTGTCAACCAAATTTTTTTCCATTGAGCCAAAGGTGTGTTCAAGTCAATTAGAGTGGTCATATGCATGACTCCATGTCCTAATGGAAAGATATAGGCAACTAGTCTTAGGCATAATAGGCATGCCACCCCTGGGAATCACCAAGAATGTTGAATTTTTTTGACCCCAATTAAAATTTAGGTCAACCCATACTATTTTTAACTTTTATAGAAAGTTTCATATGTCCTATAGGATCATCTATTGTTCTACATGTCTCACTTACCCCTTCCCTAGTCCTTGCTGAAACCTATCCTCCTTGTATTGGCTCAGTCAAGCAAAGTCAATATTTTTAAACTTATTAAAAGTATAAAATTATATTGGAAATTTCTTAAAATGGTATTTTAATTTTTTCAAGGTGTCTTCAAGTCATAAATTGGCCATTTGCTAGGTTTTACATGGTAAAAGGGTCATTTGGCCACTTTTCTAGCCAATTAATTAACTTGTATGGATGATGGGAGTTAAAAAATATGTCATAAATGTGGATATAAATTTGGATAAGGTAAAATAATTTTATAATCAGTTAGGTGATATTTGGAAGTCTATTATGATCAAGAAATGGTAATTTTCCCTTAAAAATAGTAGTTTTTAAGCACTTGTATGGATTTATCAAGTCCACCATTAGTTAAAAACATGGTAGAGTGTCTATTCACATCCCTATAGGTAATATTTAACATTTTTTTGTTGTTAATTTAATATAATATCCATTTCTAACTTGTTTTTCTCCATTTTCACCTGACAAGCTAAACAAGGGCAAATTCAATCACTTGCTATGGGCCATACAGGTGGAATTGGAAAGAGTGATTCTAGGGGTAGATTTTAATATGAGTGAAATTAATTTTCATAATAATAAGTCTCATATTTGTGGATCCTCATTCATGATAAATCATTTACACTCCAAGTAGCTTTTTATGGAATTGTATTCAAGAGGGGTGTAAGTTTGTATTTGTTTCTTTATTTTAGGAATCCAAGGAGATATGTGACTTTAATTAGGTGTTTTTAGATGGGAATATATTCATATCCATTATTTTTAAATAATAAAATACTTATATTTAAATTCCCTTAACGGAAGATTCCAAAATGTGCCTGTTTCTCAAAGTTGGCAGTCATGGGTGCAGAACCTGAGTTTTACAACATGGAAGGAGATCCTGAAGATGTATAATATGATTGGGTTCATGTGTAAGAATGTTTTTTCACTGGGTGACCTTGTGAAATATCAAATTAGCATATTCCTTGAAAGCCAAATTTCCTAATCTCCTTGTTCACTGCCAAGTCTGCTCACACTCAGTTTATGCTTAACTTCAAGAGGTTGGTATGGAGGTGTCAATGGCGAAAACATGATGGAATTAATTTTGAGGTCCTATCATACCAAAAATATCATAGTGTTCATTTCATGAGGGTTATATTCTATGCCAAGGTAAGGTTTTCCTTCATAATAATGAGTTGACTATATTTGGTCCCATAGTGCCCAAATGGACCAAACAAAGATCCTTGAGGTATTTTGAAATAACATATACCATGAAAAAAGAACTCTTAAATGGTATTGGTTGCTTAAAATAGTATCCCTATCAAAAATAATACTTATTCCAATTTTCAAGGATAAAGGAGGAGTGGAGATGGAGTTTGAACAAGCTTAAAAGTTGCTAAAAATCATTGAATTTAAATAGTGACATCTACATGACAATGATTGGAAAGTGGTTTTGTACTTCCATTTGACAATCCTAAGCTATGCCAATAAGCTTGATAAATATAAAATAGTTAAAATAGAATTAATAAGTAAAAATATCAAGGAAGATATTAATTTTGATGTTTTGATCATTGATGAACCCTCCCTTATCTATATAGGCCTGGATACTCTTCTACAATAGGGTTAGCAAAGGTTTACATCAATTTGGTATATAATAATCAAAGTTGAAAGTTTGAGGTGAAAATGGATTTTTTTATGATGATAGGCCTAAATTGGAGATAATTATTTCCAATCACATGACCTAAGTGACCCCAAACTAACCTACAGGCAAGGATCTTAGTGTCTTAGTCTTAATCAAATAGTGAGCCTAGTCTTGGGATTGAAAGATAGAATGGTGTACAGGAATGAAGATTGAATTTGGTAAGATGATAAATTATAATTTAAATAATATTGTGAACATAAAATATTTTTAATGGTGTCCTTAAATCCCTAAATACCATCTTAATCACCTACAACCAACACCCTAAATAATGATTCCTTAACAAGTAGTCAGTGACCTAGTTGATGGTTTCCAAAAAGTAAGGAAGTGTTTGAGGGGAGAATGAATATAAAATGGTTTAAAAAAAACATGAGAGGTATGTATGGTCCCTAAATATTACAAACTATATCAAATCAAACTATTTCTCTCTAAATCATAGTCCATCCCTTGCCCACCCTCATAGTTTATTTTCTTCAACAAGATCACCTTGGGAATTTGAAGAGTTTGGTGACCAAACGTTGGAGTTAAAGGATAAAAATTGGTATAGAGTACCCTTGATATTTTATAAACATATTTAAATCATTTTTTTAGTGAGAAAAAGAAGGCAACATACCCCTGTTCTATCTTAGAATAGGGGTAGTTTTCTTATGCAAAACCCAAACAGTTTGTGAGAAAAAAGGTGGAATGGGTGACCAAAGGGAAAAATGAAATCAAGGGATGATTTTAATAGATGGAAAAAACCAAGGGAGACATGATGAATAAACTTAGAGGGTATGAGGGAAAATAGGGCACCCTACACAACAAGGGTTACAGTGAAGTATGAAGGAAAACCTTAGGGCTAGAAGTTAAATTGGAGGTCATATGCATTTTAAACCTAATACGTGATTTAAACTTGACCAATTAATGATTTTAAAGGTATGTGAGAAGTTTTTAATCCATAAGGAGTCAAAGGAATATATTGTAAATTCATAGGGAGTCTCAAGTGGCAAGGAAACCTATTGACAAGGTCTATGATTAGTCTTAAAATAGGGTCACTCTTCACTTATATCTATTGGGAGGACATTAAAATTATTGGGGAATGTTTTTATAACATATAAAAAGGTTTATGAGCCATTTTTTTCAAGGGAATCATCATAAATCCATATTTTGACTTGCAAGCTCCCAAAACCTCACAAAATACGCAAGAAGGATTCAAATGCCAAGTTGAAAAGCTCAGAACTTTCATGACCATTTGCAAGGAACCTTGAGGAATTTGGAGAATTTTAAAAGGGTCCTTGATAAATCCTCATTGGAATTTTGAAATATTTTTGATGTGCATCCTTTATGAACAATCCCTTCAGGGCTAGTGCACTGCAAACCCTCCAAAATCTTGATTTGAACTCAATGAAAAGAAAAGGAAAAAAAAGAACTCAAATGAATGCTTAAAGATTTAAAATCATCAATATGACCTTAAAAAATCTCTTTAAATCCACCTCATGCCACTGGTCCATACTTGCAAGTATAAGGTTGTATGAAATAAGCCAAAAAAGAGCATTTAATGCTAGAATAAAGGTCCGTATAGATGATCAAGAGCTTAAGTTCAATATGAGGACTGCTGTGGAGATGAAAAAAGTGAATCATAGGATAATTTTATATTTCAACATGTGTGGGAGCACAAAATAGGCATTTTTAGTATTCTAGGCTAAAGAGGCCTAATTAGGCCTAATTGGGAGGACTAATTGATCTAAAAAATCACACTTGCCTTGCATGTTGAACAATGAAAATTGGAAAAAATCATAATGGAGAAAATGGGTACTAAAAAATGGTCTCATGTACTCTTTTAAGTTTGTATATTCTCCTACACAAGTGGACTTGTGTAAAAATTAGTCTACAAGAAGATAAGGCCTAGTGAAGGCTCTATAGGAAAAATGGGGTCTTGATGAGAGATTGATGATTCCAAATGGATTGTTTTTAGTCAAATATGATGATAATATGAATTTAATTAAGAAAAATTTCACCAATTGAGATAAATCCAAAATTTAGCTATTTTGGCCAAATTAGGCCTAATGAGACAAGGAGGCCTTATGACACCTAAGAGGGGAATTGATGATTAAAGGTAATGTAACTATTTGAGATGATTCAAGATAGTTTAAAAGTGTCCTTTGGATGAAAATTTAATTATTCAACATATCTCATGATCAAACTCTTTCCTTTTACCACTTATCAAGGAGAAGTTTCAATACTCAAAGATGTTTGTGAAGAGTTTCAACGCCACATGTGAGGAAGGTGCTCAGTTTGGAGTGGAAACATGTACAAATCAGTTACTTGATATATAATAAACCTAATTTAATTGAAAAAATTGTACCTAACCTGATTTGGAGTGATCTTGAAAGCCCATCATGACGACAATTTCACAAAAGAGAATGATTGAGGAGATTTCTACTCCACACTTGGAGAAGAGGTTAATTTGGGATAGAATGATGTGAAAATAAGTTTCATGACTCTTAATACACATCATTCACATGAATTTTAACTTATTTACACCTTTGGACACTTTTCTTTGTGACTCTCCAACTTCTCTTCTCTCTCTTCTTCAAAATTCTATAAGTATGAGCCATGTTGGCTATTGTAAAGGAGACCACAACTAGTATGGCAAGACCCTGTTGGTATGACATTGCATTTATTTGTCTTTAACCATTGAATACAAGTTTGATTCTAAGTTATGGACATTTTTTATAAGTATGAGAGTGATTTATAGTGGTGATAAATGATGGTGTTATTCTTACTCCTTTTTATCCCTCATGTTTAAGCAAGAGTTCTGATTTTAATAGGTCATGTGAAGTGTATGAATGTACTAGGCTCCTTTTCAAGTATGTAATTATCTCTATGGTGTGGAATATAACTCTAGATTATTTATCTTTTTGATTATCCTATGTATGCCTACCTTTACATTGAAACACTATGTTAGGATCTTTTAATGCCTATATTTAGTCTTGGAAAGCTTTGTTGCTTAGTAGAAGTGTGATAGTCTATGGGATATGTCTTGGTGTATCACCTCTTTAGTGTAGTTTCCTTTTCATGAAAACTCCTAACCCTTTTCACATAAATAATATTTATATTATGTGATAAGCACTTCAAGAATAATCTAGGGAGATAACCCTTATAATCTAGAGATTCATCTTTATTATAGGTTCCCCCATAACATGAGAGATGATTCCATGTTGCATCAGATTATAGGAGCTTCATAGAGTATCCTAGGGCGTAAAATTTGATGCAAATAGATCCAAATAATGATTTTTTTTGGGTTTGTAAAATGGTTATAATGGTGAAGGGGAATGTGTTTAAGAAAATAAGAGCGATAAATGATCAAACAAAGGGTCAAGAAGGCAAAGGGGGAAATGGTCAAAATGAGGCCAAAAAGGCAAAGGTGCAAATGGTCAAAATGAATCCAAGAAGGCAAAGGGGTAAAGGGTGATCAAGAGGGTAAAGGGATATGTAATAGGATAAAATTAAAAGAGGGTGATGAAGGAATCAAGTGAAGGAAGAAGGCCAAAGGGAAAGGAATAAAGAAATTAAGATAACTAAACAACAAGATTACCTCAATGCTTGAAGATGTTTGTTGATGAAGATTAGTTTGTTGAATATATTTGATGATTTTGGAAGAGTTATGTTACTTCATGATCTTTTCTTCTAAGATGTGAATGACTTCCAAAATTATAATCTCCTCCAAATACTTACAACAAGATGTTAATGACCAAAGACTAACTTAGAACTAAACCTTGGGTGAAGGAGAGGAGGGTATTTATAGCATTTGATGTTTAAAAACATGCCAAATGAAGGGAATAGTGAAATATGGTGCCATTTATCATGTGGTACATTAATGAGTCAAATTAGTGGGGATTTCCATTTGGGTTGGTGAGTCTCCCACCTTGCACATGGGTCAAATTTTGAATGGGAATCATGCACATGGGTTTGAATGAGGCTTAAAGACTTTTCATTGACCTTTCTTATCTTCATCCAAGAACTTAAAGAGATGGCACACCAAATATGACACTATTTTCCATGTGGTACATTAATAGTCAAAGATGAGGTTTGTGGGGATTCCCATTTGGGTTGGTGAGTCTCCTATATGGGTTAAGAAGTCAAAAATGGGTGCAATTTGTCTTTCCCAAAGCACTAAAGAGGTAGGTATCTCATTTTGAAGGATAATTTCACGTGTGAAGGAAAAATACATTTTTAATGATGGTCCCTTAAGGGGAAAATCACCATATTTTAAGAGGGTGCCCTTGTGATACTTAAATGAGGTCATTAAGTACCTTGGGAAAGGGTCCCAAGTGGGGTATGATGTCCCACATTAATCCACCTCACTTTCAATCCATGTCACTTGACACTTCACTTTCCATGTCATATGCCATGTCACTTTCCATATCATATGCCATGTCATCATGAATAGTGATAGTGGGTCCCACAGTGAATAGTGATTTGTGATGAGACCATATAATGATTCATTATATACATTAAATAAAATCATTTTTTCTTGCATAAGAATCGGATCTAAGTGTAGTTTCTAAACTTATGATTTATTTAGAATGAAATAGAGAACTGTATCTTGGTTATTTATTTATAAATCATTTTCTTCTTGTTTGTTTATCCTTGTTACTAAATATATGGAAAAGTTGTTAATGTGTATATATGAAACCCATAATAAGATATATTAGACATGAGCATGATGTACCAACCAAATATCAGATTTGAGGTGAGCTACATGTACTCTAGACATATCTATGGCTCACCTAGTCTAGCTATACACTTGCCCAAATTTAATATGGACTCACTCAATTCATATTTATGGACTTAGCTAGTTTGTTGATTGAAGACTAGTTTAAAGCATCAAACATCAAGGTATCCATCATAGTCATCAATAGTTTGAAGAATGCAACTTGAAAAAAATCTATAGGCTCTACATGTTCTGAAATCTATAGACTCTGCAGGTTCTAAAATATATGGAATCTATAAGTTTTGAAATCTATGGAGTCTATAGGTTCTAAAATATATAGACTCTATAGGTTTAAAATATATGGAATTTGTAGGTTTAAAATCTATAAACTCTATAAGTTCTAAAATTTATAGACTCTATAAATTCTAAAATCTATGAACTCTATAGGTTCTAAAATCTACAGACTCTACATGTTTGAAATCTATGGACTCTGTAGGTTCTAAAATCTATGGACTCTATAGGTTTTAAAATATATGGACTCTATAGGTATATCTACGGACTCTGCAGGCATATCTATATATTATGCAGGTCTATCTACGGACTAGTTCAAGATTGTATCTAAATTTAAATTTGTATACTTTTATTTCATAAATAATTCTCTTCATATTTCATGAAGGTTGAGCTTATGTTGTGAACAGATAATAACGTCTCTCTCCATATTTTGTGGAAGATTGAGATAAGCTAGAATATCTAAGTTGTTATGTTTCTCTCCATATTTGGTGGAGAGCGTATAGGATTGTTATTCCTAAATAAGGAGTTGGGTGGAAGCATGAGATTATAAATGTAACCTCCCACACCATTGTAATAAATCTTGGTTATCAATAATACATTCTAAAGCTTTGTGACATAAACCTGTTGTTTTGTTTAAAATCCTCTTCTGAGGAATGAGCTGGCCACTCAATCCAAGGAAGATGGATAAATGTATTTTTATTTATTTCTTTATTATGTAATTATTCTTTTTAATTATTATTATTATTTATTTTTTATATAGACATTTATTTTCTATAAAGTTTGTTGTAAAACTATAGGTGTTTTCTATGTTTATCATTTATTTTTAGTTTCACAATTTACTTTCCTTTATTTTCAATTCAACAATTTACTATCTGGCAAGTGTGATTTACTTTCTGTAAGTGTGATTTACTTTTTTGTAAAGTGTGGTGTGATTTACTTTCCTGCAAGTGTGATTTTCAATTCCTACAAGTGTGGTAGAAGAGATTGGTTGCCAAAGATCTCTTTCTCTTATTTCATACAACCTTGGACACCGGCCTTGGATTGACATTATTAAATGATAAATTGAAAACTCATCAAATTGGTTAGGTTAAGAAGGATTGGTTAAGGGTTAAGAAGGTTTAGGGAGTCTTTAGGAGGTCCTTAGGCATTTAGTCATTAAAAAATATAAGTGTGTAATTTTATAGTGTCTACAGGTATTAAAAAAATACCCCAAGTCATTTGATTCATTCCTACTCACCTAGAACACTTTCCTAAACACATATTCACTCTACTTGGTTATTGTTCACTATTTTCATTATTTGTAGATTTAGTGACTATCCATCTTGAAACATCAAAATGATTGAAATAAAGAGCATATCTTGACAAAACAACTCCATATACCTTAATATCAAGTCTTGTCTTTCAATCTCTAATGATTCTTATGCATTGACTCAGTCAACCCTATCTGTAACATCAATTTCTATAGAAATAAGCTTCTTTTTATACCTTTTGATTACTATCTTAAGAAATCAAAACCACTTGGAGGTGCCTGGAGGAGTCTTATATATGATTAAATAGTCAAAATTGGTCAACTAATCAATTATAGGTAATTTGTTACAAGTTATTTCCAATCGGTTCTCTATGAGGGTTTGTAAGCACAAAAACCTACTTTATCATCTTAACATTCATTCATAAAGCTGATGGTTTCCTTTCTCTAAAAAATGATTCTAGAAGATTCTTAGGACCCTTCCTCAACTAATCAAAAAGGCTTAGGTCACCATGCAAACTCTATACATGCCAATGATCATTATAAATTTCTTCTTGAGTTAGGAATCCTTCATTCTGCATGCATAGGTGCCCTTCTAACATTATATCTTATTTTCTCTTCATCCTCAGTACCTAAAACTTGGTCAACACATTTGAATAACCTTGTCATACCTCATTCCATGATTATAAGATCTCTTACATCTTGAAATCTCACCTCGATCCTTTATTTGGACCTCATTAGGTCACTATCCACATTAAGTCTAGGACTACAAGTCAAACTTGGATATAGAAAGCACTAGGATCCTTCTTGTAAAAATCTCAAATCATCATCAAAATGTCATATGAACTCATACCATTCTCTATAACTATCCTTCTTGTTATCCCTATCCTTAATAAGCTCAACGTACTAGGCTACCAAACCTATGTCAACACACTTTATCTTCTCTCCTTGACTTGTAATACTATCAACATGCTAGATACAACATGAAAAGTACCAAATAATTATTCCCTTAGATCATATGCATCCAAACATTCCTTACAAAAATTTAGGCTCAAAATTATGACCATCATAACATCACCACTTTGTCATTACCCTTGACATCAATGCACCATGACATCAAACCTTTAACATCAATGACAACATACATCCAACACTTTGTGGCATCGTACAACCATCTCCTTGAGCTTGAAGATATGTTATCATTTTAAGAGACTATTGGTGTAAGTTTAACAAGGTGGATGACTAAGATTTAATGGCTATATCAGATTTGAAATATTTTCTCTTGCTCAACTTGAATTGTATTTGATCTTGGATTTAGCATTAGCTTACCTGGGTCCACCAAATATTTTGATCTGACATGTCTACCCATGTGGCATCATCTTGACATAATTTTTATCACATTTAAAAATATGATCACTATAAATTATAACATTTGTCCTCATTTTGTGCCCCCTGGAAATTGATCAAATTTATTCTATCTATTTCCTTAGGAGTCTCCTAGCCTTGATTTTCATCATCAATTATTGAACCTTGATCTTAGCAAAGATTATGACACTTTGTAGTTATACATGCATTCTATGGACCTTGCTATCAGTCTTCATTTGGTTAATACATTTAATCTATTTGATGGACTCATGTGCAATCTAGGCTCATTGACTTATTAATTTCATTTTCACTATTGATCTCCTTTGTATGGTTGAATGCATGCCATCGATCTTTAATTTTCTTGATTTAATGTGCATCATTGATCTATTCTTTCATCATGATTGTGACACTTGGCACCATCACATTCATCCTCAGGATCCTATGACCTATTAACCTCTTGCCCATTGTTAGATCCTCTTTTGCATGATTAAACACATGCCATTGATCTATTTTGACCTTTTGACCCCAACTATCACCCGCATGCCATTGATCCTCAATTAATGATTCCATGATTTTGACACTTGTTATACTTATTTTTGATTTGGGATCATGTTGAAGATTTTTTAATCCAAATTTCTATTTATTATAGATTTAATTTGACATCCTTAGGCATGTCCCACACTACTAGATCATCTTTTAAGGCTTATATCTTGAGATAGAAAACACGTCAAGACACCAAAGTTACATGGGATATTCATGACACAAAATTCATCATTTTCATGTAATTATTAAAATTTGGTTGACATCCCAAATACACTTATTAAATGCATAACCAAACTAATCTATTCATTCTTGCATGACATGCTAAGATGGTCTAGTTACTCAAAATCACCAAATTCACCTTAAGGCTTTCTTAAAGTGTTTCAAAATATTGCAAGTGATATGAAGTCTTCCCCTTTTACCATTGGATCACTCACTCAACCAAGACTTTGCTTAAAGTGTTTCAAAAGAGTGACTTGATTCATCTAGGTACAAGTTTTGTATGTGGGCCAATTTTGGCTAATAGGACCCTTTCCAATAGTCACATTACATGGGCCCAACATTGCTACCTTAGTCACATGGGATATAATATTTGACCATAGGTCATGATTCCAAACTAGACCAATAATTCCAACCTTAATAATAATATGCTTTATTATTACGTGAGCATGACCTCATAAATAATAAAGTGTATTATTCATTTAATGTTACAATTAATGTATTAAGGGTATATAAATACACCACCTAATCATTACATGTTCCAACACTCACCTTAATGTTAAGTGGGGATTTTTAAGGCACATATCTACCCATTTATTCATTCCTTTATAATAAAGGAAAATATCCATCACACTCGGTATGGATAAATGTAGTGATGACACTAATGAAAAGGTCCCACCCATGTGAAACCTTTCCATTGGTTATAAAAAATATTATATAATTTATGGAGATGACCTCTTGAAAACTGATATAATTTAATGTATTAAGGGTACATGAATATCACACCTTAACCATTAATTATTATAATAATAGTCACCTTCATAAATAAATAAAATATACTTCATAAACCATCTATGATGAGTTGAGGAGGCAAAGGATTTAAAAAACTTCATCATGCCAAAGTCACCTTTTGACACAAAAAGAATTACAATCCATAAACTACTTAGAGTAAGTTTAGGCTAGCATGATCGTGATACTACCACTCATAGTTTCTCATGAATAATCAAAAAATCATTGGAGCCTTTTATAATACAATGACCTCCATATATGCTTACAAGTATTGGGTATAAAATTAAATCTTCACATGAAGTTTACTAAAATCACACAAGTGATTACAACAATGCTATATAATGAGAATAATTATAGAGAAGAAGAAAGTTATAAGGCTAATAGAAAGTGACATTACCATGCAAACTCCCCATTAATGGTAGATCTAAAATGCCTAACATTATATAAAATTGACAAAACTTGGTGGTACCAAGAATTTTATGAAGATATCTAATACTTATGTGCCCATAGGACATTATGCAGATCACCATTAAGGACTTTTATCTTAGATAACCTATACATATACTTCGATATGCATATTTTTTTGGTGGTACACTAGAATTTTCTCTAGAGTTATAAAAATTTATCACCTGCGTAAACTTCTAACACATATCCAAAAAATAATGGATTCATGATATCATATAATGGTTAGCATCATAATAACCACATTCTTAAATATGGAAAATGGCATATGTTTTCTATGATAAAGAAAATTTAAAACTATTAGGTCATAAACAAGTTCACTACTTTGATTATAAAGATAGTGATAAACATAAATTGTTGTATGCAATTCGTTATTGGATGTCACCAATATTGACAAGATGAGTGTCCCCATCTGTCATGTGATGCACATATAATAATTTTAATAATAATATGATACTAAATCATTTAGATATCTTATAAATAACTCATTTAAGTTGTATCAAATCTTTACAAGTTTAATATGATTCAATTTTCAATGATATAGAATTGGAATAAAAAAATTGAGGTATGTAGCCTCTCCTACATTAAATCTTGGTTATCATGATATGCAATCATCCAATCAAATAGACATAAGACTGAAATTAATTTTAGAGATGTAAGAATATAATGCATGGTAATTTAAATGATGTAGAGCCATTAATGCAAACTCCATTTACACTTGCATTTCAAAATGAATCATATAATCATGTTAGCATAAAAAATAAAATGATTCAACAATCAAATGAAAGAATCTAAACTTGTTAGCATAAACTTGTTCTATTTATCAAATGAAAGAATATAAGCAGTTTAGCATAAATAATCAAATGATACAACATTCAAATGAGAGTATCTAAGTATATTATCATAAAAGATATTTAAAAAATATAGAATTAGCAAACATGATCAAAATGAAATGTGATGATATGTATAAAATGCTAACTCATTTTAAATTAAAAATAATCATAATGTAATCAAAATTTGAAAACAATAGTATTTTCTTTGATTTCTCATCTAATAAATTGAATAGTTTTCTAAAAAATTGAGATCCATATTCATATATAGTCATCAAAGTATGATATGTATATTGACCTCTAGTCATTTATTAAGATTGTCAAGATTAGATGATTTAATTAAGGATTTTTTCCACTTAGGTCTTTTTAGATTGAACACAAGTGAATAAGGCTCCCCCTCACACTCTATGTTATTCAAAATTGGATCAACCTACTCTAAGGTATCTATTTATTCATAAGGAGAAATAAGAGAGTTAGGTTCATCAAATGATGAAATTATTGGAGGTTCCATAGGAGGCTCACAAAAAGATTTTTCAAGGACATGCACATTCCTATTTTCAATGATTTGTATAGAAGATGAATCTTACATTCTTAATCCTTTAGGCTATTCTATTTAGCCTATGAAAATGTAAGAACAAGAGGTAAGATTAAGTATCTTTCTTTTGATTTTTGGAATAAAAAATGGTAGCAGTGATACCAAATATCCTAATCTAAGCAACACTTAGTTCCTTTTTAGACCAAAATATGTTACAATATGAGTTTGGTTAGCATTTTGAGAGAACCTAGACAAAAAAGGCTCACTAACAACAAGATAGTTTTATTAAATTGTTATAATGGCACATACTATGACATGAACATACAAATAGTGTTCACATTGTAGTCTAGGTACCATACAATCCTCTATGTCAACCCTTGTGCATAAAATCCTTGTCAAGTCATATAAAACATTATTTATTAAATATGACTCAAGTTTCAATATTAGTCTACATTTATAAGAGTGTAGAAGGATGCAAGGATTTAGTATGAAATTACATCATGATTTTCATACATGAGTTTAATGAGTTGCTTATCATGTAAGCAACCCTTGACAAGCTTCATGATGATGAGAGATAACCATGAGAAGCAAAAAATATATATAACCCATTATGTTGAATTCCTTCAATAATTAAGGAACCATTTTAATTTTTAATAGACCATTTATTCTTGAACATGGTTATAATGAAGTTATCATTCATAAGTTAGGAACATGATAGAATATTTTCTTATGTTTGGGGACATATAAAACATGTTTTATATCAACATTTGAAAACTTAGTTGTTCCTTTTTTAGTCACTTATAAGAATGAATTGTTACCATGATAAATCCTTTCAGATATATCTTTGGTGTCAATAAAAATATTTGATAGACACATAATATGATGTGAAGCACCACAAACCCATTAATTCTCATTAGAATCAAGTAAGGCAACATACAAAGCAATGACGTTGGTTTTTTTTCATTGATTAGGGTTTTGATTTTTCTGATGATTAAGATTAACACTATTCTTCCCTTTTTTATATTTAGACTATTTAATGATTTGTCTACTCATGTTTCTATAACAACCTTCCTGTTTATGTCCAAATTTACCACATAGTTTATAATTTCTAGTTTGCTAAACATTATGACTATTACTAAATTTAAATTTCATATTTGGGCCATTGGCAAATATATGTTTAATTTTTTGGTTTCTATTGTTTTCAACAATAGGTTTGATAGAAAAAATTTCTTGAGTGGAATTTTATTTGGAGTCAAATTTAGTCATAACTTGCTCTTATTGAATCAGGAGAGCAAACAAAATAGTGAGATCAGGGATATCTTATTTTGTTTGATATTTGGAATTCAAAATGGAAATGAAGTTGTAAAAATTTTCATGGATGTTTAACTGAATGATAAAATAAAGTAACTATTCTTGAATTAAATTATAGTTACATACATCTAATTGGGTTATAATGTTCTTAATTTTTGCTAGAAATTTAACAAATTTTACATCTCCTTTCATAGGAGTGGTTAATAGTTCAAAAATCAATTTAATGATCTTAGAGAGATGAGTGCCCTCATACATTGACTCAAAATGTTGTATAGGCATCACTAGGGGATTATTGATTACTAATGTGGAGTAGGAATTTCTATTGAAATGAATTTATAAGTTTAATTATCACATTCCTCCCTATCAGGGGTTTTTCAATCCTAACAATAATATTCCATAGTTTTATATCCATAAATTCAGCTTTAAAACAATTTTTCAAATGTTATAATTTGATCCATTTAACATTTGGGATTTATCTAAAGTGAAACTTTATGAAGCCATTAGTTCCCTACAATGTTGGCACCCTAGGTTTGTGTTTTCGACACTAGAGGGATTTTAAATTAAGGCACATAAATTAATGTGATTCTATAATAAATTTGATTATAAAACAAATTTAGAATGTATAAAGACACTAAATTGATCAAAACACTTAAGAAAACTTAGTTTTGCAGGTATCATAAGAAATGGTCGTAAGTGTTGTAAATAGTGTTGCAAGAGCCTTATTTGACCAAATAATTGTAAAATAAATAGTAGGAGGTTTAAAATCAAATAAAGGCCCTGAATAATTTGTACAAAATGTGCTAAAATCTACAAATCAATTTTTTGGATGACTATGGTTGATAAGCATTTGATAGGGTCAAATGTTGATCAAAGTTGTCGAACAAGGCACAAGTTCCCATGTGAATGAGCATGCAAATTAAAAAATATTTATATAATAATTTTTTTTTTAATAAAAGGAAGGATTGAGGGGATTTTAACAAAAGACTAATCTAATAGAAGTGTTCTAGAAAAATTAATCTAGCTGACTCACCCACTAAGCTTGTTAACAAAAGAAATACACTAGATTTTATTTAACCCTTTTAAATTCTGAATTGTACTTTAAAAAAAAAATAAACTAGAATTAAATATTTGTAAAAATGATTAAATATATGCAAATATTTTGAAATTTAAAATAAAAATTCAAAAAATAAGTGGGTTCCATAAGCTTATGTGGAAAATAAAAACCTCATTTTTTAAATACTTTGATTTAAAACATTTACATACCCATTATTTTTCCATTAAGAAAATTAATGGTAGAAGCATGGTGCAAGTGGAGAGTAGGAGAGGATAGAAGATGCTCTATGTGACCACTTTTGATAAACTAAAGCTTGAATCTACCTTGATAATGCCTTCTAAAGCATCCAAGATAAATAGATTTGAGTTTTATTGACTGCACAATGATTTTTTATTCTCAGTTATTGCTATGGCACCCAAGTATACTGATAAAATTACATATTTAATTTTGATTCTCTAGGGTTTGAAAATGGCTCCAATAGACTTAGATATTGTAGAAAACATGAAATCAACCTTTAAATCTCTGAAAATGATTAAGAATACATGAATTATATAATTTTTTCCATTGCCATACCAGGTCATATAGGTATGCCAATAGAGGATGAAGAATAATGAAATTAACTTAGAAAAGGTTTTTTAGGGTCTTGAGAGTTCTAGGAAGGCTTAAAAAACTTGAAACACTCTTCAAGATCCAAAAAATAGAGAGCAACCGATCTATTTTTTTTTTTTTTTCTCCAAAGAGGTTGTTTAAAGATGCTTGGAAGGAGAGAGAAAATTTGAAATATAAGTAAAGGTAAAGGTAAAAAATGTTTTGAAATATACAAACTAAGCTAATGGAGTGACCAAAATGGAGATTTACTGCACATAATCTATTTTTTTTAAAAGGTCATACAAGGTTGTCTAAAAGATGATTTTCTTGCTTGTTACTTTTCTTAAAGCTTGTAATTGCCTTAGGTGCCAGATCTATAGCTATAGAGATTCAAAAGGTATTCAAAAAGATAATTATACTAACAAGACTCTTAATTAGATTTTTGACATGAAAATAAGCTTGAAATCTTATAAAATGCTTAGATCTAAAATCTCTAGTCTCTAAGAGAAGAAATAAATGAAAGAACTTAATTATACTAAAGGAGAAGCTTAAAATTTTTCTCATCAACATAACATGGATTTAAAAATGGATGAATCTAGGATTGAACAAAATCCAAAACTTGATTATACTTTAACTAGCTCTAATACCATGACAGAACAAGTAATTCTATTGCATACGAACATTAAATCTAGATGTGAGACCAATAGCAAAGAAATTCACCATGAAACACAAAATATACCATGAAAAAACCTCATGAAAAGGTTAAAAACCCACCAAGATTATTCATATTATGAGAAACAAACTGTACTGAATACAAACTTTCTTCTCTCACTTCTTCACAAATCTTCACAAAACCTAGATGGATAGATTGGAATACATAAGCATTCACATTAGATTTTACAATGTAAAATATATATAATATAGGAAAAACTATTTGAAAATTATAATATGACCATTGAATAAGTGGGACCCTTTCCAATATTCACATTACATGGGCCCAACTTTATCCCCTTGGTCACATGGGTTGGCATGTTTGACCATAGGTCATGATTCTAACCTAGACCAATAGTTTCAACATAAATAATAATATGATTTATTATTGTATGATCATGACCTCATAAAAAATAAAGCGTATTATTCAATTAATGTATTAAGGATACATAAATATACCACTTAACCATTACATATTCCAACATAATAATGGTCTTATTTTTTAGCATGTAATGACATAACTTTTGGGCTGTGAACACCATTAATAAATAGGATTTTTTAATCAGTGTATAATTATGTTCATATGAAATAAATGTTTTTCTTAGATAATACACAACATGATCTTTTCCCTACTCATTGTGTTGTGATAAAAGTGCCCCTACAAACATTTTAGTCACTAACAGGTAGAGTAGCAATGGCTTATTTGGTGTCAATGGAAATAAAACAAGTGGGTTGACAAGATATTTTTAAAGATGATCGAATGTTTTTTGGCACTATTCATTCTAGGAGAACGTAACACCCTTATTCATCAAGTGTATAAATAGATGAAATTTTTTAGACAACTATGAGATGAAGCATCTGATAGACTCTATCTTTACCTAAAAACTATAGATCTAATTCAAAGTAGATAGTGGTGAAATTTTTGTAATTGCATGAACTTTGGCTGGGTCAAATCCAATGCCCCTATGAGAGATGATAAATCCTAACATTTTTCTAGAAGCTATGCTAAATACGCACTTATTTAGATTAAGCTTGATGTTGTACTCATGAAGTCTCTCAAAGACTATTTGTAGTATGGTTGGATGATCAACACAGGTCTTTGATTCACCTAAGATGTCATCAACATAGTTCTCAATGATGTCATGCATCATACCATGGAAAATCACTATCATGGATCTTTGGTAAGTGGCTTTAGAATTTTTAAGTCCAAATGACATAACCTAATAACAAAATGTTCCCCATAAAGTGGTAGAATTTGTCTTGTGTTGGTCTTCTGATGATATTGTGATCTAGTTATACCCTAAAAATCCATCCAAAGAGAAAACATTTCATACCTGGATATCGAGATGACTATCATGTCCATGTTAGAAAATAAAAGTCATATTTTAAGTAGGATTTGTTGATATCTATAAAATTAGTAAAGATTATGATACCTTATAGTTTCTTACTTACTAGCATAATATTTGAAATCCACTTTGAATAGTTGATTGGCCAGATACATTTTGCGTCTAAGAATTTTTACAACTCTTGCTTGACTAGCACAAGAATATGAGGATGCATATTATGTAGCTTATATTTAATGCTTGGCATAAATATGTATAATAAGATGGTGTAAAACCAAGGTGGGGTCCAAACCTAGCATGTCTGAATAGGCCCATGCAAATATGTCCATAAATTCCCTCAAATTGGCTATAAAAACTTCACGTTCCTCCTGAGTAAGGGACATGCTGAGTTTAATCCACTTTGGGTTCTCTAGAGTCCCAATGTTGACCTTTGAAGTTTCATCCACAAAAATTTAGAACCATCATTTAAAATAGTTGGCAAGGAGTTAAATTATTTGGAAATGATAAAGTCCTCCAGCTAGACTGGATTGTCTAATTCTTCCAAGTAGGATGAATCCAAATGTTCTAATGCTAGAAAAGTCCATGAAATAAATACTTTAGGGCACTCTTGAACATTATGTGAAAAATATTATTTCTCCTTATCACTGATCTCTAATACATAAATAGGATTTGGGCTATAGGCATCCTATGCTTTATAGGAAGAGGGGTGAACATCCCCATCTAATGGTACCAAAAACCAATTTTCACCAAGAGACTTGCCTTTTTATTTTACTATTACCTTAGTTAGAAAGTGCCTAAAAGAGATTTTCATTATCAGACCTCAATGTTTGATCGAATTTTTGTTTTTGGCTATGGAAGTTCACCCACTCTCTAAAATAGGTATAATGATCTAATTGAATAGAAATTTTTTACTTGTGATCTCCAAGAGGAATGTGATTCCTCAATCCCATAAAGTTGCATATGGCCTCATCATTTTTAAACTCATCTAATGGCATTGTTGACTCTTGTTGGTCCTAGTCTATCAGTTATGGATCGTAAAAGGTTAATGATTAAGGTTGATAAATAGGGTTAGTGATGTAAATGACATGGGGGTTAAATAACTTTTTTATGGAATGGTCATTATAGATGCTATAATAGGACCTTTCACCACTAATGACATCATCTTCTCTATTCATTAGTGTTAGAACATGAATAAGGTATGCAGGGTTACCCCCAAGTAGTTTATTTCTAATACCATGGGTTCCCTTGTACTTGGTTATTAAGGCTAGTTTGATCATGCCTTATTAGTGGATCCCCAAGCATTTACCTTCATAAGATAGGTGATCCATAATATGATTAGGGATATGCTACATTGTGTTTTGATAATTGTCAGCTAACTCATCAGTGTAAATCCATGAATCATCTTTAACTAATGGGTGCTACTCTAAGCCAAAATCCAGGTTTAAAATAATGATCTTAGTTAGCTGAGACATTCACTTAGTTTTAATCTCCATAGAAGTGGTTTTGGCCTTAGGTCTTGCATAATATTTTAGATTTTATGGTAATTGAGAAATATGGAATGTGTTATGCATACTATATTATTCAAGAACTTTGTTATTTATATAGAAGTGGTTGAAAATGTCTGATGGAGGTATGGTTGAGGTAGAGGTTAAGTTGTCTGGGTTAATGTAAATAGCTTTTGGTCCCAATTTAATGGATTTTCCCTTTTCATATCTTTCTCCATCTGATTGAGGCATAAGATTCATTCCAAATTGATATTTATAAATTTTATACTTGGCCTCAAGACATTCACAATGTTGATATGGCTAAATATTAGCTGGTATAATCAATTCCATTCCTAAATGTATAAATTTTATACATTGATGCAATGTAGAAGGTATGGACCTGATTTCATGGATCCAGGGTCAACCTAATAACATTTGTAAGATAGTTTCGAGTCTAAAACATGGCATAAAGTTTCATGGGTCAAAGGACCAATGATCATTGACAAGATAATAGTATCTTGACATTCCCATTCTTTGTTATCACATGCCTTGATAATGATGGTGTCTAGATGCAAGTTAGATGCTATACATCAAATATTTTTAAACAAATTTAGAGATACAATGTTGAGGCCCAAACCATTATCTATAAGGACACATTTAACTCTGGTTTATTATATTGAATTTCATGTATAATAGGTTATTATGTATAGGTATTAGAGATGACATATTACTTGGGTCAAAGGTAAGAAATTGGACAAGAGCCAAGTGTCCTACCATGGCTTGGAATTTGTGTAAAGTGATATCATCTGACACTATGGATTAGTTTAAATACTCATTTAGGATGTCTTTGTGGACACTTGATGTATGCATCAAATCCATGATGGATATATGCACAAGTGTATTTTTCAGCTACTCCAAAATATTAGAGGTCTTCCCCTCATTTTTTAGTTGGTATATTTCTGATAAGTATGGAAGGTTAAATGAGCCCATTTATAATAATTGGCTGAGGTTCTTTGATAGTGACCTTGGCACATTGAGTTGTGATTGAACACTATTGATATGGTACTTAGATTTTGTTATTTTATAGGTAGGTAATGAGGTCTATAATTATAATTCCTATATGGTATGGATTCTAGATACTAATATGGCCCATAGAAGAATCACCAATGTAAGAAGGTTGGAAAGCATTGCTTGATAGATAGGCATTATTAGGTGAGGGTCTAGGTCTATTAGTAGTTGGCTGAGGGTTAATGGTGATAGTGTCAACATGACCACCTAAAACATGTTATACAATATTTTCATAGGTATACATAATGGCGTGATGTTATCCTTGGTTGGTTTGGTTATTTTCCCCTTGGTTTTGACCATTTTGTTGTTGTTGTTATGGTTGATGTTATTATTGTTGATTTTGTGGTGGATTTATCTTCCATTATTTCTATTATCATTGGTACTAATGCTAGTTGTTAGTTTTTGTTATGTTAAGGAAATGGATTCTGGTAGATACCCAAGTTATGATTGGTCATAGGATCATGGCTATCTCTTTTTATCTCTCTATTTTCTAGAATATTCCTAATTAAATGCCTAAGTTGGATACATGATGATATGGAATGTATTATGATGTGATGGATCTCAAAAAATTAATGTTATTTATACTAATTAGGAAAAGGAATACCTTCATGAAATAGATTTAGTATTGGCTAATTTATAATATTTTTTTAAACCAATCTTCAAAACACAAATTCAATAGGCTCACCAAGGTCACTAAATTGTCTGGTAATGGGCAGTCTTAACCTTGGAAGAGGGGATTATAATTGGTTTTGATTTTATGGATGTTTGTTTTATGGAGGTCTTATTTGAATGTATGGAGGAGGTGGTTTCTAAGTGGGTAGAGGTAAACAAACAACCAATGTTTACACTATCTAAAATGACATGATTATGTGACCCCATTGCTAACAACATTCTTATTATGGCTATAGGGTTTAAGTCTCTCATTTTTATTGGCTTGAGGTGGTGTTAAATTTGGAATTTGTATTAGGTTTTAATTATTGTTATAGACTTGGTTTTGGTTCTATTATACTGGTCTTGATGGTGAGTTTGGATCTAGTTACAAGAAGATAACCTATTTATACCTTTGATGACAAGGGCTTTCTCAATCTGTATTCCTTTCTCTATAACAATTCAAATTTATGATCACATTACAACTTGATATGGTAATATATCTCACTATGTAAGTCATTGGTAAATATTGTGGATAAATATTTATTTAGCAGATTATGAATAAACTAGCTCACTAGTACTCTCCAACATTGCATGTATGTAGTGAAGATTTCACCAATCTTCTATTTATCTTGGACCAAGTCCACAATAGTAATCTCATGCTTGAGATTATATTAAAAGTGTTGTATGAACTTCTCTAAAAGATAATTTCAAGTAAAAAATTATCTGGTAATTTTGAAAGCCATTCCAAGGCTTGTCTAACTAGACTCCTTAGAAAGAGTAAAAGAAAGTATATGTCACTATATGCTACTGGATGGCACACAACAAAGAATTATTTTAGATGATCTTTAGGGTCACCTTTTCCCTTGTATTTTTGAAATTTTGGTGGTTCATAATTTAATGGAAATGGTATTTTTAAATATTCTATGTTAAATGGATAAGAGCATATTTCATCCATTTTGAATTTATTTGTTTATTTTCTGATCTATATAGCTTTAATTGCATCCTTAATTTGTTTCAACTCTTGGGTAAGGAATTCATATGGAGTGGGTTGTCATTTTTGAGGTTGTGTGGTCAAAGGTGGATTACTTTGACTGGGGTAGAAATATTATAGAATGTTGGTCAAATTGGCCAAATGACTAGATATACATATTCATGAATTGGGATTGTATTGTGGATAAAAAATACATTATGGTTGAAACACATTATGGTTTAGATTATCTACATAACCTTTTATAGTGAATTGTGGTTGTGGTAATGAAATTTGGATCTATAGGATGTGTTGGAATTATTAGGTTTGGGAGGGAACTTGATACCTAATTTTTTATCTTTATTGTATATAGGGAACATATTTTTAACTAGAACCCTAATATTGGAGGTGTTTAAAGTTGGATCCTTGTTACACATGTGATACCATTTGGGTGAAAGTAAACTTTTACCTGGTGCCTGATATCTACTATACATTCACACATGAAATAACCTTATTTTTGGTTAAACAATATTCCACACCTCTCAAATGTACAGATCTCTTTCCCTCAAGAACCTCTTGTTAGATTGACACTTTTTATTATATATGCACTTGTTTTTGGTTATGTATTTATTGGGGGTTTAGTATTTATTGTTGTTGACCAATTGGTACTTTTTAACCAATAGAAACTCAGGTTATTTTTTAATTTACATTTGTGATTATTAATGTATAGTGGTATGTGATTATTGTGGTAGAACATTTGATTACCCCTATAAAGGTGGCATGGTATTTTTCACTTATTGTGGTGGTAAGTTGGTTTAGTACACATTATTAGTTCATTTTCCCTTGTTACACACTTGAGGAAGCAACTAGTTGAGAAGTAGAGGCTGATTGTTGATTTAAAGAGAAGGAAGTAGGTGTACACATCCCCTATTATTTTAATCCATTTATTGTATTAGTTATAAGAATACTGCTATGTTCTTTAATAACTTCCTAGTTTCTTGGTGGTAAATAAGACCCACTTTGGTTTATATTAGAATGCACTTGCATAATATCCACAAAATTTTGAGTGAGGTATTTTGTTTGAGCGATAATATTTTTAGTCATGAGCAAGTACGTTCAACATGTCTCTATTTATCATCTTCTCCTTGAAAACCAACCAATGTGATTTGGATAAATGTGTCTATGTTTTGGTTTGCATATAAACCAAAAGGAGAATTGAAGCATATACTACCCTTGGAAACTTGAAGAGTCATATTTATCTCAACCCAAGTGATGTGTTGCATGATAAATATGTTGCCCTTTTGTTAATATTATGAACTATATTAAGGTCATGAAAAAATTTTGGTACACTAGTTAAAACCCAAGATTCCATTGTACCTATTTTCTATCTTTTTAATCTTCAACCAACCAACAATAGGCCCTTGACATTTCCAGGTTATTCTACCATATCTTGGATCTCTTGCTTATCTTTGACCTTGATCTTTCTATGGAATTTGGATTAAAAATTGATTATAACTACTTGATGATGGATCAAACTAATTTTATCATCAAAAACAATATTGACAAATTCAAGGTCACTAAGCATTTACAATGATGTTCTAATCAAACTACTTAGACTTTCATGTGGGAAGTTTGGAGGACACTTAGCTCCTAATTCATAATGCAATTACAAATGATGATAATCTTCTATCTTTGATTCTCTCCAAAAATTAATGATTAAATAAGTATGGACCTAAAATCTTATTTATAAGTTGGTGCTATAACATAGTAACTTGTTCTTGTTATTGGCTTTTTTCTATAGTTGGCATCATTTGAGCAAGGTACTATGATGTTTGTTCTTATTCTTGGCCTAAATACAAAGGTATAATCACAAAATACTATGCTAATAGGTTTGACCTTTGTTTAATGATCACCTATTCTTATGGAAGGATCTCTTCCTTGTCTTATGAAATATTATAATATGGATGAGGATCCATCTCATAATCTATGTTTCCATATGAATCTTGAACAAAAGGGTCACTGGTTACAAATTTCTCATAGTCCAGATTATACATAGATTGACACTTTTTATTATATATGCACTTGTTGTTGGTTTTGTATTTATTGGGGGTTTAGTATTTATTGTTGTTGACCAACTAGGAAACTCATTATTTTTTAATTAACACGTGATTATTAATGTATAGTGGTATGTGATTATTATGGTAGAACATTTATTACCCCTATAAAGGTGGCATGGTATTTTTCACTTATTGTGGTGGTAATTTGGTTTATTATTAGTTCATTTCCCTTGTTACACACTTGAGGAAGCAACTAGTTGAGAAGTAGAGGGTGATTGTTGATTTTAGGAAGTAGGTGTACAATCCCCTATTATTTTAATCCATTTATTGTATTAGTTATAAGAATATGCTATGTGTTTCTTGGTGGTAAATATGACCCACTTTGGTTTATATTAGAATGCACTTGCATATATCCAAAACATTTTAAGTGAGGTATTTTGTTTGAGCGATAATATCTTTAGTCATACTTAGTCACCAACAAATGTGCATAAATGTGTTTATGTTTTGGTTTGCATATCTTGAAGCATATACTTATTTCCCTATTGACATATTTATCTCAATAAGTGATGTGTTATAAATATATCTTGTGTTAATATTATGAACTATATTAAGGTAGTTTTGGTACATTTATTGTACCTATTTTATTTGTTCATCCATAGGGACTTTCCATTTTTCAATCATAATTTAGATTTGTATGGCATTTGGATTAAAAATTGATTATAACTACTTGATGATGGATCAAACTATTAAATTCAAGGTGCATTACAATGATTTCTAATCAAACTACTTAGACTTTCATGTGGGAAGTTTGGAGGACACTTAGCTCCTACTTTAATGAATTTGATGATAATTTCATCTTTTTTCTCTACAAAATAATGATTAGGATAAAATCTTATTTATGTTGGTGTTGTAACATAGTAGGGTTCTTGTTATTGGCTTTGTTCTATAGTTGGCATCATTTGAGCAAGGTACTATGATGTTTTCTCTTATTCTTGGCCTAAATACAAAGGTATAATCACCAAATACTATGCTAATAGGTCTGACCTTTGTTTAATGTATGGAATATTATAATATGGATGAGGATCCATCTCATAATCTATGTTTCCATATGAATCTTGAACAAAAGGGTCACTGGTTACAAATTTCTCATAGTCCAGATTATACATAGCCCCACTACATGTATAATGAGACATATTCGGATCTATATCTAGGTCTCATTCTAAAAGTAGTAAACCACTGGTTTAAAAACAAACAACCTTTGGCTTTGTAAAAAATATCCAAAGGGCTAAATAACTAAACTAGGCAAAGGTAGAATAAAACAAACTCAAAACAGTCTAAAAAATGAACTAAAGGTAGTTATAATTAGTAGAAAACATAACACTAAAGATCAAAAATCATCTATGAATAAATTAATAATTTTACCAAAGAAATTATAATCAATGATAAAATTATTTAGATAAAATAGAACAAACTCAAATATGATGAATGGATAACAATAATTTACCTTGATTATAATTGTTTAACATGAAAAATAAGGCTACACTCAAAAATAAAACTCAAACTAAAAAAACTAAACTAGGGAAACTGACTTAGGTGACACTTAGTAATTGGCTCTCTAAAAATCAATATTTGATTCTCAAGAGACTATTTGAACAATAGAACTAAGACACTTGAAAATTCAGCAATAAAAACTTCAAACAAGGCACATGGCAATAAGTTGGGTCAAAGGTCTCTCAAATAAGGCACAAAACAAATAACAAGTGACCAGTCTAGGCAAAGAGGTCTTTAGATCAAATAGGAAATCAACCTAAATATAAAATGTAGATATGTTGGCCATATGATTGTCATTAATGTTGAAGGATCAAGCAATATTGATGGAGATAAGACCATGCTTTATAGTTGCATAGTGAAAAGTTATGCTTTTATAGAGACCATTTCTAGACCAATTGAAGAGCAATTAATAAAAAATCTATTATGGATTTTTCAAAAGCATCTTAAATATATGGTCTATAGGTTTATTTGAGAAAAAATGAGCTTAGAATTGATTTATCTTTGCTCTCAAACATTATAGGGTTTCTTAGTTAAACCCTAAGGGTTTAAGCCATGACATTCACAAGCATGTTTTATTTTTATGTTGGTTGGCTATAGATGGGAACCAGTTACTTAATTTATAACTTAATCCTTCCTCCTCATTGTGCAACTAGCCCCTTCAACCTAGAAATTATTAGCTCAAGCAATGTTCTAAGACTTTATATTTCCTAAATCCTTGACTTAGGATTTATCCTAGCTCAATCAATGGTTAGTGCTTAATCATACATTGAAGATCCAATGAAGTATAGAAAAGTTAATTCATCAAAGGCACCTACAAGTAAATGTGCTAATAACAAGTGTCACAATATAGAACTTACATAGTAAATATACAAAACGGTTTAAAGTCAAAAGGTTAAGGATTAACATAGGAATTCTAGGTGTCACAAGTGTAGGCACTAATATTAATGTATAGAAGGCATGAAAGGATACCAAATGTAACAATAGTAGGAATTGATAATAAATGTGTAGAAGGCACATGAGTATGTCAAATTTCACATTCATGGAGCTTATTAGAGATAAAATTTGAGCTTGTCATAATATTAAATGATGAGCATGTTATTGTGAAACAAAGATATAACATAGTGAGTGGACTTATGGGATCAAGTTCTTGATGTTTAATGTAATAAAGGTGAGTTAAATACAAGGATAATTTGATGAGATCAACATAGCGTATTCATTACAAAGACTAAAAAATTAGTGAGATGAGATTAAGATCTTGAGATTTAATATTAGACAGAGGTAAAGTTTATGCAACTTTGAATATTTAAAAACACGTACGAGATTAGATCAAAATATCTAATAGATTAATTTTAAAGTTGAAAAATTAAATCTAAAATCATACATGGATCTAACGGAGAGTATGATCCTGTCAGAACTTGATCTAATGATCATGTTTTAAAGTTGAGCAAATTGAATGAGGATCATCAAATCATGGTGTGAAACTTTAGATCAATGGTCAATAATTAAATATTTGTTCATCCCAATGGTCAAGTAGTGGAACATGCAATAAATATGCATTATATGACATAGACAATGATGTAGATCACATTGATTGATCTAAATTATGTAATATGACATGTGCATCAAAACCAAAGCCTGACATATGCTGAATATATTAATGAGACAAATAATCATGGTGGTGGAGCATGAATTTAAGATTCAAGAAAGTTATTGTTCAAGAAATATGAATTGAGTCTATAATTATCATGATGTGTAGACACCTAAATCTTGCCAATAATGACCTCTAACTAGGCTTTTGACCAATTTCCACCAAAATGCACAATTTGGCCTAAAAACACTAAAACACATTAAATGAGTTGAAATTGATATATTCAAGTGCTGATTTTGGATAGGATATCACTAAATGGGATAATTTAATTTAGGGGCTAGCTAACTTTGATCAAATCATTTCGAGTCAAAATGTTAATTTTGCATTTAGGTGCTCTAGATAGCTCTTTTCTATCAAATCTCTTGCACAAGATGTGTGCCTTTGTTATTTGGTATTAGCACCATACTAAATGTGATAATGGATCTAATGCATCTAATATCAAATTATAATTCTAATCCAGTCAAAATTTGAATAAATAATAAGACATTTTGATCAATTAGAGTAATTTGTGCACAAAGTACTTAATCATACTTAATATCTAATTAAACCAAATTAGGGCCTAATTAATAATTCCATAAAAAATTGTTTAATACTCATTTTTAGAAATGAATATTGAATATCTACATCATCAGGTGACATCATTTCTTGGGAAGACATCCCTAGGCCATAAATGCATAGAATATCAAGGTTAACCCCTCCCATTTCTCATCAATGCCTCCCATGCCTCTTAAATGACCCTCTATCCCAAATATTAATGAGATTATTAATGTATTTTTAAGTACATAATTGGATTAATCCTTAGCCACACTTCTTAATCTTGAGATGGATGGTTCAGGTTGATTCTATATATTTTCTAAAATCTATAAATAAGAGGCCTTACCACATGAATTTTAAGCTTAACTTGCGCAAAGTTACCATGAAAAATTGATTCCAAAGTAATCTCACATGCCAAAGTTATGATGAAAAAATATTGAAGCCAAAGCCAAGAAAGTTTTTAAGGAGAGATGGAGGTAGTCAAGCTTCCATTGATGTATATTTCATGATCACAAACTGAGCAAGCCACTACAACAAAGAATTTGGAGCATCCAAGAAAGGTGAAGGATTCTTGTTTTTTCTCATTTTTTAGTTATGATTTTAATTTATTTTTTGTTATTAAGCTCACCTTAGTAACTAGGCATGAAGATGTATGTTTAACATGTTTTTTATTTTATTTATCCACTAACATAATACTAATCTCCCTTTCATCACCAAATTCCTAGTTCACATAACGGCATGCCTGATGGGACCAAAACCCACAAATTTACTCATAAAGCATTTAAAAAAAACCTAATAACTATTTTCATGTAGGATCTTTGAGTATGGAAGAAAAGAAAGAAAAATTTTGAGTAAAAAATTATATTTTTATAAACCATGGTTTTGTTCACTAAATGACCCAACTAGGCTCTGGTTCATCCCAACTCGACTCTGGTTCATCCCAACTTAGCTCTGGTTCATCTTGACTCAGATCTGGTTCATCCCAACTTATCTCTAATTCATCTTGAGTTAGCTCTAGTTCATCCCAACTCAGCTCTGGTTCATCCCAACTCACCTGTCAACCCAACTCACCTATCCAACCCAACTCACCTGTTAACCCAACTCACTTATCAACCCAACTCACCTATCAACCCAACTTTCCTGTCAACCCAACTCACCTATCAACCCAATTCACCTATCTAACCCAACTCACCTATCTAACCTATCTCACCTATTAACCTAGCTCTCTTATCAACCTAACTTTCTTATAAACACAACTCGCTTGTCCAACCCAACTTGACTGTCCACTTGAGAGCTAAAATTCTTAATGTCATTTGCTCAAACTCTTAAGTGCTTCAAAATAGGCCCTTATAATTATTTTTTTATAGGTTGAGGGGGTAGTTTTGAAGTTATTTTTAATGCTTTTGACAACCAAACACACTTTTATTTGGGTTTAAAATGAACATTCTTGATTTTACACATTTGAATTAGTGCTTAAAATGAACATAAGATTTGGCTAAGTCTTAGGTAAATTTCAATTAGTGCTTAAAACACATCATAACTCATTAAAATATTTAAAATTTGGTGTTTTAATCATGAAATTAGGCTAAGTCTTGAATCTTAAATTTGGGATTAAAATAAACTTAGGTCTTTATTGCTTCATGTGGCCCTTTTTGTGCAATCTTTCACCATTTTAGCAATTAAGGCTAAGGGCCAAAAAGAAATCACCTAATCTCTTATTTGGTGATTAAAATTGAACCCATTTTTAAAGTTTGTATGCAATAGGTGATTAATTTATTGATTTGAAAAAATAAGGACGTTGCATGTATGATCTTCCATCCATCCCCTTTAAGGAACTTTTGGAATCAAAAACACCATCCTTATTGCAAAAAGCCTAGTCCAAGGCTTAGAAAGAATGTCATCTAAAACACTCCCCAAAAAATCACCATAGTTTAGGTGACCTTGAAAATGACCCTAAAGTCTTTCTTTGTGTATTTAATTTCATTACATCTTGGCTTGTGAGGGGGATGTCATAATTATAGACACCTAAATCTGGCCACAAATTATAGACACCTAAATCTGGCCACCAATGATCTCCAACCAGGCTTTTGACCAATTTACATCAAAGTGCATAATTTGGCTCAAAAACACTAAAACACATTAAATGAATTTAATATGACATATTCAAGTGCCAATTTTGACCAAGGTATCATTAAATGGGGTAATGTAATTTATGGGCCAGCAAACTTTGATTAGATCATTTTGAGTCAAAATGCCAATTTTACACCTGGGTGCTCTAGATTGCTCTTTTCTATCAATTTTCTGATAAAATATGTGTGTATTTTGTTATTTTATGTTGGAAACATCCTAAATGGGATAACGGATCCAATGCATCTGACATTGACTTCCAATTCTGATCTAGTCAAATTTTAGACCAATAACAAGGCATTTTGATTAATTTGAGTAATTTGTGCATAAAGTTCTTAATCATGATTAAGAGATAATTAAACTAAATTATAGCCTAATTAATAATTCCATGGAAAATTTTTTAATACTTATTTTTAGAAATGAATATTGAATATCTGCATCATCATGTGGCCTCATTTCTTAGGAAGACATCCTTAGGCCATAAATGCCATAAATATCAAGATTATGGGTCTCCCATGCCTTATAATGACCCTCCATACCTCTTCAATGCCACTTTTTCCAATTTCATAATGAGGATAATTATAGATTTAATTCTAAAAAATTAATTAATCCTTAACCATACATCTTCATCTTAAGATGGATGGTTCAGGTTGATTCTGAGTAATCTCAAAAATCTATAAATAAGAGGCCTTTCCTATTGAATTTTAAACTTAATTTGTGAAAAGTTACCATGTCAAATTGATTCCAAGAGATCTCACATGCCAAAGTTATGATGCCAAAATATTGATCCAAACTAAGCCAAAGCCATAAGGTGCCAAGGAGAAGAGGAGATTGCCAAACCTCCTTTGATGAAGACTTCATGAGCATAATCCGAGCAAACCACTACTATAAAAGCATTTGGATCATCCAAGGAAGCTGAAGGATTCTTTTTTTTCCTTACCTTTTAGTTGTGTTTGTCACTATTTTTTTATTAAGCTCACCCTAATAACTAGGTATGAAGGTGTTATATTAGTGTGTTGTTTGTCAATTTGCTTTGTTCATTTTATCACTAACACAATACTAATCTCTTCTTCTTAGTTGATTTCCTAGTTCACATAATGGCATGCCTAGTGGGACCCAATGCATCCCACACATGAAGAAGATCATTATGAAACTTTAAAATCTTCATTTGGATCATTAAAACTTTTGCAATTTGATTTTCTAACTTTGTTTTGCCATTTTTCTTTGTCATGAGTTTACAAAATAATCATCGCCAGTTGAGTAAACCACAAATGAACCATGATTAGTTAATTATAACCATCATTAGTAAAATTGACATTAATCTAAATAAACATCGCCATCACGAGTTAGTATAACTATCGATTGTCACTGTGTTTTTTTTTACACAAACCTAAGAGCTCATTTTTCTAAGTTGGTTGTTTCATCTTCAAAAGTGATTCTAAGCTAAACATCTTGATAAATGTTTTTTTTAGGTTTTACTTGAAAAATCATCAAAGCATGCTTAAATAGATCCTTTTAAACTTCTTTTAGGGTGTTTCAAAATGAATCAAACTTTTCATTTTGGTGCTTAAAAGAAAAGCATTTAGGGTTCTATTGCTTAAATCTTATAGTTAGATTTTGAAGTTAAAAATTAAGACCAAGGGGTTAAAATAACACCACCAAATATTTCATATGGGCTTAAAATTGAACACACTTATCAATTTTGTTTTATCTTATTTTAATTAATACTTTATTTTTGAAAAATACAAGGATGTTGTGTGTATGCTCTTCCATTTATCCCCTTTAGGGAACCCTTGAAATCAAAAGCGCTTTTCTTTATTTGTATATTTCCTAGTCCAAGGCATAGAAGGAACTTCATCTAAATAACTCCCCAAAAACTCATCAAAGTTTGGGTGACCTTGAAAATGACCCTAAAATCTTTTTATTTTAGTCTTTTATTTCATTAAAACTTGGCTTGTGAGGGGGATGTCATTACCTCTCGTGATTTATTTTAGGAAGCTTTGACTTGGGGTTTCATTTCCCAGCATTGATTTAATTTGGATCCATATTAAATTTTCACATAGGACATAGTGACACTTTAGAAATCATACTACACTAAGCAAATAATAGGATGTAGTGGTTGAAAAAAAGACTAGACCTTTTTTCAACAAGATAAGTGATATGGACCCAAAATCCATGATTTTATTTTACATTATTTGATGTGAAAGTCATTGTGGAATTTATTCCCTTATAACATTTGGAAACTTGTAGATCTTAGACAAATCCCCACTTATTGTAGAAGTATTGTTGGTGCAAGGTGCATCTCAAGGTCCATGTCACAGTACTATCATTTGAGAGAGGGGATGTAAAAACCCTAATATATAATGCACATTTAATTTTGGATGAACACTTAAAATCCTCTTAAATTATGCATTCTAATAATGCCAAGTAACCTTTTTAGTTTAGGATCTAAGAGCGATTAATTAGTTGGTTTTATCCTAGATTAAAAGTCTTGTTTAGAGTCAAAACTTGGTGTAAACAAACAATGAAAACTAAATACATGGCCCCCAATTTTGTTTTAACAAGGTAGTGTTATGATGTTAAATTTATGAGAATCATCAATTTGCCTTGTTCAAAATTCATCAAAACTTGGAGTCATATCATCCACTTTCGCATAGTTATGCTGCCCAATTGAGTCTAGACCTTTGCCAAAGTTATTTAAGTCCTTCATTTAATAATCTAAATTTGAAATTTCACCTTTATAAGTTCACAAGGTTTATGTGTTAAGTGGGTTTGTCATTTTCACTAAACTTGAGGGAACTTAGGTTCAATTTCTAATTTAGGTTAAAGGTTGTTTAAGACTCATGATCATTATCACCACTTGATAGACTTAAGTCATTTTATGCTAAACATTTTCACTTTGAGTCTATTTACCACAATATTTTGAGTCAAAAAAGGTAGTGTTATGCTATCAAATTTGTGAGAAATTATCTTTACCTTAGAGAGTTTTTGAAACAAGAATTTTGTCACATCTTTTGGGTAGTCTAGAATTGTTATGCTACCTAAAACATTTTAGATATTAATTCATAGGCCCTCTTGCATAGAGTTTAAATTTGTTGCTTACATTTTCAAACCAATCTGAGTATACCTTTGTGAACCTTTGTCTATCACAATTGCACTGTTCACTTTTTGTCTAGCTTATTTGTCAAAAGAATCAAGTTTTATACCATTATTTGTGAGAAAACAAACTATCTGTAAAGTGCCTTTTTTTTCATACCTTATACCTATTTGATCAAGTCCATGTCCAAGAATCAAATGCCTAGTGTTTGTTAGAAGTGTTTAAAAACTATTAGATTAAAACTTTCATCTATTTTAAAGTCTAGCTTTTGATGCCATTTAGCCAAGAGTCCTAGGGTATGCCTTGTTTGAGCTTAGTTTTTGATGCTACATTTTGGCCAAAGACCTAGCAAATTTTAAAAATTTCCTAGATTAGACTGATTTAAAATACTTCAAACTTAGAGATTAAAATTTTGATTTTTGGTTCATTTACTTAATATTTTTTTGTGTAAGATGTGTAATGTTAGACACTTAACATTAACTTGTGTTATCACAAATCTTTGTATAAACCTTTTTGATCCTTTTAATGAATCTAGACCAAATTTGAACATTAGATTTTAGATATTATCTTTTTATATTTTGTAGAACTCTTTGACCTTTTATTTCAAAAACATTTACTATGGATCCCAACATGTATTCCTACACTTGTAGTGGACTCATGTACAATCTGGGGATTAATACTGCGGTTACACAAGAAGAAATGGTAAAATACCTCTATGTAGATAATATTACTTATGAGATAGATCTATATCCATCTTATAATACTCAATTAGGGGCACAAAGCCAAGATCCATTGGCTAACTATTTGGTTAATACACCACCTTATTCAAAACAAGACCAAAAACAAGCTACAAAATACCTAACTACAATACCCACAACTAATGAACTAGTTCTTCAACATTCACTCTGTACTAATATGCCTTCCACTTATGATCCATTTTTATTTGAGTACCATTTGTTTGAGAACAAATAGGAGATTTTGGCTAGATCCATAGAGGTAGGGGCCAAGTTTCTAGTAGACTTTCCTCATGAGAACTTACCAAGCCTAGTAATAATGCCCCACAATATAATTTATGATCAACAGGCTACTTATAGCGATCCTTTGGCTCTATTCCAAACAACATATTAGGACCCTAATATGCCTAATAGAGGCAAAAACATCATGGAAGATCACTTTAACCAAATGCAGACATCATATCAAACCTACTTGAATCTAGTACATAATTTCAATCAGATGACCATGGTGAGCAAACCTCTTATTGACTTAGTTCTTTCAATAGGAGTTTTGATAGGGTTAACTGGTCAAGACAATCAAGTTTTAGACCCATTCATGTAAAACACTTCGATCGACAACTTGATGCATATGCCAATTATTGAAGAAGTATCTTCTACTTCTATGCAAAATAATGAGCAAAATATAGTAGACAATATGCAAGTAACATCCAATCCAAATAAAAGTGGTAATAACACACAAACACCTAGTCAACAAAATGTGCCTTTAGTTAACACTGCAAGTGGTTCTCCAAATCAAGGAGTAGGAGTTTCTACATCCAAACCTCAACCAACTACTTCATCAATCATGCAACTAATAGGATTAGGTAGTCAAACAACACAAAATGTCACACCTCAACAACAAAATGTGATGAATCCTACTCCTCCTAAATAAGGGATGAGTAGTATTCTATAATAATAGGCATAATATAGTATACCAATGTAATATAGGTTAAATGTATTGCCACCTCAACAAGGGGAAACTAATGTTCCATCTTGTTAGGTAGTGACAAATACACCTCCTCAGTCACAACCCAGTGTACCAATCCAAAACCAAATGATGACTAGCCAAAAACATGTAAATATTAGTCAGAACTAGATGATGAATCTTCAACATGGTTTCAATTCTTAATACAGATTCATGCAATAAAGAGGCTCTCATGTTTCTCAAGTACCTACTAGATAAAAATTAGTTCAAAATGTGCCACAAGTTCAGAGATAGGGTCGTAGTTCACAAGTTCCCACTCAACAACTAGGTTAGATTAGTTAGTAGCATGTCCCTTTTTAACCATAATGGTCACAATATAGTTATATCCCTCCATACCAACCATAAAATCCTCTAAGTCAAACCTTTATATCCAACTCAAACTAGAATATTGCACAACCAAATGTGCAATTTCAAGTACATCCTAATCTATGTATGCATATTCCTAGTCCATTTCCCAACCAAACCAATATACCCTAATAGATATCTCTTTCATACCATGGTTAAAGTGTTCCACTTGTGACCTTCAAACCATCTACCCAAACTAATATTCTCCCTCAAACTAGTGTGCTTTCTGATTTCTTATCCCAGGAATTACAATAAATGAAGGATGTAATTGCTACTATTCAGGCTGGGAAATAGACTAAAATGTTAAAGTTGGATGAAGTGTGTTCTTATCCATTCAACATAGAGTACTTGTAGATACCATTTACTCCAAGATACAAACCACAAAAATTTGACAAATACAAAGGGAAAAGTGACCCTAAGGCACATTTAATCAAATTCTTGGTTGCATGTCAACCAGTGGCATATAGTGATATATACCTTTTGTTTTTGTTTCCAAGGATCTTGGCTAGATAAGCCTTGGAGTGGTTTTTAAAGTTTCTAAAAAATTTAGTAATAGATTTTGATGATCTTTTCGATAAGTTTGTGCAGCACTTTTCCTTATAATATCGAACATGAGATTTCATTGGTTGACTTAATACAAGTGAAACAAAAGGCTGGTTAGAGTTTTATAAGTTATCTACAATGATGGAGAACCCTTAAAATTTGATTCACCATAGTTTATGAGATAAAAAATTAGCCACTATGTTTACTAAAAATTTGCATAGTGATATAGCTTATCATCTAGAACTATAATGTGTACACACTTTCAAGGAGATTATCGACAAAGGCTTGTTGATTGAGTGAACCATTATTAATAAAGGGATCATTAAGCTTACATAAAATAATCAAAATCAAGGTACCAATCAAGAAAGTGGCCAAAACCAACCTCCAATCCAAGTGAAAGTATCACAACTAGCATAGGCCAATAACCAAGATAGACCAAAGTAATTCAATTATAATAGGAATATTGTGGGTAATGGAATAACCGAGTTACATAATGTATAAATAGTGAAAACATCATCTACACTACCTTTTCAACTTACTCCCACCCAAAAAACTCTCCAACTAATGCTGCAAGCATAAAAATCAAGACTTGTGCAATAAATATAACAACCTTTACCATTATAAACTCCTCTTCAAAGGAGAACTGTGCCTATGCATCATATCTTTAGTGCCTTAAGAGAGCCTATTAAGTTTGTATTTCACAAAATTTCCACTGCTAATTTGATTAGTTGGCCTATACCAAAGCATTATCTTTAAGGCACTATTTATCCCAATTAGTACCATGAAAATGAATTCTGTGAATATCATTGGGTCAATGGGCATAATCTATGAAGATGCATGAAAATCAAGCATTTTATTGAGAATATGTTGGATAATGGAGAGATAACATTAGATAATGATGCTTCCACCTCCAATAAAACTCTTTGGATTTATCAAAACCCCTTTCCCCAACATAACACATAGTAATAGCATAACAATCAGTAACAACAACAACAACAAAATCAACAGTATCAAAATCAAAGGCTAAACCAATAGAATCAACAGAATCAACAATATAACCCATAACATCAGAAAAATGGACAAAACCAAGGTTAAAATGGTAATAACCAACAAACCTACCATGTAGTTGCACATTAATACAACAAGGTTATCAATCATATTTCAGGGGGTAGTATTAATACCGCAAGCACTAATCAATCTAGACCATTTCTAAATAATACCACTAAACCAAATTACATGGATAATCCTTCTTTGACTTGGGACCACACACAGGTGAACCAACAAATTGGGACTTCCACTTTTAGACCTTATACTGATAACTCACCCTTACCATTTGACCACATATAAGTGCACTAGCAATCGAGACTTATCCTATCAAGTCCCACACCATTCCCAACATTTGTTAGAAATTATGGTTCAACATCTAATCTTGATTGTGAAATCACAAATTATAGGTCAAAGATTAATATCCCAAATACACAACCATCTGCCACTTTGCCTATTATCCAACCAACCATTTGGCCTCAAAAAAGTCATTCACCATTGACCAAGATAATGAGTTTGATATTGTGGAATAGTTGCAAAAGACACCAACATAAATCTCTATTTTAGATTTGTTAGAAATGTCAACAACCCACAAGAACATTTTGAATGAGTTTTTAACCCAATCCACTATTTCCAGTGACATATCCCCTATTAAATTTCAAGCTTTGGTTGGATACCTAGCTCTAGCCCAACAAGTCACATTCAACCAAGGTGATATGCCTTCCCTTGGCCCACTCCATAATAGTTCATTGTACACATAGGTTTATATAAAGTGGCATAAGGTTAAACATGTCATTATAGACAATGGATCAAGCCTTAAAATAGTGTCTCTAAAGCTCATCAAGCTTATTGGATACATAATGGCAAATCTCTAGCTAGAAACAATAACTTCCAAAGCCTATGATAATTATAGAAGAGAATTACAAGGCACCATTAGCTTACTAGTTATCATTGGGCCTTTGACCCATGATAAACTTTACCATGTGCTTGATCTTGAGTTATTATATATTATGCTTCTAGGAAGGCCTTGGTTACATGAGATTCATGCAATCCCATCAACACTGCACCAATGTATCAAGTTCTCCCACTCATGGATGGAAGTGAATATTCTAGGAGATTTACACCCATATGAACATTGTAACCATCTTGAGGCCAAGTTTCAAAGTTATAATTACTAATACAACATGAATACAAGTTTCAAATAGGATAAAGGAAAGGCCATACTTATTGATCCTTCATAGGATAATTGCATAGATCATAATACCTTGGATTCCCTTTCCCACATGCCACCTCCTGAATCTTCCAATCATTTCACCATTTCAGATAATAGCCTAGGGAAGTATGTGATCCATGATACCTTCCATATTTATAATCTTCCTTAGAATCCAAAAACCTTTGGATGACCTAAAGTTACCCCACACATGCATTAGCAATAAAAGAACAAAGATAAGGGACCTATCATGTTTGTGCCAGTATTTGGCCTAGAACCAAACCCTCTTGAAGGGGATAAATCATGGTTATATAATGACAACCAAGCTGATTGTTATAAAAGTACAAAGTATCCTATTCCCAATAGGATCATGGAGCATCAAGATTATGAAGGAAGAGACCTCAGACCAAATTAATAAGGAACCATTGAGCCAATCTCCATGACTAAGTACAAAAGACCATATGACCTTGGATTTGAACTATTTGGGAATGACCCCACATATCTTATTCAAGTTTCATCATTGGTGGTTAGTGATGATGATGCAAATAACAAAGCAAAGTCTGATCATAGCCTCACCTTTGATGACTAGGCTGAGACTAACCTATTTGATAATAATAACATTTGTACCCTTACCCCAGTTACTCATCACAACCCATTGCCATTATATTATCCCTAACTAATAGATTGGGACCAACAAGAATCCAATTTGCCGATTTATGAGTTTCAAAATGATGAGGCATTTTGTGAGTTTTTAGGACTTAGAGACACCATTTCATTGGGAGATCATAAATCAGGATTCACAATTACATTGGATCCTAAAGCCTATTTTGGAAAATGGGTGAACACCTTTAGCCAAAAACAAAAAAATAAAATATTGAGGTACCAAAGTGAAAACCTCTTTGAGGCACTTTTTGACCAGGGAAAAAGTAAAGATAAAGGCCAGTCTAGTGGTGAAAAACTATTTTAGGTACTATTAGATGGGGGTGTTCATTCTTCTTCAAGTTTAGACTAAGAGACCACCAATGATGAAATTGCCTATGAATCCTATTTTAGTTTTGCATAATAATAAGTATTTGATCTATTTTTTCAAGAATTTTTGACAATTTTTTTCACATGGCCAGATCTCCCATTGGGGGACTCAGATTCATCATGCCTAAGAGATGTTGAAGAGTAATTCCTAATAGAGGACCCTGATATAGTCCAATAATTAAAGTCTTTGCTTACTATCCTAGAAGATGGTTCGACCCTTCTAGTCAAAAATACAATAGACGTAAACATCAAGACTCTATCAAACCTAAAATGAATAAAATTAGGCATGTCCCTCACTAAGGAGGAATGTGAAGTCTTTATAGCTCTGTTGATAGAATTTATAGATATCTTCACATAGGCTTATTCTGACATGCTAGGTTTAGACCTCGCCTTAGTTCTACACCACCTTATGGTCAATCCTAATTCCAAACTAGTGAAACAAAATCTACATAAGATGAATCCTTGTATTACTATAATGGTAATGAAGGAGTTGGAAAAAATATTATAAGTAGGATGTATCTGATCCATTAACTACTCAGAATGGATATCTAATGTTGTGTCTATTAGCAAAAAACCTAAAGGAATCCAAATCTATACTAATTTTTGAGACATAAACAAAACTTATCCTAAGGATGACTTTCCATTTCCTAATATTGACATGATCATCAAATCCATAGTAGGATATAAAATGTTTTCACTCATGAATGGATTTTTAGGATACAACCAGATCTAAATAACACCAGAAGACCAACATAAACTAGCATTCACCACTCCATGGGGAGAATTTTGTTATCAAATAATGCCATTTGGTCTTAAGAATGTTAAATCTAAATATAAAAGGGCCATGACTATTATATTCCATGATATGATGCATGATATTTTTGAAGACTATGTTGATGACATATTAGGAAAATCTAAGACCAGGGTCAACCATCCAATAGTGCTATGTAGGATATTTGAAAGACCATGGGAGTAAAAATTTAGAGTCAATATAAATAAATGTGTGTTTGGTGTAACTTTGGGTAAATTAATTATATTCATTTTGTCTTACAGAGCCATTGAAGTCGATCCATCCAAAGTTCATGCTATAATCAAGATGCTACCACTAACCAATTTGAAGTAACTCTATAGTTTTTAGGGCAAGATCCAGTCAATCTAATGCTTCATCTCTTAGTTAATAGTTGAGTGTCATCCAATTACACATATTATAAAGAAGGGAGTTGCATTTCACTAGGATGATCACTACCAAATAGCTTTTCAAAAATTCAAGTACTATCTAATTAATCCACCTATTTTGTTACCTCTTATGCCAGGAAAACCATTCTTGTTATATCTACCAGCTATTGGCAATGCCTTGGGGGCACTTTTAGCTTAACATGATAAAAATGGAAAAGAGTATGCAATATACTTCTTAAATCATACCTTAGTCACATATAAACACAATTATGCACCTATTGAGAAAGCTTGTCTAGCCATGGTCTTTGCAGCTTAAAAATTGTGCCATTACATGTTGAAAAATAAGACCATAGTCATTTCAAAAGTAGATCCACTCAAGTATCTACTATATAAAATAGATTTAAAAGGTAGAATGGCCAAATAGATCATGCTTCTTAGTGAGTTTGACATAGAGTTTGTAAATCAGAAGGTAATCAAGGGATAGGTTCTTGCAGATCAACTTGTTGAAGCACACCTTGTAAACATAAAGCCTCTCATATTTTATTTTATTGATGAATATATAATGACTATCATTGAAACACCTCTTTAGGATTATCACTATAATATATATTTTTATGGTTCATTTACTGCACATGGATCAGGGGTAGGCCTCTTATTTATTACACCATAAGGGGATCTAATACCTAAATCATTCAGAATCAATTTTCCTTGTAAAAACAACATGGCCAAGTATGAAGCACTTATCATAGGAATTAAAAAATTAGTACACTATAACAAATTTTATCTCAAAGTTTATGGTGATTCTCAGTTAATCATCAATTAGGTCACATACCATTTATAAACCAAAGATGACAAGTTGGTTCCATATAAGGCTATGGTCGATACCCTAAAGTAGTAAATTGCAAATATCCAATTTGAGAATATACCAAGGGCTAGTAATAGAACTATAAATTCCGTGGATACTATTATCTCTCTGATTTGACAAATAGACAAAGCTAAATAATATTAGTTTCTTTTTGAGAATTTGTTTGCACCAGCTCATGAACCTTCAACTATTGCAATGATTTGTGATATTTGTTGGGGATCAACCAACAATAGATTACACTTGTGAAAGCAATAAACATGGAAATAAATCAGATAGACAAGTAACTAGAATGATAAACAGCAAGAACAAGAGATATAAGAAACCACCTTGAAAACTTGTATTAACAAACTCTTTACAAAAGGAATACAATTGAAGAAACTTCTTTCTTCCACACCTCTCCTAGATGTATAGATCTCTCACTAGATCTCTATTCCTCAAGAGCTCTCTCTCTCTCAAGAACAATCAACTCCAACAAACCTGGATTGATTCAATTCTATACTGTTCTTCAACATACCAATTCCACAATAATTCCCTCAAAGCTAAGAAGATCTAATTCTACATATAGAATTAGGAAACTTGAGCATGCACTTACAACAAACAGTTAAGCCACTTGAACAAGGGCTCTAAAAATAATATTGCTAATAATAGAGACGCGAGCTTAAGACTACAACTTAAACTCATCATGCAAACACTCACTTCTGTCCTCGGAAATAGCTTTCTAGACGCACAGGTAACCAACGTTAGTTCCTACTGCTTGCCTATGACCGCCGCTGACTGACCCACTGCTGATGCCGGTGCCTTTGTAACTGCACCTGGCCGACGTCGATCGCTCCTGACTGACGCCAGTGTCTATGTAGACTCAAAACTATTAAAGTGTGTTCCTTAGTGAAGCTTTTAGCTCCACACCCTAACAATCTCCCACTTGGAGATAAACAATTGCACCAGTACCTATACAACAACATCTTCTAGCTCCTCCATCTTCAGCTCAATCATGAAGACCAACAGAAGTTGAATGAAGATTCAACTTCTCCTTTGTAACTGGCTTGGTTAACATATCAACAGGATTCCTATCCGTATGGATCTTCTCCAGCTTCAACTCACCATCTTCCAATACCTATCGTATGAAGTGATACCTTAGCTATATGTGATTTGTTCTTGAATGAAAGGCTGAATTCTTAGCCAAATGGATTGCACTCTGACTGTCACTATACAATCTGCAACTCTCATGCTCCTTACCAAGCTCATCCATGAACCGTCTCATCCATATCATCTCTTTGCTAGCTTCTGTGGCTGCAATATACTCTGCTTCTGTAGTTGACAAGGCAACAACCTTCTGCAACTTTGATATCCAGCTAACTGCCATTCCACCTACAGTGAAAACATAACCTGTAGTGCTCCTCCTGCCATCCAAATCACCTACCATATCTGAATCTACATAACCATGTAGAGAAGTATCTAAACCTCCATAGCACAAGTGCCTACTTCTGGTTCCTCTCAGATATCTAAGGATCCACTGAACTGCTTTCCAATTTTCCTTTCCTGGATTGGCCATATACTTACTTATAACTCCCACTGCTTGGGCAATATCCAGTCTAGTACACACCATTGCATACATCAAACTCCCTAATGTGGAAGAATATGGAACCTTACTCATGTACTCTATCTCATCATATGAATTAGGACATTGTTCTTTACTCAACTTAAAATGTCCAGCCAAAGGTGTGCTTACCAGTTTAACATCCTGCATATTGAACCGTTTCAACACCTTGTCCACATAATCTTCTTGAGACAATATCAACCTGTGATTTTTCCTGTCTCTCTTAATACTCATGCCAAGGATTTTCTTTGCTGCTCCCAAATCCTTCATAGCAAATGTTTGAGCTAATTTCACTTTAAGCTCAGAGATATACTGCATGTGTGATCCTGTAACCAACATATCATCTACATAAAACAATAGAATAATATATCTACCGTTATCAAATCTTTTGAAATACACACAATGGTCAGATTGACACCTACTATAGCCATGCTCAGTCATAAACCTGTCAAATTTTAAATACCACTGTCTAGGAGCTTGCTTGAGGCCATACAAGCTTTTCTTCAATCTGCACACAAACTTATCCTTCCCTTTGACCTCAAATCCTTCTGGCTATTCCATATATATTTCCTCATCCAAATCTCCATGAAGAAACACTGTCTTAACATCTAGCTGCTCAAGATGCAAATCCTCAAAAGCAACCAAAGACAATACAACCCTTATAGAAGTCATTTTAACAAGAGGAGAAAAAATCTCACCAAAGTCAATACCTGGCTTTTGTGCAAATCCTTTTACCACCAATCTGGCCTTATATCTCATCTGTCCATTCTCACCTTCTTTCAACCTATAGGTCCATCTGTTCTTGAGTGTTCTCTTACCAGCTGGCAATTCAACCAAATCCCATGTTTGGTTCTCTCTTAAGGACTCCAACTCCTCAACCATGCCACGCTCCCACTGACTCTTGGACTCCACCTGTATTGCTTCTTCAAAACTCTCTAGTTCTCCACCATCAGTTAGCAATAAATAAAATAAAGAAGGAGAATATCTAATTGGAGGCTTACTCACCCTTTTTGACCTCCTGATGGGTGTCTGAGACTTGTTCACAACACGTTGTCCACCCAAATTCTCTGACAGTGACCGACCTCGGTCACCTCCAGACCTATTATTGGCTGACGTCGGTTCTGTCTGACTGACCTCAGTCTCTTTCCTGCCGACGTCGGTCTCTGTACGGCCGATGCCAGTTTCTGTACTACCAATGCCAGTTCTTAACCTGTCGATGTCAGTCTCTATGTTTTCCTGCAAGTGATTATTTCTTTTTCTCACGAGCTCATATTGGACCTTCACCTCATCCAATTCACCATTGCTCTACTCAGATTAATTCAGCTTCCTTAGCTGATCACAATACATCACTCTTTCATTGAAAACAACATCACAGCTCATGATTACCTTGTTAGTTTCTAGATTCCACAATCTATAACCAAAATCATCTGAGCCATAGCCAATAAATGTGCACCTCATAGACTTAGCATCAAGCTTCTTTCTATTTTCCTTATCTATGTGCATAAAGGCTTCACAACCAAAAAATTTGAGATATGAGAGATCAACCTTTTTACCTATCCATGCCTCTTCTGGAATACCACCATCCAGAGCTGTAGAGGGTCCTCTGTTAATCAGGTATACTGCAGTGTCAACAGCTTGTGCCCAAAACTATAAGGGCAAACCAGCATGCAATCTCATACATCTTGCACGCTCCATTATTGGCCTGTTCATCCTTTCAGCAATTCCATTCTGCTGAGTTGTCTTTGGAACCATCCTTTGCCTACGGATTCCATGCATGTAACAATAATCTTTGAACTTATAACTGTAGAACTCACCGCCATTGTCAGATCTCAGGCACTTCAGTCTTTTACTTATTTCATTCTCAACCATAGTTTTCCAGATCTTAAAAGTCTCAAATACATTAGATTTTCTTCTAATACAATAGATCAATACCTTCCTTGTAGCATCATCTATGAAAGATACATAGTACTGTGATCCTCCAATGGAAGCAACCTAAGCCGGTCCCCACACATCTGTGTGAACAAGCTGCAACTTATGCCTCTTCTTAGTAGACCCAGTCTTGAGAAAACTAACCCTTTTCTATTTTACAAATACACAGTGCTCACAAAACTCTAGATCTATGCCTTTTAAATCTAAAAGCATACCTTTGGACTTAAGAATTGACATCCCCTTCTCACTCATGTGGCCAAGCCTTGAGTGCCACAATTTAGCATCCACATCTGAAGTAGATAATACAAAAGGAGATTTGTTAGTAACACAATTATACAAATAGAGAGTACCTTCTCTCTTACCTCTGGCCATAACAAGTGCACCCTTGGTCACCTTCCAAGATTCTGATGTGAGAGTTACTGTACAACCCTCATCCCCTAACTTTCTTGCAAAAATCAAATTTCTCTTCAAGCTAAGAACATGCATCACATCTCTCAACACCCATGTGTTGCTATTCTGCATCTTCAACTGCACTTTACCTTTGCCAATTATTTTACAGGGCTCATCATCCCCTAGATACACTATTCCAAAGTCTCCATGGATATAGTCACTGAAATATTCCCTGTTAGGGGTAGCATGAAAAGATGCACCAGAATCTAACACCCAAGATTTTATATTATTATGCAGAGAGAAAATTAAAGCATCTTGTGCAATACCTGCAACCTTGGCTTCTTCCTTTCCTTCGTGATGATTGTCCTCCTTAGGCTTTGACCAATAATCTCTGCTTATGTGCCCCATCTTTCCGCAATTCTAACATTGTGGCCTTCTGCCATTTCTGGATTTAGATCTGCCTTTCCCCTTAGACTTGGATCTTGATCTACCTTTCTTGCTCTTCTCTTTCTGCCTCCCCCTGCTCTCAAAACTTAAAGCGTTCCCAGATGTCTCTTCTGTGCTTTTCCTGCGAATTTCCTCATTCAAGATAACACTAACAACATCCTCTACTTTCAATATATTTGATGTAGATGCAGTATTACTTACTGCCATTACTAAGCCATGCCAGCTTTCAGGCAAAGAACATAATATTAAAAGAGCTTTTATTTCATCATCAAACACTATATTGACTAAACTTAATTGATTCACAATTCCATTGAAATCATTCAGATGAGTAGAAACAGATCCACCTTCATTCATATGCAAATTAAATAAATGCTTCATAAGATATACCTTATTAGAAGCTGAGGGTTTTTCATACAAATTTGCTAACGTAGTCATCAACTCTACCATAGACTTTGCCTGTGATAGATTAGATATCACAGTGGATGCTAGACTCAGTCTTATGGACCCCAGAGCCTTTCTATCAAAAACTTCCCATTCTTCATCCTCCATGTCTTTGGGCTTCTTTGCAACCCCACCTAACGGTAAGTAGAGATCTTTCTGATACAGATAATCCTCTATCTTCATTCTCCAATGTTGGTAATTTTTTCCATTGAACTTTTCCATTCTCAGTTTACTTTCATCTGCCATTGCTTATCCCACTCAAACAGAAATCCCTATAGAAACCCCTGTGAGAACCTGTAATAAATACACACTACACAGATTTGAACCACCTGTTAGTGAACCTGAGCTCTGATACCACTTGTTGGGGATCAACCAACAATAGATTACACTTGTGAAAGCAGTAAACACAGAAATAAATCAGATAGACAAGTAACTAGAATGATAAACAGCAAGAACAAGAGATACAAGAAACCACCCTAAAAACTTGTATTAACAAATTCTTTACAAAAGGAATACAATTGAAGAAACTTCTTTCTTCCACACCTCTCCTAGATGTATAGATCTCTCACAAGATATCTATTCCTCAAGAGCTCTCTCTCTCTCAAGAACAATCAACTCCAACAAACCTGGATTGATTCAATTCTGTACTGTTCTTCAACATACCAATTCCACAATAATTCCCTCAAAGCTAAGAAGATATAATTCTACATATAGAATTAAGAAACTTGAGCATGCACTTACAACAAATAGTTAAGCCATTTGAACAAGGGCTCTAAAAATAATATTGCTAATAATAGAGACACGAGCTTAAGACTACAACTTAAACTCATCATGCAAACACTCGCTTCTGTCCTAAAAAATAGCTTTCTAGACGCATAGTTAACCAACGTCGGTTGCTGCTACTTGCCTGTGACCGCCGCCGGCCGACCCACTGCTGACGCCGATGCCTCTGCAACTGCACCTGGCTGACGTCGATCGCTCCTGACCGATGCTGGTGTTTGTGTAGACCCGAACCTGTTAAAGTGTGCTCCTTGGTGAAGCTTTTAGCTCCACACCCTAACAATATTATTGGTCCTAATTATATCTAGTACTCAAACCTTTAAAACTACCTTCATGACTAAGTTCTACCACCTAACCTATCTCAAAATAAAACTAAAGCCTTTATCCATCACTTCACTTATTATAATCTACTTGAATCCACCCTTTACCACTATAGTTTTGATAGAACTCTAATTCATTGTTTAAATTTGGTAGAGTCTATGCTAGTATTAGGATAAGTTCATGAAGGGGTATATGGTGATCATTTTAGTGGGGTATTCCTATTCAAAAAGCTCTTGTGTACTAGTTATTATTGGCCCACGATGGATGTAGATATAGCTACATATGTAAAAAAGTGTAATAAATGCCAATGACATGCTAATGTGATTCATGACCCAATACAAACTCTAAAATTGATGCTAACACCATGTCCATTTTCTACATGGTGACTCAATGTCATTGGGAAAATCAACACCACTTCATTTGATAGCCATAAACATATCCTTACCACCACTAAGTATTTCATTAAGTGGATTGAAGCTATACCCCTCAATTATGTGATTAGAAATAACATTTCCAAATTCATCTTCAACCATTTTATTTACCGCTATGGTATCCCCTTTAACATTATTTATAATAAGGGATGATCATTCAACAATAAAGATGTAAACTAGTTATGTACTGAATATAACATCACACAACATTTTTCTACAACATATTACCTTCAAGGTAATGGTTGGCCTAAGAATTGAACAAAACCATTGTCAATATTCTCAAAAATATTATCAATGATGCTAGTCATGATTAACACTTACAAATATTCCCTACCCATTAGGCATATCAAACCAATCACTGTACCCCCACAAGAGCCACTCTATATTCACTTGTTTATGGGACAAAAGCTATCCTTCCCATTGAGGTCAAGTTGCCTTCACTATGCATATCTTTCAAACATGTCCTAGATGATCATGACTATCAAGTAGCTCACCTACAAGAGCTAGACCTACCTAATGAAAAATTCATAGCTATACTCAAAAAACATTAGGCATATCAGAACTGACTCAAAGGCCACTACAATCAGAATGTCAAGTATAGAACATTAAAATTTGGTGATCTTGTTCATAAAAAAAAAAGAATACCATGCCTGAGAAGATGCATAAAGGTTAATTCAAACCAAATTATATAGGGCCTTTCATCATTATTACATATTATGGATCAAGAGCATATAGGCTTGCCACACTAGATGGAGATTAACTTTTTGAGCTGATGAATATTATTCAACTCAAGTAGTATTATGCTTGAGAAGTAAGGTGTATTATCTATAAGGACCATTTCAGTGGTGACATTTCATCACTACTCTTCTTTGTATAAATATCATTCTTATCATTCCTTTTATCTCATTCCATCTTCTTTACCATCACATTCTATTGACCAAATGTGTTTTAAAGCCTTGCCCATTTGACATTAGTTTTTGCCATTTATTATACCTTTTTAGCATCAAAGAATCTGATCAATTTCATTACTTGTTTCAAGTAATTTTGACAGAGATAATATTTTAGAGTAGTATGACAAAAGTTTTGGCAATTTCATCCTTTATTTGTTATTCCTTTATTATCACCAGTCTTGCTTCTAATTATAACCACCTTTGGGAAAATTAATACCATTAATCTATGCTATTGTTTTCTAGTTACAACCACCTATGAGAAAACTAGGGGTAGCATTTGTTTATTGAGCCTTGACATACAAACTTTCTACTTCCTATGCCATGTTATGCTTTTTTACCAACTGTGCCTATTTTTATTTGAATTGACTACTACACTAGTTGAATTCCTCTAATGTAGGATAAAACTACAGTGACTTGAGGTCCTACTCTGGGACTATATAGGTAGTGCTCAATACTTGTTGAAGTCATATCAATCACCCTTTCTACCATGATCTCATTTTTTTGTGAGCAACCTAAGTTTCAATGCTCTTGCCATTTTGTAAGCAACCTAAGGCACACTCTCTCCATTTTATGAGTAACCTAATCTTGAACGCTCTTTCCCTTTCATGATCTTGAACCATTTAGTGTCTTGCCATTCTTGATCAAGTTGAGATACTTTAAAAATTCTAAAAACATTTGTAAAACCACTAGAAAAAACCAAAAATATTGACCATTTCTTTACCTTAAGGATTATGGGAACCCTTACTAAGTTGCAAGAAAATCAATTATTTCTTAGTTTTTCCATATTTTTCAGCCTTTTTATCTCACATGCTTTCCATTTTGTAAGATCATTCCTATTCTACTATCACATCCATTCTATTTGTTTTCATCAATTATCATATTCTTCCCATTCCTTGAGAGAACTACATTTGGCCCAAAGTTTTTTATTAGATATTACATCTATAGAACTATGTAGGTAGCATCCACTTGCCTAGTGCATATGGAGATAGCTCAACCACCCCTTCTTTTCTTCTATTCCCCAAATTTGTTCATTTTTTTAAGTTATCACCTATTTTTTAGGGTCCATGTTCATATGGTTTCTATTGTGTTGTTTGTTTGTTTGTTTGTTTCAACTTATTTTATTTGTTTGTCTACCTGTATGTTTGATTTTAGAACTATTTCATTGATTCAATCTATGTGTGTTCATTAGGTGATTCCTTGCCCACACTTATACTCAAATCCATCCATATTCATATGTTTACATTGCCATCATGGTTTTTATCATTGGTGTATTGTTTTCTATTTAAGTAGTAGATTTTGAGAGTCAGTGCTTATGCATATTTTGGCCAAGTCCTCATGATATTATACCATGATGCCTATCAACATGTTCTACAACAAACCTCAGATTTAAGAAGTTTATTCAAAAATGGTAACATCTCTTCAATATCAACATCTTGATTCAATCCCAATCATATCCCAAATAGAGTAATTAACCATGAAATAATTTCAACCTTTATTAGTTCAGATGAGCATCTCCCTACTAGTAGGTTGTTCCAATTCATCATTACACTCTGTGATAAGTTACCATTTTTAGTCAGCCAATCAATCATGTTTACTATAATCGGGGTCCAATGATTATAACCTCATATGGGTAAATCATTGTACACCATCCCACCTACATTTCTTAATGATTATAACCACCTTTGGGTAAATCATTGTGTTATCACAACTTTACTTTTTCTACCCATATATAGGCATGTTGTTATCTTGTTTGTCTATCCTAACTAGAGTAGCTCCATCTTCTCAATGATTATAACCACCTTTGAGAAAATCATTGTGTTATCATACCACATTGCCACTATTAGGGTATAATGCTTATAACCACCTTTGAGAAAATCATTGTAAATCATCCCACTTATATTATCAATGCTTTTGACTACATTTTCAATATCATTATGTTTTCACCCCATAATCTTTCCTTTCATTGGTCCCTTCGTTTCACTTCTTTCTTTTTGAGGGACCATTTGTCGACCTACTTGTGCCAACCATTCCCTCAAGGGGGAATCATATAATTAGTTTATCATCATGGTAGTTATATGCATGCAATACCTTTTTATTCTTTGATAAGATGTTACTGTGCTTATAGATTGTAATGCCTTCCCAAATAGGGGCAAACTGTAGACACCTAAATCTAGTCACCAATGACCTTCAACTAGGCTTTTAACCAATTTCCATCAAAGTGCACAATTTAGATTAAAAACATTAAAACACATTAAATAAAGTTAATCTGACATATTCAAGTGCCTATTTGGCTAGGGTATCATTAAATGGGACAATGCAATTTATGGGCCAACTAACTTTGATCAGATCATTTTGAGTCAAAATGCCAATTTTGCACTTGGGTGCTCTGGATTTCTCTTTTATATCAAATTTATTATATAATATGCATGTATTTATTATTTTTTTGACAAAATATTAAATGGGATAATGAATCTAACACATTTGACATTGAATTCCAATTTCATTCCAATAAAATTTTAGACCAATAACAAGGCATTTTGATCAATTTGAGTAATTTTTGTAAAAAGTTCTTAATCATGATTAAGATATAATTAAAATAAATTAGATCCTAATTAAAAATTCCATGGAAACTTATTTAATACTTATTTTTGGAAATGAATATTGAATATCTACATCATCAGGTGACCTCATTTCTTGAGAAGACATCCTTAGGCCATAAATGCCATAAATATTAAGATTATGGGTCTCCTATACCTCATAATGACCCTCCATGCCTCTTCAATGCCCATTTTTCCAATTTCATGATGAGGATAATCATATATTTAATTTCAAAAAATTGAATTAATCCTCAACCACACATCTTCATCTCAAGATGGACAGTTCAAGTTGATTCTGAGTAATTCTCAAAATTTTTTAAATAAGATTCCTTGCCTATTGAATTTTAAGTTTAATTTGTGAAAAGTTACCATGTCAAATTGATTCCAAGATCTCTCACATGCCAAAGTTATGATGCCAAAATATTGAGCCTAGTCAAGCCAAAACCATAAGGTGCCAAGGAGAAGAGGAGATAGCCAAGCCTCCTTTGATGAAGACCACATGAGCACAAGCTGAGTAAGACACTAATACACATGAATTTGAAGAAACCAAGGAAGGTGAAGGATTCTTGTTTTGACTTACCTTTTATTTTTGTTTGTCATTTATTTTTATTATTAATCTCACCCTAGTAACTAGGCATGAAGGTGTTAGTTTAGTGTGTTGTTTGTCAATTTTCTCTATTCATTTTATCAATAACACAATACTAATCTCCTCTTCTAATTCAAATTCTTATTTCACAATTACCTCCCATGAGTTATTTAGGGAAGATCTAACCTAGGGTTTCATCTCTTGACATTGACTTCACCCACTCTCACTAGGATCAAAAGGTTTGAGTGGATAAACCACCTTCTAGTGATGGAGTTACACATGGGATGTATCTATACTTTGGACATCACACTACACTAAGTGAACATCAGGATGTAGTGGTTGCAAAAAAGACTAGACCTTTTTGCAACAAGCCAAGTGCCATAGACACCCAATTTTTGTGCTTTTATTTTGCATCATTTGATATGAAAGTCAATGTGTAATTGATTCCCTTAAGAATGTTTGAAAACTTGTATATCTTAGACAAATCCCCACTTATTATGGAAGTATTTTTGGTGCAAGGTGTGCCTCAAATTCCATGTCGTAGTACTATCATTTGAGATAAGCGGGGGTGTAGAAACCCTAATATATAATGTGTATTTACTTTTGGATGAACACTTAAAATCCTCTTAAATGATGTATATTGATGGATTCTAACAACACCAAGAAACCTTGTTAGTTTAGGATCTAAGAGTGATTAATTAGTTGGTTTTATCCTAGATTACAAGTTTTATTTGGAGTCAAAACTTGGTGTGAATATACGATACAAACCAAAATACATGGTATTCATTTTCCTTTGAATAAAGAGGGGTTATGCTGCCCATGTGAATCATCAATTTTCCTTGTTCAAAGTTCATCAAATATTGGAGTCATATCATCCACTTTGGTATAGTTATGTTTCCCAATTGAGTCTAGACCTTTGCCAAAGTTGTTTAAGTCCTTTATTTATAATCTAAATTCAAAATTCCACCTTCATAAGTTCATAGGGTTGATGTGTTAAGTGGGTTCACCATTTACACTAAACTTGAGGGAACTTAGGTTAAATTTCCAATTTGAGTTGAAATTCATTTAAGACTCATGATCATTATCACCACTTGATAGACTTAAGTCATTTTGTGGTAAACACTTGCACTTTGATTCTATGCACTACAAGATTTTAAGTTAAGAAAGGTAGTGTTATGTTGTAAAATATGTGTAAAACTATCTTTGCCTTAGAGAGTTTTTGAAACAAGAATTTTGTCACATATTAAGTAGTCTAGCATTGTTACACTACCCAAAACATTTTAGATATTATTTTATAAGCCCTCTTGCATAGAGTTCAAATTTGTTCTTTCCTTTTCAAACCAATTTGAGTGTACCTTTGTGAACTTTTGTCTGGCATAGTTACATCATTCACTTTTGTCTAGCTTATTTGTCAAAGGAACCAAGTTTTATACCATTATTTGTGAGAAAATAAACTATCTCTAAAGTGCCTTATTTTTCATACCTTATACCTATTTGATCGAGCCCATGTCCAAGAATCAAATCACTAGTGTTTGTTAGAAGTGTTTAAAATATGTTAGATTAAAACTTTCATCTATTTCAAAGTCTAGATTTTGATGCCATTTAGCTAAGAGTCCTAGCACATGCCTTATTTGAACCTAGCTTTTGATGCCATGTTTTGGCCAAAAGACCTAGTAAATTTTAATTTCATAGATTAGATTGATCTAAAACACTTTGACCTTAGCATTTGGCATTTTGATTTTTTGTTCATTCACTTAATATTTTTTATGTAAGAAATGTAACATCAGACACTTAACGTTAGCTTGAGTTATCATAAATCTTTGCATAAACCTTTTTATCCTTTTGATGAATCTAGACCAAGTTTGAACATCAGCTTTTAGACATTGTCTTTTTAGAGTTTGTAGAACTCTCTTCTCTTTATAATGTAAAACATTGACTATGGATCCCAACATGTAATCCTACACTCATACTGGACTCTTTTACACTCTAAGGATTAGTAATGTAGTTGTGTAGGAAGAAATAGTGTAAGACTCCTATGTAATAATATTTATTATGAGATGGATATTTATCCCTCTTATAATACTCAATTAGGGGCACAAATCCAAGATCCATAGGCTAACTATTTGGGTAGTACACCACCTTATTCAAAACAATACCAAGAACAAACTACACAATACTTATCCATAATACCCATAACTAACGAACCAGTTCTTCAATAGTCATACTCTACTAATACACCTTGCACATATGGTCCATTTTTATTTGAGCATCATTTATTGGAGAACAAAGATGAGATTTTAGTTTGAGAATTTCCAAGTCTAGTAAGAATGTCTCACAACATAATTTATGATCAATTTCCAAGTTTTTGATAGATTTCTCCCATGAGAATTTCCAAGTCTAGTAAGAATGTCTCACAACATAATTTATGATCAATAGGATTCTTCTAGCAATCCTTTGGATCTAGTCCAAAAAACATACCAGGACCTTAATATGCCTAACAAAGGCTAAAGCCTCATGGAAGACCAATTTAACCAAGTGCAGATGACATATCAAACCTACCTAAATCTAGCATGCAATTTCAATCAGATGACCATGGTGAGAAAACTTCAAATTGACTTAGTTCCTTCAATAGGAGTTTTGATAGAGTTAATTGGTCAAGACAATCAGACTTTAGACCTTTTCATGTAAAATTATTTAGTAGACAACTTGTTGCATATGCCAATTATTGAAGAATTGTCTTCTACTTTTATGCAAAATAATGAGCAAAATATAGTAGACAATATACAAGTAACATCCAATCCAAATCAAAGTGATACTAACACACAAACAACTAGTCAACAACATGTGCCTATAGTTAATACCATGAGTTGACTATCATACCAAGTAGTAATATTTTCTACATTCCAAACTCAACCAACTACTTTATCAATCATGCAACCAATAGGATTAGGTTGTCAAAAAACACCCAATGTCACACCTCAATAAAAGAATGTGATAAATCCTACTCCTCCTCAACATGGGATGAGTAGTATTCCACAACAACAAGCACAATATAGTGTCCCAACACAATAGAGGCTGAATATACCTCAACAAGGGGTAACTAATGTTCCACCTCGTCAGGTAGTGACAAACATACCTCTTCAATTGCAAATTAGTGTACTAGTCTAGAACCAAATGATGACTAGCCAACATTATGCAAATATTGGTCAATGATAGATGTTGAATCTTCAACATGCAGTCACTTTTGAACAAATATTCATGTAATAAGGAGGCTCTAATGTTTCTCAAGTACCTACTAGGCAATAATTTGTTTAAAATGTGTTACAAGTTCAGAGACAGGGTCTTGGTTCATAATTTCCCACTCAATAACAAGGTTTGATTAGTCATCAACATGTCCCTTTTCAACCACAGTAGGAACAATATAGTTATATCCCTCCCTTCCAACCATAAAATCCTCCAAATCAAACCTTCATAGCCAACCCAAACTAGAATTTGCAATTTCAAGTACATCCTAATCCATGTATGCATATTCTTGGTCTATTTCCCAACCAAACTAACATACCCTTATAGATATATCCATCATACTCCGGTCAAAATTTCCCACTTATGACCTCCAAACCATTTACCCAAACCAATGTTTTCCCTCAAACCAATGTTCCCTCTAGTTTCCTATCCCAAGAATTACAATAGATGAAGGATGCAATTGATACCATTCTAGCTAGAAAATAGACTAAAATGTTTAAGTTGGATGATGTGTATTATTATCCATTCAACATGGAGTACTTACAAATACCATTTCCACCAAGATACAAACCACCAAAATTTGATAAATACAAAGGGAAAGGTGACCCTAAGGCCCATTTAGTCACATGTCAAATAGTGGCATATAGTGATATATACCTTTTGTTGTTGTTTCCAAGGAGCTTAGTTGGAAAAGACTTGGAGTGGTTCTTAAAGTTTCCAAAAAATTTAGTAACATATTTTGATGATCTTTTTGATAAGTTTGTGCAACTTTTCCTATATTCTTGAACATGAGATTTCATTGGTTGACTTGACATAAGCAAAAAAAAAGTCAATGCAAGTTTTGAAAGTTATCTACAGTGATAGAGAGACCTTGCAAGATGATTCACCTATAATTTACTAGATAAAAAATTAGCCATTATGTTTACTAAAAATTTACATTGTGAGATAGCTTATCATCTAGAACTACAATGTGCAAATTATTTTAAGGAGATCATTGATAAAGGCTTGTTGATTAAGAGAGATCTTATTAATAAAGGGATTATCAAGGTACCAATCAGGGAAGTGGCCAAAAACAACTTCCAATCCAAGTGCAAGCATCAAAACTAACACAACCTAATAACCAAGATAGACCAAAGCAATTCAATCACAATAGGAATGTTGTGGGTAATGGAATAACTGAGTCACATCATGTCCAAATAGTGCAAACATCATCTACACCACCTTTTTAGCTCACTCCAACCCAATAAACTCTTCAACTAATGTTGCAAGCACAACAACCTATATTATTTCAAAACCCTCCTCTAAGGAGAACTGTGCCTATGCGTTGTGTCTTTAGTGACTTGGGAGAGCCTATTGGGTTTGTATTTCAAAAACTTGCCACTAATAATATAATTATTTGGCCTATACCAAATTATTATCTATAAGGCATTCCTTATCCTAATTGGTACCATGAAAATGAATTTTGTGAATATCATCACATCAACAGAAATAATTTATGAAGATGTGTGCAAAGCAAGCATTTGATTGAGAATATGTTGGAGAATGAGGAGATAACATTGGATAATGGTTCTTAAACCTCCAATCAAACTCTTGGGATTTATAACCCAACATAACACCTAGTAGCAATATAAAATCAACAACAAAAACACTGGTTAGTGTAACAAAAAAATTAATAGTATCAAAATCAAAGGGACAACTAGTAAAATCAATAACAAAACTAAAAATGTCAGAACAATGGACAAAACCAAGGTTAGAATGGTAATAACCACCAAACCTACCATATAGTTTCACATGACTATAATATGGTTATAGGTCATATTACAGGGGGTAGCATTAATACCATCTCTATTAATCCTAGATTGAGCACTAATCAATCTAGACCATTATTAAACAATAACACTCAACCAAATTACATGGATACTCCTTTTTCTTGGGATTGCATATAGGCAAACCAAAAAATTGAGAATTCCACTTTTAGACCTTATACTAATACTCACCCTTGCCATGTGACCACATACAAGTGTACTAACAACTGAGACTTGTCTTATTTGGTCGCACACCATTCCCAACATTTGTTAGCAATCATGGTGTAACATCTAATCCTGATTGTGTAATCATAACTCAGAGGTAAAATATTACTATCCCAGGCCCACAACCATCTACCACTTTACCTATTATTAAACCATCCATTTAGCCTCAAAATAAACCATTCATCATTGACCAAGATAAGAAGTTTGATATTATGGAATAATTACAAAAGACACCAACATAGATCTTTATTTTAGATTTGTTTCAAATGTCAACAATATAAAAGAACATTTTGAATGAGTTTTTAACCTAATCCATTGTTTCCAATGAAATATACCCTAATAAATTTCAAACTTTGGTTGGACACCTATCTCTAGCCCAATAAGTCACATTCAACCAAAGTAATATGTCTTCCCTTGGTCTGCTCTATAATAATCCATTGTACATAGAAGTTTATATAAAGTGGCATAAAGTGAAACATGTCCTTATAGACAATGGATTAGGCCTCAACATAGTGTCTCTAAAGCTCATCAAGCCTTTTGGGTACACAATGGTAGATCTCTAGTAAAAAATTATAACTATCAAATATTATGATAATCAGGGGAGAGAATCACAAGGCACCATTATCTTACCAATTATCATTGGCCATTTGACCCATGATACACTTTGATATGTGATTGATCTTGAGTTATCATATAATATGCTTCTAGGTAGGCCTTGGTTATATGAGATTCATGCAGTCCCATCAACATTACACAAATGTATAAAGTTCTCCCACTCAGGGATGGACGTAAATATCCTAAGAGATTTGCATCTATATGAGCATTACAAACATCTTGAGGCTGAGTTTCAAAGATACAACTACCAATACAACATGAATCCAAGTTCCAAGTTGGATAAAGGAAAGGCCATACTTATTGATTCTTCAAAGGATAATTGCATAGATCTTAATACCTTAGATTCCATTTCCCACATGTGACCTCCTAAAAATTCCAATCATTTTATGATTTTAACTAATGGCCTAGGGGAGTATGTAACCCATGATACCTTTCATATTGCCAATATTCCTTAGTATCCCAAGAACTTTGGAAGACCTAAAGTTACCTAGCAAATGCATTGTTAATGAAGAGGTAAAGATAAACTTCATAATCTAGGACCAGTCATGTTCATACTGGCATCTAGCCAAGAACAAGACCCTCTCAAAGGAGATGAATCATGGTTGTAAAATGACAAATTGGTTGATTGTTACAAGACAACCAAGTATCCTATTCCAAATAGGATCATGGAACATCAAGATTATGAAGGAAGAGGCATCAAATCAAATCAATAAGGAACCATTTATCTAATTTCCATGAATAAGTACAAAAGACCTTATTGACTTAGATTTAAACCACTTAGGGGTGACCCGCCATATCTTATTCGAGTTTAATCACTGGTGGCTAGTGATGATGATGTCGCTAGTGAATCAAATTTTGATCATAGCCTCACCTTTGATGACCTAGATGAGACTAACCTATTTGATAACAATGCCATTTGTACCATTACCCCAGTCATTCATCACAACCCATTGCCATTATACTATCCCTAACTAATAGATTGGGACCAACAAGAATATAATTATCTGATTGATGAGTTTTAAAATGATGAGGCATTCTATGAATTTTTAAGCCTTAGAGATAACGTTCTATTGGGATATCATAAATCAAGATTCTCAATTACATTGGAATACCCTATTTTGGAGAGAGGGTGAATACCCTTAGCCTAAAACAAATAAATAAAACATTGAGGTCCCCAAGTGAAAACCTCTTTGAGGTACTTTCTAACTAGGGAAAAAGTAAAGATAAAGGCTAGTCTAGTGGTGAAAACCTATTTTAGGTGCCATTAGATGGGGGTGTTCATTCTTCTTCAAATTTAAACCAGGAGTTTACCAATGATGAATTTGCCTATGGATCTGAGTTCAATTTTGAAAAATAACAAGTGTTTGATCAAATTCTTCAATAAATTTTGACTATTTTTATCACATGGCCAAATCTCTCATTAGGGGACTCAAATTCATCATGCATAGGAGAAGTTGAAGAGCAAGACCTAATAGAAGACCCTGATATAGTCCAATAGTTCAAGTCTTTGCCTACTATCCTAGAAGATGGTTCAACCCTTGTAGTCAAAGACATAATAGAGGTAAAAATCAAGACTAAAATGGATACAATCAGGTGCATCTCTCATTGAGGAGGAATGTGAAGTCTTTAAAACTTTTTTGAGAGAATTTATAGATATCTTTGTATGGGCTTATTCTGACATGCTAGTTTTGGACCCCACCTTAGTTATACACTACCTTATGGTCAATCCTGATGCCACACTAGTGAAACATAAGCTATGTAAGATGAATCCTTGCATTTATATCTTGGTAAAGAAAGAGTTGGAAAAAATCTTATAAGTAGGATGTATTCGATCCATTAACTACTCAAAATGGATATCTAAATTATACCTATTAGTAAAAATCCTAAAGGAATCAAAATCTATACAGATTTCCAAGACATAAATAAATATTTCCCAAAGAAAGAATTTCCATTGCCTAATATTTACATGATCAAAAATTCCATAGTGGGTTATGAAATGTTTTCACTCATGGATGGATTTTCAAGATACAACTAGATCAAAATAACACCAGAAGACCAACATAAAACAATGTTCACCACTCTATGGGGAACATTTTGTTATCAAGGAATGTTGTTTGGTCTTAAGAATGTTGGAGATACATATCAAAGGGACATAACCATCATATTCCATGATATGATGCATGATATTGTAGAAGAATACGTTAATGACATACTAGGTAAATAAAAAATTAGGGCTGACCATCCAATAGTGTTACATAGAATATTTGAAAGACTACATTAGTACACATTTTGATTGAATCCAAAGAAAGGTGTGTTTGGAGTAACCTCAGGAAAGTTACTTGGCTTCATTTTGTCTCGTATGGGAATTAAAGTCGATCTAACCAAAGTCCATGCTATAATCGAGATGATGCTACCAATCAATTTGAAGAAACTCTATAGTTTATAGGGTAAGATCCAATAAATCTGATGCATCATCTCTCAGTTAGAATATAAGTGTCATCTATTTACACATATTCTAAAGAAGGTAGTTGTATTTCACTAGGATGATCATTGGAAAATAACTTTTCAACAACTCAAGGACTATCTAGCTAATCCACTTGTTTTGTTACCTTCTATGCTAAGAAAGCCATTATTATTGTATTTATCAGCTATCGATAATTCCCTAGGGGAGATTTTGGCTTAACATGACAAAAATGGAAAAATAACATGTAGTATACTACTTAAGTTGTACTTTGCTCACATATGAACATAACTATGCACCTATTGAAAAAGCTTGTCTAGCCATGGTCTTTGTAGCTTAGAAACTGCACCATTACATGTTAAACAATAAGACCATGGCCATTTCAAAAGTACATCCACTCAAGTATATACTATCTAAAATAGATTTACAAGGCATAATGGCTAAATATATCATGCTTCTTAGTGAGTTTGACATAGAGTATGTAGATCAGAAGGCAATCAAGGGAAAGGTCCCTGCAGATGAACTTGCTGAAGCATCTCTTATAGACATAAAACCACTCACATTTCAATTTCTTGATAAATCCATAATGACCATAATTAACAAACCTATTGAAGATAAATACTAGAATCTATATTTTTATGGATCATTCACAGTACATGGATTGGGGGCAGACCTCTTATTTTTTACACCACAGGGGGATCTAATCCCTAAGTCATTCAGGATCAACTTTCCTTATACCAATAACATCATTTAATATGAATCACTTATTATAGGGCTTGACCAAGTGGTTCAATGTAATATATATTATCTAAAGGTTTATGGTTATTGTTTGTTAATCATCAATTAGATTATAGACCATTTTTAGACCAAAGATGACAAGTTGGTTCTATATAAATCCATGGTTGATACTCTCAAAGAAACAAATTGCTAACATTTAGTTTGAGCATATACCAAGGGCTAGTAATATATCTACATATGTCATGGTTAATATGGGCTCTCTAATTTTATAAATAGACAAAGCTAGAGACTATCAATTCCTCATCAAGAATTCAGTCACACTAGCTCATGAACCTTCAACTATGGCAATGATATGTGATATTTTTGGTCCTAATTTTATCTAGTATTAAAAAATTTGTAACTATATTCATGAACAAGTTATACACCTAACCTATCTTAAAAATAAATCAAAGCCTTTAACTATCACTCCACTCATTATACTCTACTTAGATCAACCCTTTACCACTGTAGTTTTGATGGTACTCTGCTTCATTATTTAAATTTGATAGAGTCTACACTAGCGTTAAGAGAAGTTCATGAAGAGGTATGTGGAGCTCATTATAATAAGGTAGTTCCTATCCACAATATATTGTGTATTGGTTATTATTTTCCCATGATGGATGCATATGCAACTACATATGTAAATAAGTGTGACAAATGTCAATGACATACTAATCTGATTCATGCCCCGACCCAAAATTTGAAACTAATGTTGAAACCATGGACATTTTATACATGGATACTCAAATGCATTGGGAAGATCAACCCCACTTCATATAATGACCATAAAAATATCCTTACCACCATTGAATATTTCACTAAGTGGGTTGAAGCTATACCCCTCACTTATGTGACTGGAAAGCAAATTTCCAAATTCATCTTCAACCATCTCATTTGCCTCTACGATATCCCCTCTGAACATTATATCTGATAATGGAGGATCATTCAAGAATAAGGATGTCAAAAAGATATGTACCAAATATAACACTACAGAAAAAATTTTTATACAACATATTACCCTCAAGGTAATGGCCAAGCTGAAGCATCAAATAAAACCATTGTCAATATTCTAAAATAAATTATCAATGATACAAGTCATGATTGGCACCTTCAAATATTCCCAACCCTTTGGGCATATTTTAACAATCACCATACTCATAGGATCCACTCCATATTAAATTATTTTATGGTATTGAAGGCATTCTTCCCATTGATGTTGAGTGACCTTCACTATGTATATCTTTCAAGCATGCCCTAGATGATCATGACTATTGAGTAGCCTGCCTGCAAGAGTTAGACCTACTTGATGAAAAATGTCACAACTACACTCAATAATATTTAGGCATATCAAAATTGACTCAAAGGCCACTACAATTGGAATGTCAAGTATATAAAATTTAAACTTGGTGATCTTGTTCTTAAAGAAAACTAAAAAAATACCATAGATAAAAAGAAGCATAAAGGTAAATTCAAACCAAACTATATAGGGCCTTTCATCATTACTGTAGATTATGGATTAGGAGCATAAAGAATCACCACACTAGAAAAATATGAACTTACTAAGTTGATGAATATTATTCACCTTAAGTGATACTATGGTTGAATACTAGGGTGTATTTCCTATAAGGACTATTTTAGTTGTGCTATTTTATCACTATTATTCTTTGTACAAATATCATACTTGTCATTCCTCTTAGCCCATTACATCCCCTTTAATATTTTGTTATATCAACCAAACATGTTCTTAATCCTATCTATCTTGCCCATTTGACCCTGGTTTCACCATTAGTTGCACCTTTTAAACACTAAGGAATCTGATCAATTTCATCAGTTATTTCAAGTACTTCAAACAAAGATCATATTTTGGAGTAGTATGATAGAAGTTTTATTAGTTAAATCCTTAATTTTCTATTCCTTTCTTATCACCAGTCTTGTTACTAATTATACCTACCTTTGGGCAAATTAGTACCATTGATCTATGTTGTTATGTCTTAGTTATAACTATTTATGGGAAAATTAGGGGTAACATTTGTTTATTACATCTTGATGTACCAACTTACTATTTCCTATGACATATTATGCCTTTTTACCAATTATGTCTATTTTATTTGAATTAATGGCTATGCTAGTCAGGTTCTTATACTATAAAAGTAGAACTATAGTGACATGAGGTCCTACTCTGGGACTATCGAGGCAACATTTGATACTTGTTGAGGTTATCTCAGTCACCCTTCCCACCATGCTCTTGCCTTTTTATGAGTAACCTAAGTTTAAACTCTCTCACCATTTTTTGAGCAAACCTAAGTTTGAATGCTCTCACCATTTTATGAACAACCTAGGTTTGAATGCTCTCACCATTTTTTGATCTTGAACCTTTTAGTGTCTCATCATTTTTGATTGAGTTGAGATACTTCAAAAATTCTAAAAACATTTGTAAAATCTATACAAAAGAACAAAAACACCAACCACTTATTTACCTTAAGGATTTTAGGAACCCTTACTAAGTTGTAAAAAAATCACTTGTTTCTTAGTTTTTGCATCTTTTTTGGCCTTTTTCTCTCACACAATTGCCATTTTACAAGACTATTCTTATTCTTATATCACATCCATTCTATTTGTTTTCATCAATTATCATTTTCTCCCATTCCTTAGGAGAACTACATTTGGCTTAAAGTTTTTGTTGGATATTACATCCATGGATCTATGTAGGCAACATCCACTTACATAGTGCATATGGAGACAACTCAACCACCCCCTTCCATTTCTTCTATTACCTCATTTTATTTGTTTCTTAAGTTGTCACCTATTTTCTAGGGGTAATGTTTGTATGGTTTTTATTACATTGTTTATTTGTTTGTTTATGCTTATTTTGTTTGTTTATTTGCCTATTTGTTTACTTTTAGCACTATTACCTTGATTCAATCTATGTGCATTCATTGGGTGATTCCTTATGCACAACTATACTTGATTCCATCTATATTCATCTTCTAACACTGACATCATGGTTTTTATCATTGGTGCATTGTTTTCTATTTAAGTATTAGATTATGGGAGTCAGTTCTTATGCATATTTAAACCAAGTCTTCATGATGCTATATCATGATGCCTACCGACATATGCTACAATAAACCTCAACTTCAAAAAGTCTATTCAGTAATTGTGGCATCAACATCTCTTCAGTATTGACATCCTAATTCACTCCTAATCATATCCTAAATAGAGTAATTAACCATGAAAGAATTTAAACCTTTATTAGTTTAGACGAGCATCTCCCTACCAATAGGTTATTCCAATTTATCCTTACCTTCTATGATTCATTTACCCTCATCATTAGTCAATCAATCATGTTTTCCATAATCAGGGCCCAATGATTACAACCACCATGGGCAAATCATTGAACACCATCCCACTTGAATTTCTCAATGATTATAACTACCTTTGAGAAAATCATTGTGTTGTCACCACTTTCCTTTTTTTTCCCATATAGGGGCACATTTTTATCTTGTTTGTCTATCCTAACTGGGGCAGCTCCATCTTCTCAATGATTATAATTACCTTTGGGTAAATCATTGTGTTATCATCCCATGTTACCACTATCAAGGTATAATACTTATAACCACCTTTGGGAAAACCATTTTATATCATCCCACTTCCATTCTTAGTGATTTTGAATAATTTTTCAAAATCATTATGTTTTCATCCCATCATCTCTCCTTTCTTTGGTCCCCTCATTTTGCTTCTTTCTTTTCAAGGGACCATTTTCCAACCTACTTATGCCAACCATTCCCTCTAGGGGGCATCATATAGTTAGTTTATCATCATTGCAGTTGTAGGCATACATGAATTTTTCATTTTTTGAGAAGACGTTACTATTATTATAGCATGTAATGCCTTTCCAAAAGTTCAAATGTTGTCCCAAAAATTGTAGACACCTAAATTTGGCCAATAATGACCTCCAGTTAGGCTTTTGACCAATTTCCACCAAAATGTATAGTTTGGCCTAAAAGCACTAAAACACATTAAATGAGTTGAAATTGATATATTAAAGTGCTATTTTTGGCCAAGATATCACTAAATGGGACAATGTAATTTATGGGCTAACTAACTTTGATTAAATCATTTCAAGTCAAAATGTTAATTTTACACCTAGGTGATTTGGATTGTTATTTTCTATCAAATCTCTTACACGAGATGCATGCCTTTGTTATTTGGTGTTGAAAACATCCTAAATGTGATAATAGATCTAATGCATCTGACATCACATTATAATTCCAATCCAGTCAAATTTTGGACCAATAATAAGGTATTTTGATTAATTTGAGTAATTTATGCACAAAGTGCTTAATCATGCTTAATATCTACTTAAACCAAATTAGGTCTTAATTAAGAATTCCATTGAAACTTGTTGAATACTTATTTTTAAAAATGAATATTGAATATTTGCATCATTAGGTGACATCATTTTTTGGGAAGACATCCCTAGGCCATAAATGCATAAAATATAAAGGTTAACCCCTCCCATGCCTCATCAACACCTCCCATTCCTCTTAAATACCCCTATATCCCAAAAATTGATGATTCTATTTATAGATTTTTAATTACTTAATTGGATTAATCCTTAGCTAGACATCTCAATCTTGAGATGGATAGTTCAGGTTGATTTTAGCCATTTTAAAAAATCTATAAATAAGAGTCCTTGCAACATGAATTTTAAGCTTAACTTGTGTAAATTTACTGTGCCAAATTGATTCTAAATAGCTCTCACATGCCAAAGTTATGATGCCAAAATATTGAAGCCAAAGCTAAGCAAGGTGCCAAGGAGAGATGGAGGTAGTCAAGATTCCATTGATGTAGACTTCATGAGCACAAATCGAGAAAGCCACTATAAAAAAGAATTTGGAGCATTTAAGGAAGTTGAAGGATTCTTACATTTCATTATTTTTAGTTGTTCTTTTAATTTGTTTTTGTTATTAAGCTCACCCTAGTAACTAGGCATGAAGGTGTTAGTTTAGTGTGCTTTTGATTTGATTTATCCACTAACATAATACTTATCTCCCATTCATCATAAAATTCATAGTTCACATGATGTGTTAACAAACAAGTGTGAACACAGAGAAGATAAAAAATCTAGATCAAATGCTTATATGTGGCATGCAGGATATGAAAAAGTTACTACTACTATTGCTGATAAATAGAGTTGAATTGAGAGAGAGATAGGTAGAGTTGAAGTGATTGAATTATGTCAAATATAAAATATAGAGACATAAAGGAAGTGGGTTAGAGTGAAAGACAAGAGAGAGATGAATAACATATCATGAATAGTTATATATTAGACTTGTAATAAAGAATTAGAATTTGATTCATTTTATGAATCAATATTGTAATATAGAGTTGTAGCTCCATCAATTTGATTGGTAGGTGCTATTAGAAGAGCTGAATCAGTGCTCAGTTAGGGAGTCAATGCTTCCTTTGAGTAGGTACTCTTAAATTAGGGGATTGGTGTCTCCTTAAGGTTGGTGCCCTTAAACAATGTAACTAGTGAGGTTCTTAATTTTGTGGCTAGATTAGAATAGTAGATTCTAATAGCTATTTTCATGGTGGTTTTTCTCATATTGGGTTTTCTATGGTATATCTAGTGTTGTGTATATTTGTGTGTATGTGATATTTGCATATATTTTAATCTACATTAAAAGTTTTAAAAAGGACCAAGTTAGTCAATCTACTAATTCACCCCCCCCCTCTTATTAGATATTTGTGTTTCAACAATTGGTATTAGATCCCTAGTTCTTTAGAAGAAAATTAATCAGCTCATGTAGATCTTGGATAGTGAACACAAAATGGTTAGTCAAGAAGGCTCTTCCTCAAACAAAACACCTCTCTTTGATGGATCAAACTATGAATTTTTTAGCATTATAATGTAAGCATATTTATCTTCATTTATGTTTCATGTATGGACATCTACTATAAATGGATATATATCCCCTGCTATAACTCCTACTGATCATGCTTTAAAGAAGGCATATAAGAGCAATGATAAGGTAAATAATGCTAAATTTTGTGGATTGTCTAATTTAGAGTTTGTCAAAGTGATGAATTGTCAAAATGCACATGGTATCTATAAAAAATTAAAGATCATCTATGAAGGTGATGACAAGGTAAAGTAGGCCAAGCTACAAACATTCAAAGGCAAGTTTGAAAGACTTAAAATTAATGAAGAAGAGAAAATTATAGACTACCTCCTTAGAGTAGATGAAATAGTCAATGAAATTAGAGGCCTTGGAGAAGAGATGAAAAATTTGATCATTGTCAAAAAGGTTCTAATATCTCTAACATCAAGGTATGACTCAAAAATATCTACAATAGAGGAAGTAAGAGATCTAGATAAACTCACTATTGATGTGTTACATAGAACATTCACAACCTATGAGATGAGAATGGGAGAAATATATACCTTCAAAAGAGAAGCTACATTCAAAGCATCCAAAATAGTAAAGGCAAAAACACCTACATCTAGATTTTAGGATACTGATGAAGAAGAAGCCAACTTTATTAGAAGATTAAGAAGAGGGTATAGGAAGTGCAAAGGTAAGTTACCCTTTAAATGCTTTAACTATGTTAAAGTAGGACATTTTGATGCTAAATTACCTTATAAAAAAGGATACTCTAAGCAAGAAGAGGATAGTAAAAAGGTGAAACCCCACTACACCAAGAAGAAGAACTTTAAAAATAATAAGTACCTGTATACAAGAGAAGATAGTGATTCAATGGATAAAAGTGATAGTTCTAATGATGACCATAACTATGCTTTTATGTTTGAGGAAAAGGAAGTCCTATTAATGACATTAGGATCAACTTCTATAGATCAAGAATAAGTTAAAGACTCAGATGAATAAGAGGAAGGAGAAGTGGATCTAGAATGTGAACTCATCTATGCTCTAGATGAAATTGGCAAGCTAAGAAAAGAAAAATTAAAATAGAAGAAGCTTGTAAAAAAGGAGAATGAAAAAATATCTAAAAGTCTTGAAAAATTTGATCAGATGGTGGTCAGCTTAAAGACACAAGTTGAAGAGGCCAAAAGAATAGAAGATGTAGTCAAACTTGAACTACAGTCTAAATTTGGTGAGTGCATGACGTTAAAAGTATAAATAGTGGATTTGAGAAAAGAACTTGATAAAGATAAAAAATAAATAGACAAAGGTCTAACATTGAAAGGAGGATCAAACATTCTTGATGAATTGATCAAATCTAAAAAGCCTTTAAAAAAGAGATCTAGTCTAGGTTATGAAAAAGGGAAAAGTTCCATAACTTGTACATTTGCAAACTTATTTGACAACTTCAAAGAAGAAGGAGAATCATGAACAAAGATTTTTAAAAAAAAAAAAATAATACAAAGATAGACACAAGCACTACTAATGTGAAGAAATCTAAAGGAGAAAAGAATCCCAAATAAACGAAGAAGATCAATGAGTAAATATCTGAAAACTCAAGGAAGATGCAAAACACAAAGGTATATGATGCAGATGGTTACACAAGAGTGAGAGACTTGAAGAAGCTAGAGTTTAGAAGAGTTCCTCATCCTACATAAAGAAATGTGATGAATAGGTATTACTCATCTTTATATGGTTATTATTATACCTATAATCATTTTGGTCATAGGGCTAGTGATTGTAGATTTGTACCTAGAAGAAGAAAAAAAAATTGTAAGTAGAAATTCATTTTCACCCTTGTTAGATACAAATGTAATATGCTATAATTACAATAATTTTTATCACATAGATAAACAATGTAGAACAAACTTTGTAAGACCAAAAATAGAAAAGAAAATCATGCCTCCCAATGTGAATAAAGGTTTACAAGTCTTTGAAAAAGGGAAAAATAGGCCAAATAAGAAACCCAAGGATGTGTGGAAAGTGAAAGAACAATCTATGATAGCTCAAACTGCACTCCATGCTATGGAGCAAAATTTATGGGTAATAGACAATGGTTGCTCAAAAAATATGACTAGTGACATGAGAAAGTTCATCAAACTAAGAAAATATAAGGAAGGATCTATCAGCTTGGGAGACAACATTACATTAAATATTTGAGGTAAAGTAACCTTGAATATAGATGGAAAACTATCTACACATGACGTTCTTTATTTTGAATGATTGAAACATAATCTACTAAGTTTTAGCCAAATGTGTGACATTGGATATAAGGTCACATTTAATGTAGAAGGATATAAGATAATAAGATCTAGAAGAGTAGTTGATGAAGGGAAAATAACTAAAAGAAATATCTATAATCTTAGTGAAGTGAATAGAAATAGCTGCCTGATAGGAAAGATTGATGAGAGTTGGTTATGGCATAGAATAATATGCCATGTCAATTTTGACAACCTGATAAAGGTGAGCTCAAATAATGTGTTAGACACATGCCTAAGATAACCAAACCTATGGACACTAATTGCAAGGAATATCAACAAGGCAAGAAAATAAGGGTTAGATTTCAAACAAAAGATTATGAAATTATAAAACATTTTGAATTAGTTCATACTAATATTTGTGTTACTACTAAGATAAGAGGATCTAAAGGAGAAAGATACTTCATGTTATTTTTAGATGATTAATCAAGAATTACATGGGTAACCTTTTTGAAGGAATTTGAAAGATTCAAGATCCTTAGGGCCATGGTAGAGAATGAGATAGGATAAAAAATAAAATTATTAAGATCTGATGGATAATTCACCTCAAATGAGTTCATAAACTACTATGAAAATCATGTAATCAAAATGCATTACTCTGCATCAAGGACTCCATAGAAAAATGGAGTTGTTGAAAGAAAGAACATGAAATTCATAGAGATGGCTGGAATAATGCTAAAAGAGGACACATTACCTAATGGATAATAGAGAGAAACAATCCAAATAGCAATATATATCTTGGATAGAGTTTAAATAAGGGTAAATAATGATAAAAGTCCCTATGAACTGTGGTATGGAAAGCCTACCTTTGTGAAGTATTTCAGAGTGTTTGGTAGTAAATGCTACATCAAGAGAAAAGAAGATAAATTGGGAATCTTTGAATCAATATGTGATGAAGGAATATTTCTTAGTTATTCCAATCAAAGCAAAGTCTACATATGTTACAATAAAAGGCTACACAATATTGTAGATAACATGAATGTCAAGGTTGAAGAAGGCTTGAAAAATGTTAAACTTGACAGAGAAATCTATAATGAAGAGCATGAATAAGTAAATGAAAAGACATCTCTAATATTTGTTCAAAAGGATCATACTATAGAGAATATCATTCATTGGCAATAAAAATGAAGGAGTTCAAATAAGGAGAAGAGTTTCAATGAAAGAGCAAAACTTGGGAATTAGTTCCAAGACCTTCAAACAAGACTGTAATAGGTAAAAATTGGATCTTTAAAAACAAGATCAATGAGGATGGAACTATTATAAGGAATAAGTCATGATTGGTGTGAAAATGATATACACAAGGTTAGGGCATAAATTTTGAGGAAACATTTACTCCAGTTGATAGATTGGAAGCTATAAGAATGTTTCTAGAATTCTCTATTTATAAGAAGTTCAAATTATATCAAATGGATGTTAAGGTTACTTTATTTAATGAGAACCTACATGAGGAAGTATACATAGAACAACTTGAAGGTTTTTAGCTATCAGAGTAAGAAAATTATGTGTGTAGATTGAAGAAAGCTCTATATGGTCTAAAATAGGCCCCTAGAGTATGGTATTCAAGATTAGACTAATAAATACAAAAATAAGGATTCAATAAAGGATGTGCAAACAATAATCTATACTTAAAATCAGAAGGTGAGCATATGTTATTTGTTGTTGTATATGTAGATGCCATCATTTTTGGTGGTAGTAATGATATAATGTGCAAAGAATTTTCTACCCAAATGAAATGAGAGTTTTAGATGCCTATGCTTATATAATTTTAATTCTTACTTGGTCTATAAATATCACAGATTGATGAAGAGATATTTATATCTCAAACCAAGTATGCTAAGGAAATGCTCAAGAAGTTTGAAATGGAAGACAATAAACTAGTGGGTACTCCCATGATAACCAGTTACAAGTTGAGAAAAGAGAATGAGTCCCTTGATGTAAATCAGACTTTCTATAGATCAATGATTGGTATCTTGTTATACCTAACTAAATCAAGACTTGATATCATGCAAATAGTATGCATGGTTGTAATATTTCAAGCTACTCTAAATAATCACATGTCAATGCAATGAAAAGGATATTTAGATATATCAAGATCACAATTAACTATGGTCTATGGTATCCCAAAAGTGAATATTTCACTTTGACAACATATACGTAGTCTAATTGGGAAATAAGTGTAGATAATATAAGAAACACTGGTGGTGGTGCATTTTTCCTTAGAAATATACTTGTTTCATGTCTGAGTAGAAAATAAGAGTCAATTACTCTTTCTACAACAAAAGTAGAGTATGTGGTAGTTATGGTATGATAGACTCAAGTCTTGTGGATGAAGAAAACACTCAGAGACATCAAGGTAGAGTAAAAATCACCTATCTCTATTCTTTGTGACAATTCAAGTTATATTAACATATCAAAGAATCCAGTGATGCATTCCAGAACTAAGCACATACCAATAAAGTATCACTTCTTAAGAAAAAAGGTTACAAATAAATAGGCCACAATGGAATATGTGCCAACTCAAAATCAAGTTTTAAATACAAAACCTCTTCTCAAAGAACAATTTGAGTATCTGAGATAGAAGTTGGGAGTGGTGGCTCCTACATCACATCACTAGATCCTAGTGATAGGGCATGAGTCTCGGGGGAGTATCAAAGAAGTCTTGTTAATCCCTGGAAGAAGAGAGAAAATGTAACTTAGGTATGCATATATTTGAAAATTTATAATGAGTTGATGATTTTAGATTCTTGGACAAACTCATTTATTTGATAAAGGTGGAGAAAAATTTGGAGAAACTATGAGAAAGTTAGAGTCCCTTTTCCATTGATGTCAAAGGGGGAGAAAAAGTGCAAACATTCTCTATAAAGTTTGAAAGAGTAGATCATGTGTCCAAGTTGAGTTTAGGAAAATTTTCCATTACCTAAGGGGGAGCAAGTTTGGTATGAATAGTTTTATCTCAAGTTTATCATAAGCCAATGTAAGTAGTGCTAGAGAAGGAGTAGAGTATTATAATATCAGAGTATTTAGTTTACCATCAATGCCAAAAGGGGGGATTGTTAGCCATATGATTGTCATTGATGTCAAAGGATTAGGTAGGATTGATGGAGAGAATAACATGTTTTATAGTTGCACAGTGCAAAGTTGTCATGCTTTTACAAAGACCATTTCTAGACCAATTGAAGAGTAATTAATAGAAGATCTATTATGGGTTTTTCAAGGGAATCTTAAATATATGGTCCATAGGTTTAGTTGAGAAGAAATAAACTCAGAATTGATTTATCTTTGCTCTCAAACATTATAGGGTTTCTTAGTTAGACCCTATGGGTTTAAGCCATGGTGTACACATGTATGTTTTATTTTTATGTTGACTAGCTATAGATGGTAATTGCTTACTTAAGTTATAACTTAAGCCTTCCTCATCAATATGTAACTGACTCCTTCAACTTAGAAATTATTGGATTGAGCAATGATCTAAGACTTTATATTTCCTAAGTCCTTAACTTAAGATTTGTCCCAACTCAATCAATGGTTAGTGTTTAATCATACATTGAAGATCTAATAAAGCATAGCAAAGTTAATTTTTCAAAGGCAATTATGAGTAAACATGATAGTGACAAGTTTCAAAATCATGAATATTGCATAGTAAATCTATGGAGTGGTTTAAATTCAAATGGTTAAGGATTAACATGGGAATGCCAAGTATCACAAGCATAGGCACTGATAGCAATGTACAAAAGGCATGTGAGGATGACAAATGTCATAATAGTGAGAACTGATAGCAAATGTGAATAAGGCATGTGAGGATGCCAAGTGTCACTTTCATGGAGCTTGTTAGAGATAAAGTTTTATTTTTTTATAAGATCGAATGGTGAGTATGTGATTGTGTAATGAAGATCTAATAGAATGAGTGGACTCAATGAGATCAAGTTCTTGATGTTTAATGACATAGAAGCAAGTTAAAGACTAAACTAATTTGATGAAATTGATAAAGCATATTAATTCCAAAGACTCAAGAATCAATAAGAGGAGATTAAGAGCTCAAGTTTTAACATTAAATAGAGGAAAAGTTTATACAACTTTGAATATCTAATGGCACATGGGAGCTCATATCAAAATATCTAATGGATGCATTTTAAAGTTGAAACATTAAATCCTAGAAGCATACAAGGATCCAATGGAAAACATGAGATATTAGAACTTGAAGAGGAAACTAAATGAGGATCATTAAATAATGACATAAAACTTAAGATCAATGGTCAGTATTTAAAGATTTATTCATCTCAATGGTCAAGCAATGGAACATGTTGGAAAGATGCATTATATGACATAGATAATGATTAAGATCATTGTGAATGATATAAATTGTGTAATATGACATGTGCATCAAAACTAAAGCCTAGTATATGCTAAATATAGTAATGAGACAAAGAATCATGGTGATGGAAATGAATTTAAGTCATGAGAAACTTGTTGTTCAAGAAATATGAACTAAGTCCAGAATTGGTGTGATGTGTTATAAAATAAGTGTGAACATAGAGAAGATGCAAAACCTAGATCAAATTATTATATATGTGTCATATAAGATATATAAAAGTTTTTGCTTCTATTTCAACTCAATAGAGTCAAATTGAGAGAGAGAGGCAACGATAAAGTGGTTGAATTGTGTCAAATAGAAAATATAGAGACACAAAGGAAGAGGGGGATAATGAAAGATAAGAGAGAGATGAAGAGAAGAGAATGAGAAGTTACAAATTAGAATTATAACAAATAATTGGAATTAGATTCATTTTATGAATCAATATTGTAATCTAGAGTTGTTACTCCATCAATCTAATTTGTAGGTGCCATCATAAGAGCTGAGTTGGTGCTCAATTAGGGAGTCAGTGTTTCCTTAGAGTAGGTGATCTTAAATCATGGGATTGGTGTCTCCTTAGGGTTGGTGACCTTAAACATTGTAACCAATGAGATTCTTTATTTTGAGGATGGATTAAAATAATATATTCTAGCAGCTATTCTAATGATGGTTTTTCTCATATTGGGTTTTCCATGGTATATCTAGTGTTGTGTCTATTTGTGTGTATGTGATATCTACATATATTTTAATCTATATTAAAAGTTTTAAAAAATACTAAGTTGGTCAATCTATTAATTTACCCCCCTTCTCAGTAGATAGTTGTGTTCCAACAAGATAACCTAAGCCCAAATTAGATGAAGCTTCAGCGTAAACCTGATTATTTTAGGATTTGCACTTCAAAAGGTTGAGTTTCAAAATTAATGAAAAAAGACTTGATTTTTCTAAGTTAAAATACCTAGACCAAAATAGGTAGTGTAATTACACATTTGAAACAAGAAGTATAACAATGGCTTGGAACTTGGTTTCAAAAGTGACAAGCGTTTTGGAATAGTTTAGGAAGCATAATGAATCTCCAAAATAATGGTATGATAATGGTTTTAGGACTCAAAAATACAAGGCACATTTTTGATACAAAATGGGTAGTGTAATGATGCCCCATTTTAAAAAGTGACATAATTAGTTTTGGAATAAAAATCTAATGAAACAAATTACTTAAAATGGGTAGAGTAACACATCTTAGACTAAAGTGGTGGGAAAAAATGTGATGGTTTTGGACTTATTTCAACTTAAAAATAAAAATAAATGATTTTAGTCTAAAAAACACATGTAAATCAAAGAAAATAGAAATAACACTAATGGCTCTTCCTATCCCTAAAATTAACATGGGTGTGCATAGTCTCTACCAAAATTTCCACTGATATACCCATGTTTGCGAGGAATTAAGTATTAATCCAAAAATTAAACATAAGTTTAGGTATATTTTTTATGACCCCTCTGTCTCTCAAATATTAATATGTGGTATGAACTTAGAGTGAGGAGCACTCGACATTTTTTAAGAAATTCTATAACATAGGGTTGAATAAAATATATAAGTTTAGAACACACTAAATGGTCCCAAGTGTGGCTAACTAAAATTACATCTCTTGGGTTTATACCTATTAATTTACTATGAAAATATCTATTACTTTACATATTGATTCCAACCATGTACTGATTAGTAGAGTCTAATTTTTAGCAAGACCTGATTCAAGTTTTCATTAGAATCAAAAAGGCTATCCACTTAGCCACCTATAAATCCAAGTATCATGTACCTAATTTATATACCCCACCATGGAGTGGGGTTGGTATGATGTTGGGAGATAAAAAATCTAAGTCAACACACCTATAGATAACTTGTGAGGGAGAAACGATCTCCCACCCATAGCCAAATGTAAGAAAAAAATTGGAAAGACTTTAGAGATCAATTCTAGGTCACCCAAGTTGCTTTGAGCTTAGGGAAAACATACACAACATTATTTATAACAAGACCAAACAAAAAAGGTAATAAACTAAGAAAATTTGGTCACTTGAGTTATTTATATGGGATGGGGGGAGAAAATACATGTAATAGTTTCTAATTTTCCACAAATAAAGAATATAGTCTAATGAACTTTGAAACTAGCTAATAAAAAAACATAAAGTGAAAAATCTATTAAGAGATCTAACTAAACTTTATGTTCCTTTTAATACCACTAACTAAAATGTGATTGAAATTTGGACCCCTTGGCCTTGTTTGCACTTGTATATTGAAAATACTAAAAGATAAGTATGATTAAGCTGATTTTAAACACAAACAAAAATGTATGTGAGATTTTGAAGTGTCTAAGCCTCTCTCTTCAGCTTAGTTCTTGTAAAAATGTTAGGGTTTTTTTTGTTTCTAGGGAAAACAAACATGTTATTTTGAGCTCTTAGGTTATTGTAAAACATAGAGTGAAGCCACTATTTAGTAGGGAAAAACTACCATTTTCACTAAGTTATTATTTTACTTCAAGTATAGACATAGATAGAGATAAATTTGGTGAAGTCACTGTTAAAAAGGGTGAAGCTACTAATTAGATGTGGCAAAGCTACTGAATACAAGCATAAAATAGGTAAATCCTTTTAAACCCCATATAATTTTACCTTATGAAGCCATTGTTTAGTAGATTCAAATCTATCAAATTTGAATAGCAAAGCCACCATTTATCAGGTCAAAACTATCATTTCAAAGCCACTATTTCTACCTAAATAAATATCACAAATAAAACATAAGACTGACATATCTATCATTTACATAGAAAATAAAATGACATTAATTTCAAGTCAAACTCTAAGCTTTAAAAATAAAATAAATTTCTCAAAAAAACCAAAGCTAGCATATCATTTTATTTGGCCATACAAGATGTGTGGTCCCATCAGGTGTGACATTATATATCTTAGGAATATGAATAGCACATAAATGATGATTAGTTCCTTGTTATCACAAATGATCAAAAATTGACCATAATAATAAACTAGAACTAAAATATTTTTTCTAAGAATTAGGGGAACATAACATAGTAAATAAGATCACAAAATGGAGATAAAAACAACACAAGTAATTTAACTCATTTGTCATATTTGATGTCTACTTATTGGCATAATGATGTTCATTCTTGGACTATGACAATTAGAGTATTCTAACAATGCTTCTCCATGGTGGTAGCACTTATCTAATGGTAACTTGTGTTTTGGTGTGAAGCTTTGTATAAAATAGGCATTATAACACTACTCTCAATGGCTTCTTGAAGGTATTTGTAATGTCCCTTACTTAGGGGCTAATTTTTTTCTACAAAAGCTCTGATACCACTGTGATGTCCCTTACTTAGGGGATCTTTTTTCTCAGCAAAAGCTTTGATACCACTATAATATCCCCTTTCAGTAGGGAATATCTAAACACAAATAGCTTTGAACAAAGATACAATTTTGCAGAATAAATTCTAAGCCACAGTAAATCTCTTAACTACCAAGTCACTAATCTTATTATTTGTCCAGATAGTTACAATAGATGTCTTCAATCATTCATATAAAATAATATCAAAATACAGTCTTAAAACCCTTGTCCTTTGCAAATCTGGTAATGAAACCTGAATTTTGGAAGGTCTAAACCTTTTTATGTCAACACATAGACGCCGACATCAGTTATACTACCGTCATCAGTCGACTGGGCGTTGTTAACCTGTCGACGTCGGTCTCTGTAGATCTCTCTCTACCAATGTCGGTCTCTGTGTGAACCTGTATGGATCTGTACGGCTTCGTACAGTCGCTAATAAATTACACCCTATTTGTAGGACCTCTGATTTGAAGATATATGACTCTAATACAAAATATCTCTATCTGTATAACTTATTTGAATCAAAACATAAAGAAATAAATACCTATAACACCTTGTGATAACTTCTGTGTGAATTTATCTCTCAAAAGAACTCAAATACTGTGATAACCTCTGTATGAAGCTATCTCTCAAATTGGCAATAGATCAGCTGATATTTCACAGCCTCTGAATTGCACACAATGAAGAGTTGATGTTCTCCACTGCAAATGGAATCCTGGAACCCTTGGCTCAGTCTTCACAGAAGAATTCTTCAAAATCAATAATCAATAATCAATGGCTAATCAATAATGGCCTCCATGAGAAACCCTTATACCCTCAAAAAGATATGCTTGCCCTAATTAGGGTTTCTTAAATTAGAATTAGGGTTTCTAATTAAAAATAGGCTAAATAATTAATATTTGATTAAATCAATCAAATATTAATATCTCCCTCAATACATGTCGAATCCTCAAACCGTTTAAATCTAGTGAACTAGGGAGTGATTCTACACATGACCATACCAAAATAAAGGTGCTCTACTGCATGTCAAATATCCCCAAATAATAGGAGCTCAGGCCCAATGTGTCTGAAATAACTTGAATGAAAACCAACTATAGAAATTCTATGAATTAAAGTCAAGCCAAGCTCCATTATGACCCTCTATCCATCCTATTAGCCTACGAAGGTTGCATAATAGGCTAATCATCAAGTCTATCAATGTCCATGAAAAAAGGGACATGACAATCTGCCCCTCTAAAAATTGCTTGTCCCCAAGTAATCTCAGAATAATGAACCACTCGATCCACTTGGATCCCAAATGTAGTTATGCTCTGCACAACTGTAAATCAATGTAAGTACCACCATGCTATGTGGAAGGCACGCTCTAACTCTGCAACAAATCCCAAATGGAACTATGCCAAGTATGGAGAATCCACACATTGTACCCCTATTGTGGTCAGCATATCTGATCAACTCCTGCTCTAAGTCATGCATCGACAAACTATCAATCCCATCTACAAAAGATGGTGCCAATCCATCCCATAATTGATCCCTCTATAAAGGTAGCACAACCAACTGTACCACATTATCATTTGTATGAGAAGAATCAATCTGGAGACTTGACTCCACTGGTATGCCAAATTCATTAGGACCAAGAACTCCCAAATCCTGAACATGTGTGTCAGTACCAACAACATGTTCCTCAGCTACAACTATAGGAATATACTCACAATCAACACTCAATGTACTAACCTTTGAGTATACCTCCACACTCTAAATGCCAACATCGGACTCATCCTCATCTAACTCTAAAGAAGCAGCTACTGAAACTATCTCATCATTACAATCTCTAGCTCTAATACCACTGTAATGTCCCTTACTTAGGGGCTCCTTTTTTCTACAAAAGCTCTGATACCACTATGATGTCCCTTACTTAGGGGCTCTTTTTTCTCAGCAAAAGCTTTGATACCACTGTAATATCCCCTTTCAGTAGGGAATATCTAAACATTGAAACCCTTGAACTTTGCAAATCTGGTAATGAAACCTAAATTTTGGAAGGTCTCGGCCTTTCTATGTCGACACACAGACACCAACGTCAGTTATACTACCATCATCAGTCGACTGGGCGTTGTTAACCTGCCAACGTCGGTCTTTGTAGATCTCTCTCTACCGATGTCGGTCTCTGTACGAACTTGTACAGATCTGTACGGCTTCGTACGACCACCAATAAATTACACCCTATTTGTAGGACCTCTGATCTAAAGATATATGACTCTAATATAGAATATCTCTATATGTATAACTTATTTGAATCAAAACATAAAGAAATAAATCCCTGTAAACCCTTGTGATAGCTTCTGTGTGAAGTTATCTCTCAAAAGACCTAAAATACTGTGATAACCTCTGTATGAAGCTATCTCTCAAATTGGCAATAGATCAGCTGATATTTCACAGCCTTTGAATCACACACAATGAAGAGTTGACGTTCTCCACTGCAAATGGAATCTTGGAACCCTTGGCTCAGTCTTCATAGAAGAATTCTTCAAAATCAATAATCAATAATCAATGGCTAATCAATAATGGCCTCCATGAGAAACCCTTATACCCTCAAAAAGATATGCTTGCCCTAATTAGGGTTTCTAATTAAAAATAGGCTAAATAATTAATATTTGATTAAATCAATCAAATATTAATATCTCCCTCAATACATGTCAGATCCTCAAACCGTTCGAAGTTGGTGAACCAGGGAGTGATTCTGCACATGACAATACCAAAATAAAGGCACTCCGCTGCATGTCAAATATCCCCAAATAATAGGAGCTCAGGCCCAATGTGTATGAAATAACTTGAATGAAAACCAACTATAGAAATTCTATGAATCAAAGTCAAGCCAAGCTCCATTATGACCCTATATCCATCCTATTAGCCTACGAAGGTCGTATAATAGGCTAATCATCAAGTTTGTCAATGTCCACGAAAAAGGGGACATGACAGTATTCCATTAGAGTAACCTTACACACAAAATCTTGTTGGCATATGGCATGGGTGCTTTTATTTATATATTTAAGAACTAATTATAATGTAAGGGAGGTAAATTAAATTCTAACTTTGGGTGAGTTTAAAATAACCTAGGTTGATTCAGGCTAGCCCTGGGTTGGGTCAAAACACTCATAAAATATTAACACCTCAGTTTTAGATGTTTGTGAGGCATGACAACTCACTTTAGATATTTGTGAGGTTGTAACTAATAATTTTGGAATATTTAGGAAATAATAAATCACTTTTTAGCTCCTTTGACCTTTGACTTCATATTTGGCTAAAAATTCCTTTTTTTATAAATGAAATTCACTAATTTGATTTAGAATTTTTGTTTAGTCAAGTTAGTTAAAATTTTTAATGTAATTAATCTTGATTAGTGCTTTTTGGATTTTTAAAATTGTTTTAAATTTTTTCAATTAATATTTTGATAGGCCAAAAGTGTCAAATTACTAGGTCATAATTTTACTAGGGTTAAAACTGAACTATGTTATTGGTGTATACATGTTAATATGCCAAATAAACTATCCTCATCACATTTATAAATAATTAAATCCCTAATACAAATGAATTTGGGAAGTTTAGGTTATTTTTAGGCTTAAATTGTGTCATTTGCTATAAATTGAACTGAATCTTGGTTTAGGCATGAAAGTGGCCAAAACTAAGTGTCTAATAACTCTTCCCTTTTTATAAGGTCTTGCTTAGCTATTCCCATATGTTTATTCCCATCATGTATACACCTTGTAAGTTCTCACCTATATAGTACTTCCATGCTAAATGTTAATATAATCACTAAATAACTCATACATGTTGATCTCTAGCCATTGATTGTCTAACATGCCATGTGCCCTTATATCATCACAATAATAAAAGTGAACCTAATCCGAAAAATAGAACCAAAATTTTTAACAGTATAGTCAAATAGGGCCACAACCATATTCACCAATTTCACCTTTTAGCTCCCACATTGGTATATCATGCATGATATAAAATCCATGTGAACTCACCTAAGGTGTGGAGAGAGATGATATGGGATGGGGTCATGTTAGTTATGTATAATGGGATATCAACATATAGGAGAGGTAAGATGTGGATATGATTAAATAAATTGAGGAATACATAGATAAATACTATAGGATAATCATGCGATAAATAAGTATTCAATATAATCTATTTTATTAGATTCAATCTTTATTGCATACAAAGGGATGAATTATCACACACAACACACCTGGTGACTTCACTCTATAATTCAAAGTTCACTCATAACTCGTATATCTCCTTAGTATAATATAATAATAATGATCTAATTTACTGTACTTTTTTTGGCTTACCATCTCTCACTTTCTATTATTCACCATTCTTCTACTCTACTTTACCAACTTGATTCCCTCTTTAACTTAGTTGATAGGTCTCTGTTCCATTTTTATTAAATCCCCTCCTTATTTTATTCTTGGTATTTTCCCACCCAATCCCATATTGGAAATTTTAACTTAGATCAAGGCAAATTACCATGTTGTCCATTATCATACCACCATAACTCCATGTTAAGATATATATCCAACCAATTCATCTATTGATTTGCCTTGAAATATCTTCTATAGTTCATGGGTCCACATGGTTACTTTTACGTAGGTCTGTTTAAACCTAATTTTTATGAGGATCTTGCTTGGGTAGATAGGGTTAATGATATATAAATGATAAGGCACAAGGGTGAATATTAGATCTACAATAGGCCAATTAATGTGCTAAACTTAGATGTATTATATGATGAATTTATTAAACTAAGATAAGATATTAATGAAAATAAAAAATATGATAGATATATAAAATTATATAAAAGTGATGTAATTATTTGGTTTTAATGTTAATGTAGATCTAGATCTAGTACATGCATAAAACATGTAGGTAAACAATTATGAAATAGTTGTCATATTCTAAATTTGGTGCCTCTGGCTCTCTAGATAGTTGTATCAGACCTAAATGGTTATGTTGATATTAATATCTGAGTTTGTATCTAGTGTATTATAAAAAATATATATTAGAAAAGGATTCAACCAAATGGATGCTTTTAGGTTTGGCTTTGCCTTCACTCTAGTGTATTTAGATCTAGGTCATAGACTATCACTCTTGGTGAAATGGTAAAACCCTAGATTTCTATCTTCAATGTGACCTTGGGGAAAAATGGGCTAGTGGACATATAGTGTTGAACTAACCCATAATGACCCAATGTCAAAGGGAAATTTATATTAGCCAATACTCTAGAAGAGGGACTTAGACTCATTTAGTTCTCCCCTACTTTTTGGATTATGTGTGAATCATGTAATGTGTAAAAAAAGTACAATGGTGACCTAACTTTTTAATTATAAAATATGACCTTATGACTTATCCTTTAGTAGATGTGTTATACCTATAACTATTTTATAAATAGGGAAGCTTTGATAAATTTATGTTCGGTAGAATGATTTCTGATAAGTGCGTTGGTCTCTTTAGTCTTTTCTAAGTGAGGAATGAATGAGTTTTGATATTATATTTATACTAGTTCTATTTATAGATAACTCACATTAAAGCACTTAGGCTAGCCATTGTAATACATTTCATTTACAAATTATATGAATTTAGTTAACTAGACAGTTGTGTTAGGGTAGGATAGCAATGTTGATGTTACTGTCTTCTTGGACTTTAGTGTCTAGGGAGCAAGAGAGTAGGCACAAGATCAAAGCTTACAAAGATGTAATATAGGTATATTTTAATCATTTTTTGAAAGATTTGATGTCTATGTCATCAATATAATGTTGGTCAAACTAAGAGATAGGAAAAGGGGCACAAGATAGAGCAGATATAAGGCTTGCAGAAGTAAGGCATATGCATGAATAAGAGGAACAACCAAGGTTTGATTTTTCCAAGTGTGAAAGAATGAGGTGATACATAATTCAAAAATATCATCTACATTTTCCCCCTTTTTAATCTAGTAATTAAAATACTATTTTAAAGGGAATGAATAAGTAACTAGGTGTGTATGCACACCTTATCTTTATGTGAGTTGAATTTGAGTGCTTTGTTGGAGACAAGAATATAACCAAGAGAATGTTACAATGTAAATTAATTGAATAAAATCTAGGTTAAAAATATATGAAATATATTAAAATTAAAAGAATAAGGTTTAGGAACACACCTCTATGTTGATGTAACCACCTTGCTTATTGGTAAGTTATTTTATGAAATAATTAATATTATTAGGATCTATAATTAAAATTATGATAAACATATATGAATATTTAAAATGCATATATCCAAAGAGATATATAGATATTTGAAGGCACATGCCCCCAAATTTGGAGTAAAATTGAGTTTCCACATGACAATTGACATTAACTTAACCGTATAACCCAATGAGACTTATAACATAGTGAGGTTGGATAATACAATCATATCCAACATAAAAAAATAGTAATATTGAGTGATTTAATCACCTCAACCATAAAAAAAAGGTAAACCAAATATTGTATTAGATTGGTTTGATAAAGTCTATAAAATTTTATGGGGTATCAGTGTGTGCAATAGTTTTAGAATCTAAAATTGATTTGAATTTTTTAATATTAGACACATGTTGCATAACATACACACCTTAGATATGCCTCATGATAAAAATATGTATAAAAATGGTACCATGTATATAATTTTACCACAATTATGAATCTAAATCATATAACTATTAGCTTTGATAATTAAAAAAATTGTGTAAGTATGGAGGACATCTTTCCAAAGCATTCCCTCAATATATATGGAGAAATATGAAAATTGATATAAGTACCAATGTGGAGGACATGTTTTCAAAATATGCCCCCATTGTAAATTGGAGATGTTGAGTACAGAATAGGTGTGGATAACATGCTTTTAAATCATTCCCCCACTGAATATATGAATTTATATAAGTGTCTTACTAAATGAAAGTATAGAACATGATTTTAAAAAATGACCCCATTGAATCTAAAAATTGTGAATGTGTGGAATCCATGTCCATATGACATGGCCCCATTGAATCTAAAAATTGGTATAAGTATCTAATAATAAATAAATGTTGAGAACATGATTCCAAAGCATGACCCCACTAATATGTCCCTAATTTGAGGTGAGGAACAAATATAACTTGGAATTTACCTCAGCTCAAAAGGGTAAGACAACTGCAAAATCTATGAATGTAACTATATATCATATAGAAGGAAATATGTCTAGATAAATGTATCATTGATGTGCATAGAACCAATGTGATCACATGTAGGACTAATATACATGATAATGATCATGGAAATGTATAGATAGTAACCGTAGAAACTCAACAATAAAATAAGCACACACATAAGATCACTCAAAATCAAATCAAAAAGTAATGGTCCAAGGAGACCACAAACAAAGGGCATGTTAAACTTCCACAAAATTGAATGGACATGATTTAGTCAATGTTCCAAAAGTAAAAAATAACATATTCAACTTTCCATATAAAACTAAATGACATATTCAAATGTCCAAGTAGGCAAACGTAGGCACATGGGTCAGATACAATGGAACACAATAGAATACTCAAAAAAGAAAGACAATATCAAATAAAAACACTTAAGGAAGTGTGTAAAGGAAAAATAAAAGAAACCAACATAAACATGTCATAGTGTCCTATGGATCAAATTTATTAGTAAAAAATGTCAAGTGCATAACATATCAAGTACCATGAGTGAGAAATAAGCATGGATAAGGCATGAATAAGTATATATGTATGATCAAACATGATTATTTAGTGTGATCATCAAATAAATTAAATTGTGTGTATAAATATTGTAGAATATGGATGCCTCTAATATCTTAGTAATGTGAGTGGAGGGAAGGGAAAACACCCATAATTATATCATGTATTTGTGTATGCCTATATATGTGTTTGTAGGCATAAATTATATGCTATCCCTCAAAATAGAACTAACACATAGATGCCAAGGAGGAAATAGAAAATGTATGTGTTGATAATGTTTTTGCTTTTTCATGTTTTTTTATATTTTTTGGTTTTAAGAATTCTAATCAAGGAAGTCCTCATCATCAAAAGACATAGGACCATTTATCAAAATTTTATAGTACATATTATAAAAAATGATTACATATTATTTAATATACTTGTACAATGGCTTACTTGAAGCTAATGATGTGGGCATATAATCATTTCCATCATTTGGCATACAAATCTATATGTCCATATCAAGAAAGGTAACACACATATTTGTAGTATCCAGCTTGCTTTTCCATTCATCTAGCCAATCTTGTCCAAGATTTAAGTTTAAATGGGGGTCATGGTATAATATTCATATCATTATGGTCACCATATGTGTACCTTAATAAATAGGTAACCAAATTTATCCATGGGATTCTGGTATCAATGAAGAGTATATGAGTTTATCCATACTATGTCCCAATTGTTTGAGGAATGTAGTTCCACAAGTTGTATATAATTTGTTTATATCAAATTGAATATGGAGGAAATATAAACCATTAATATTATTAATACTATTCAACTCTTAATTCTATGATCATTTTGAAAGATAGTTCTCATTCAAAAAATAATAAGGATTTTGCCTTTTGGTAGGTTGTGAAGCTTTTGAAGAATAATCGAAATTGTTCACATGGTTTATTTGCATTTGACATTTATAAGGGTGGATCAATGTTTTTAACTAAGATGGATTAATTGAGTAACAAACATTTAAATTCTCATCTAATATGGTTGTGTTTCCCCTCATCTAGATCTAGTGTTGTTTCTTCTCCAAGTGGAATGATCCTATATATCCTAGGCCCTATGGGTTCAAACAAGTTATGTGAAATGTGATCAAGTGGATCAAATTTTATCACACACATTTTCTAATCTATAATATCATTAGAATTATAATCATCACTATCATAGTAATTAAAAACATGCCCATCATTTTTCTTGATAATGACAAATAAAAGAAGCTCAAATGAAGGAGGTTCTTGTGGTTTTAATGGTTCCTTTGGTAATGGTTCTTGATCTGATGTGCATATGTGTGCATCTCAATATGTGGTACCTCATTTTAATCTAGAGATGGAGAAGCAATTTTACAAAACTCACCTATTTCATAAGTGTGTATGTGCTCAATAGGAATGCATTGTTTATGTGGTACCATTGTAAGATTGCCTTCAATTTCATATTGTATCATTTTGAAAATTTAGAAGGGTTCATCTTCAGTGGGAATTGTTAATAAACCCCCATCATGTATGAATTTTACACATATGTGAAGTATAGATGGGAAAAATTCCATTTAATGTATCCAAGTTTTACCCAAAATTATATTATAATCCAATGATTGAGACATTACCTAAAAAATAGCTGAAATAATTTTTGGTCCTAATGTCACATCCAATATAGTTTAACCAACTAGAGGACTATGTGAATTATTTAACCCTTGGTTATTCATAATATATTTTTGAATTAGATTGGTGTTAATGCCCATGGTAGTTAAAAATTGATATGAAAAATGTTTAGGCCTAATCCATTATCAATGAGCACCCTTTTGTTGCCCTTATTTTGTATTGTCACTTATATGAACAAAGGTAACTCTTGATCAACGATATCTTTAGATGGTAAGTCAATTAGATCAAAGGTAATTATTTTGGAATTGTTTTTGAGATATTCATGATATATACAAAATAAGTAGGCTCAATATTTTTTGTAACTTAAGTTTTGTGCAATGCCTCATAGAAGACATCTTTGTAAATATTAAATTATTTTAAGAGCTCAAGTATTGAAAATTTAGCATGTGTTTTTCTCAATAAGGTCATATCCTTTAGATTTTATCAAAATTTTAGGCTTAGGAGGCACTTATTATATATTAATATGTGGTTTTTTAGGTTGATCAACCTTACCTCTTTGAGTAGTAACAACATGGACTACATAATCCAATATAAGCCATGGGAAAATAATGGGTGTAAGATGGTTACTGTCATGAAAATAAGGATTGGGTAGAATAAATGGATGAGAAAATGGATGTTGGCATCTAAATATTGGCTCTATAGAATTTAAAGATAAATTTTGAAGAGATATGGAATGTTGTCTCTATTTTAACACTCTCATCATGCACATGAATTTTCTTAATAGTTTTTACAAGAAAAGTAATGTAAAAAACCATAAAAACTATAAGGTATTGTACCATGAAATAATTCTGATATATGTCCATGGAAAACATGAATACACCATTTATCAATTAGGGATCAACAACAAGAAAAGAAATTAGAAAACCCTAGTTTATCAGGTTCACCAAATGTTTAACCATAATTTGGATGAGGATACTACTTGGTTAGATATGGTTAAGGATATAGAAATAATAGGGCACAAGGATGAATACTAGATCTATATTAGGTAAATAAATATGCTAAAATCAAATGTATCATATGATAAATTTATTAAGCCAAGTTATTAATATAAATCACAACTATTCTAGATATAGAAAATGATATAAAGTGATGTATTTCGCTAGTTATGATGCTAATGTAGATATGTATCTAGTATAAGAAACAATTAGGTGGGTAGATAGTTCTATAAAAATTCTCAAATTATGGATCTAGTGCCTCTAGCTCTCTGGATAGTTATGTTAGGCTTGGATAGTTTCATTGATGATACTTTCTTAGTCTAATACTAGTGTCTTATATAAAATATCTATTGAAATAGGATGCAACCACTTATATACTTATATGTTTGACTTCACCTTCACTTGGGTGTATTCATATCTAGGTCATGGCTTTTCATTCCTGATGAAATGGTAAAATGATATCTTTCCATCTTCAATGTGACCTTGGGAAAAATGGGTTAGTAGGCACATAATCTCAAGATGGCTCTAATGACCCCACTATCAAAGGGCACTTCCTACATATACAATACTTTATAAGAGGGTCTCAGACTCATGTAGTTTTCCCTTACATGTTGGCTTGTGTGTGAATCATGCAATGTGAAAATCAAGTAAAAAAGTGACCTATATTGTAACTTGGAAAATATGACCTTATGACTCCTCCTTTAATACTTCAAACCTATAGATGTGATATACCTATGAATAGTGTTGAAATAGGGAAACTTTGATCAATTGAGTGTTTGGTAGAGTGATTTTTGATAAGTGCCTTGGTCACTTTAGTATTTTATAGGTGAATAATTAATGAGGGTTGATATTTTATTTATACCAATCTATTGGGAGATAGCTCACATTAAATCACTTAGGTCAAACATTGTAAGATATTTTATTTTCAAATTGGATGACTTTAGGGAATTAGACACTTTCATCAAGGTAGGATAGTAACATCGATGCTACTTTCTATCCTAAAAATTAGTGTGTCGGGATTATAAGAGAAGGCACAATTTTAAAACTTATAGAGGTGTAAGATAAGTAAATTTCAAATATTTTGGGAAAGATAAAATGCTTGTGTCATCAATATAAGGTTGGTCACACTAAGAGATAGGTCAAGGGGCATAAGATAGATAAAATGTGAGGATTATGAAATTAAGGCATGTGTAGAACTAAGAGGAAAAACAAGGTCTATATTTACCAAGTGTACAAGACTGAGGTTCTATATAATCAAAAAATATCATCTACAATGTCCTACCACTTTATTTTGGAGCACATGTTAACACAATTCTAACACTGACATCTACTTTGATGGAAATTTTGTTAAGGTATACATGTAAGTTGTGTGGTTTGGATTACATGCACCTCTTAGATAGTGGAATTAAACTCATTTAAAGTGTGAAAGTACACTATTATCTATTAATTAGATTATTTTAGGAGTCAAAAATTTATGTAAAATTTGAATACCTAACTATAATAGGTTACAACTGACACTACACTAAATCCATATGGGTTAGATTCAATAAACCTTTTAATCTACACCATCTATTTCCACTAAATATATACTCTATTTGTATACACATAATATTTTAAAAATTCATGAATTAATGATGCTTTATCTCTTTTAGGAACTCATCAAGTCTCAATCTCTTTGAGTACATGCCTTAAAGGGTGAAATGGGAAAGGTGTGGGCAGACCTTTAATACTTCTCAAGTTTTTTGTCCCCTTTATCACCACCTAAAGCTAATACAAGTCATTCCTATATGTTTAATTAAGATTTGACACACATTATTATTTAAGCAACTCACCACCTCAAATAGCCCCTACCTAAGCAAAACCCCTTTTTACCATCTACCAAATGCAATCAATTGGGTTCACCTAGTTATGGGAATAACTCATGTTATGGGGTTGAGTCAGTATAAGTTGACTTAGTTTGAGGCCTAATGGATATATTTCCTACCTAATAAGGTTGACTAGGATAGTTGTGTTATTTAAAATTATGAGAAGGCTTAGGGTTAATTAAAAACTATATTACCCCCTTTTATTTCATTTTTAAGAGAGAAAAATTCATTTGTGCTTCTTTATGGTCTAAATTTACACCATTCTACTTGAGGAGTAAATTCTTATGGTTTCATACTTTAAGGATAAATTTTGTCTTATTAAATCTTGAGATTAACTAGGAGGTCCTTAGATATACTATAATCTATTGTCCATCCTTAGCTTCTTCAATAATACAAAACAATCCCTTGAAAAGCGCCATTGGCCAAGGGAGAGGTTGAGGCTCAATGGGTTCATCTTCAAGGTAAGTATTCCCAACTCTTACTCTTTTATTTTGGTTTATAAATTTACATAAGTAATGGTTAATGAATATATTATCTCTCCTTGATTAAAATTACCTATAAAATGACTTGAGTAGAGTTTGCTTTTCATGTTTATTATTTATGTTTATCCCCCATTTATGCCACACGATTTAATAAGCACTATATTAGATTTACTTATTTTTTCATTATAGGCATAGCTAGGGTTATTATGTGGTGTTGTTTGACTAGAGGATTTGCAACCCTCTCTATCCATATCATGTCATAAGAGATCCCTTAGGTAGGTTTAGAGGATCCATATTTGTCATGACCTTGATTATATAACTATTTTAAAGTGGTATAGTTAGTTTATTTATCTTCTCCAAGTTAGTATTGATTTATAGATCAATTTCTCTTTCACTTTCATAATTCTGATGAATTTGATGTGAACTAACTCTTGCATATTTTTAATTTTTATTTTAAAACTATTGGATCAATTCTATCTGCTTAGTATAACACTCTCTGCATAGGTTTTAATATTACGTTGATTTGATTAACTTAGTTTGCATCTATGTTTAGGTCATATTATTATATATACAATTGGATTGATCCCAATGAACCAAATTAATACTCTTTATGCAAGTCTTTTAATTATGTCAACTTGATCGACTATGTTAAGATCTATTTTCAAGTTCAAACCCTCATTTAGACAACACAACTTAAAAAAAAATCAACATCTTCAACATGTTAGTACATTAATCAAATCAAATTCATCTTAATTATAAGGTTCAACTTAACCATACTAGTTATTTACTTTTTCAAAATTTTAAATTTATTTTCCTACTTTTTTAAAAAAATTAAATTTTCAAGACTACATTTTATAGTTTTTTAGTTCTATAAAAATAGTTTCCTTACAATAAAATAAGTTGATTTGATCAACTTAGTTCCACATTTTTTTGGTGTACAACTATTAATTCAACTTGATCAATTGCATTTATATTGACCTATCTTCCAACATACTATGTCGATATGATCAAACTTGTTATGTTATATTTGCATAACTTAGTTGACCTAATCGATTTCATTTTATTTTATCCATTTTAGCAAAGGAAATTAACCCACATTAATAGTAATTAATTCTTTTTAATTCTATCTTATTTTTTGTTTAAGTAGTGAACATAGTATAATTATGAATGTTAACTTATCAACTTAGTTACATTTCTCCCTGACACATTACCAAATAAGAAAAATATCAAATAAGAAATTAAACAATTCTACCCAAGTCTACCTACTTGGATTTCATCACCAAGGGGGAAATTGACTTAACTATTCTATTTGAGTATACAAAATTGGTTTATGGTATATTAGAAAATCACCCGACACCCTTATCATTGCAGGATTGTGAAGAGAGGGGGTAGACCCCAATACTAAACCCTGTATCATCACCATTATAGATCCATTTCATCCATAACAAACTTGAAACTAGATTTATCATACCTATTCTTAGGCCCCTTATAAATCCAAATGCCCTATTACATTTCAAGTCATAATTTAAAATATATTAGGAACATTCTCTTATTATATTAGAATCTACATTTCAGTATTGTTGCTTTTTATTTGTAAATTATACTTTTTATTATAAAACTTGTATTAGCCAGGGTTGGTACAAGGTTTGTGTTGTGTGATATATTTATATTGATCCAATCAACCTAGTTTCCTATGTGTTTAATTAAATTCTTTATAAATCAATACTCATTCATCTAGATTTATAACATTTCAAATTTTTACTACCTACATAAAATTATCAACCTATTCGACTCAATATCTCACAAAATTTTCTTTTAATCCTCCTAAAGAACACAATCAACCTATTCAACTCAGTATCTTATATAATTTTTTATTTATCCTACCAAAAAATATATTTGACGTGCATGAATCAATTTTTTATAGAGTTTTCTATTCATCTTCACACAGAACATGATCGCCCCATTCAACTATGTCTCTTATAGGTTGTTATGTTTATCTTCTTCTAGAACATAGTTAACCCATGTTGGAAACATAAATAATGAAAGTGTGGGGTGAATTATTATTATTAAAAATTTCTTTAATATGTAATTCAACATTCCTTGAACCTATCAAAGAACTAAAAATATATAGCAATGCATAAAGAGTCATTCACATGAGCATAACATAAGAAAACACACATATGAATGGGAAACCCTAAAGGGGAATAATACCCACTAATACATGAAAATTGATTATATTATTATAATCCAAAATATCAAAATTTAGTGAATCACTAACTCCACATGGAGAACCATCCCCAACTAACTTAGCACCAACCCAACTAGGCTTTTAGTAAGCACCGACTTGCAAGGAGACATTAACCCACTAGATGATTCATCACCAAATTAGACACTTGAAACCTTTGATCACCTTTATAAAACATTAATTCTCATAAAATTTATGATGATCACCTTATTAAATTCTTCTCTCTCTTCTATCCCTCGCAAGCTATCTTCTAGACTTTTATGCTTATCTAGGTCTCTTTAAGATATATTAGGTCATGCGACCTTGATCATCATCTATAATAACCCTATCATATATTAATGATAATTTATATACACCACTATAATGGTTTATAATACCTCCTCTATCTATTCAAAGTGATATATCCTTTGCTTTCACTCACTCATTCTCTAACTAGACAATAAGGCCTATTAGGCCTTATTATTATACCAGGCTCTTGGTCATAAACCTCTTGGTCAGACATACACACTTGATAAATTAGATATTAAACATAATAGGAATTAGGAAATGAATAAACATGAATCAATAATTACATTAGGTTGGCTATATCTCAAATGGACCAAATCCTTATTTAGGCCTTAAGGAGACCTAATTCAATTAGGCCTTAATTAGTACATGTTACCCTATGACCTTCTTGGAGAAAATTGAAACTTAATACATTATAAAAAAAATTAATATAGAAATAGAATATACCCATAATGATATCATATCACGTCCATGAAACTTTTATCTCTAATCACCACCTGAAGCATGGCATTAGTACTATTTACATGAGGTCTTCACACATAAAAAAAGGTCTATCTTGAACAACTGAAGATATCACAATGTTTGGACACATAAACATGATAATAAAACATATAAATATAACCTAAAATAACTCAAATTTTTTTTCAAGATAATTATACTTCATTAAATATGGAAAAAGGACTTAAAAACACTCTTGCAACTTGCTCACTTAGAACTGCCAGTTTTCCTCAAAGACCAATGATGGTGATAATGACTTTCAACACCTGCATGACCACATCCAAAGACTATTAATGAATTTGGATGATATTATGTTATTTTAAAACCATCATTATATATAAATATAATATGTCCAAATGGAAATATTACTCTTGCAAACCAATCTCATAACCATATATCTCACTATCTCATCTGAACCAAACAAGTCAACTTGTGAACAACTTTTTCACTATAACCACCAACCTCAAAAAATTATACCAAAAATGAACATGTATTAAAAGTCATAAAAAATATCTCCATGTAATTGGATTCATCCTTATTTCATGATATCACATCCCTAATCACCTTCTCACTGTTGCCTAGATTTCTCACTATTTTCACCATTAGGCTTTTTAGCAATTGGTAAACTTGGATGACTATTTTAGTGTAATTGAGGGATAAAAACTATCTATAAATCACAATTTAAATAAAATAAAAGTATTAAATTTATCCACCTAATTATGTTCATACTTTGACTTGCTCAACTCTGATTGCTACAATAAATATTTGAGAAATGTGTACTTTCTTATAGGGTCTACTCACACACTTGACAACTCAATCACACTTAGAGCTACCTAGGAGAGTTGAATATAATATAAAATTGTTTTTATATTAGTTTGAGATCATTATATTATTTTTAGATAAAATATTTAACATTGAGTCATTGTTAGGGTTTTAGAGAGGGTTAATACTATTTCTAGTGTTAATGATTATTAGAAAATATTTAACATTGAGTCATTGAGTCATTGTTAATGATTGGTCAGACATACACACTTGATAAATTAGATATTAAACATAATATGAATTAGGAAATGAATAAACATGAATCAATAATTACATTAGGTTGGCTATATCTCAAATGGACCAAATCCTTATTTAGGCCTTAAGGAGACCTAATTCAATTAGGCCTTAATTAGTACATGTTACCCTATGACCTTCTTGGAGAAAATTGAAACTTAATAAATTATAAAAAAAATTAATATAGAAATAGAATATACCCATAATGATATCATATCATGTCCATGAAACTTTTATCTCTAATCACCACCTGAAGCATGGCATTAGTACTATTTACATGAGGTCTTCACACATAAAAAAAGGTCTATCTTGAACAACTGAAGATATCACAATGTTTGGACACATAAACATTATAATAAAACATATAAATATAACCTAAAATAACTCAAATTTTTTTTTCAAGATAATTATACTTCATTAAATATGGAAAAAGGACTTAAAAACACTCTTACAACTTGCTCACTTAGAACTGCCAAGTTTCCTCAAAGACCAATGATGGTGATAATGACTTTCAACACCTGCATGACCACATCCAAAGACTATTAATGAATTTGGATGATATTATGAGATTTTTAAACTGTTATTATATATAAATATAATATCTCTAAATGGAAATATTACTCTTGCAAACCAATCTCATAACCATATATCTCACTATCTCATCTGAACCAAACAAGTCAACTTGTGAACAACTTTTTCACTATAACCACCAACCTCAAAAAATTATACCAAAAATGAACATGTATTAAAAGTCATAAAAAATATCTCCATGTAATTGGATTCATCCTTATTTCATGATATCACATCCCTAATCACCTTCTCACTGTTGCCTAGATTTCTCACTATTTTCACCATTAGGCTTTTTAGCAATTGGTAAAATTGGATGACTATTTTAGTGTAATTGAGGGATAAAAACTATCTATAAATCACAATTGAAATAAAATAAAAGTATTAAATTTATCCACCTAATTATGTTCATACTTTGACTTGCTCAACTCTGATTGCTACAATAAATATTTGAGAAATGTGTACTTTCTTATAGGGTCTACTCACACACTTGACAACTCAATCACACTTAGAGCTGCCTAGGAGAGTTGAATATAATATAAAATTGTTTTTATATTAGTTTGAGATCATTATATTATTTTTGGAGAAAATATTTAACATTGAGTCATTGTTAGGGTTTTAGAGAGGGTTAATACTATTTCTAGTGTTAATGATTATTAGAAAATATTTAACATTGAGTCATTGAGTCATTGTTAATGATTGGTCAGACATACACACTTGATAAATTAGATATTAAACATAATAGGAATTAGGAAATGAATAAACATGAATCAATAATTACATTAGGTTGGCTATATCTCAAATGGACCAAATCCTTATTTAGGCCTTAAGGAGACCTAATTCAATTAGGCCTTAATTAGTACATGTTACCCTATGACCTTCTTGGAGAAAATTGAAACTTAATACATTATAAAAAAAATTAATATAGAAATAGAATATACCCATAATGATATCATATCAGGTCCATGAAACTTTTATCTCTAATCACCACTTGAAGCATGGCATTAGTACTATTTACATGAGGTCTTCACACATAAAAAAGGTCTATCTTGAACAACTGAAGATATCGCAATGTTTGGACACATAAACATGATAATAAAACATATAAATATAACCTAAAATAACTCAAATTTTTTTTCAAGATAATTATACTTCATTAAATATGGAAAAAGGACTTAAAAACACTCTTACAACTTGCTCACTTAGAACTGCCAGTTTTCCTCAAAGACCAATGATGGTGATAATGACTTTCAACACCTACATGACCACATCCAAAGACTATTAATGAATTTGGATGATATTATGAGATTTTTAAACTGTTATTATATATAAATATAATATGTCCAAATGAAAATATTACTCTTGCAAACCAATCTCATTACCATATATCTCACAATCTCATCTGAACCAAACAAGTCAACTTGTGAACAACTTTTTCACTATAACCACCAACCTCAAAAAATAATACCAAAAATGAACATGTATTAAAAGTCATAAAAAATATCTCCATGTAATTGGATTCATCCTTATTTCATGATATCACATCCCTAATCACCTTCTCACTGTTGCCTAGATTTCTCACTATTTTCACCATTAGGCTTTTTAGCAATTGGTAAACTTGGATGACTATTTTAGTGTAATTGAGGGATAAAAAATATCTATAAATCACAATTGAAATAAAATAAAAGTATTAAATTTATCCACCTAATTATGTTCATACTTTGACTTGCTCAACTCTGATTGTTACAATAAATATTTGAGAAATGTGTACTTTCTTATAGGGTCTACTCACACACTTGACAACTCAATCACACTTAGAGCTACCTAAAAGAGTTGAATATAATATAAAATTGTTTTTATATTAGTTTGAGATCATTATATTATTTTTAGAGAAAATATTTAACATTGAGTCATTGTTAGGGTTTTAGAGAGGAAGGGATAGGCTTATTTGAGTACTGTAAAGATCAAATTTAGTTATTGACAACCTTGTCACCATGTGAAATCAGGAAAATCAAGCCATAAGTGGCGTAGGTTAGGTGTTAGCTGAATAATGCTATGTTTAAATGCATTTGTTGAGTTTTTCTAGGAGTTGGTTGAATTATTTTTGAAGTAAATTAAGACTATTTCAGTAGTGTAGGAGAAAGTTTAGGGAAGGTCTGAGCAAGGACTGCATATGGATGGACTGTAACAAATTTGAGAAAATAATGTTTATTGTATGTTTTTAGCTATATACGTTATGCAGATTGTGTAAATGATTGTTTTGTATGAAATAATGATTATGGTGTGGTTTTGAAGAGAAAACGTCAGAGTTGGATCTAAGCGTTCATAGAATCCAATCTTTAGTACTGTGTATAATAAGAAGGGGTGTTTGGTAATCTTTTAAAAAAATGGAACATATATAGTGGTAATGTAAACTTCAGTTTTGTATCGAATGGATGGTATTATGTCAATGATGTGAATAAAAGTTACATTTGTTTACTACAGTTTGTGTATTATTTATTCTATTCACATGAAAATCCCACTATGTTTTTACTAAGTGTATTTACCGATTCTATAACTACATGTAGCTGACTGAAGAATAAACAAGCCATTGAAACGGCTGGTCAGATTTAGAGTATTAGTTTGCATGTGAGCACCCAGGCCCAGATGTGAAGAAATTCACTTGAAATCTGCATGCCGATTAAATCAGTAGCTGACAGTGCTCCTCGCCAATTTCCCAAGTCCCCACTCGCTTCCCTACTCAAGAAAAATTAGGTAAAGGCAAATCAGGTCAATCGCCTGCTGGTGACCATAAATGTATTAGGCAGTGTTGGACCGTTGAGATTTTTTTTTGGTGATTTGTGATGATCCGGTGTATAAACAGGTTGAAAGATATAGAAAATATGAATATTAGACTTTTGGAGGTGTTAAAAGATTCAGGTGTTCACTAGATCTTTGAAGCTACTAGTATAGCTGAAACAACCAACCTAATATATATGTCCTCCTTTATTTTGCAATGCCAAGCCTGAAAGGGAGAGGACTGCGTTCAGTTAGGTAAGCCGATTCACACTAATAATCATTTCTTTCTCTATTATATTGATGTTTTGGGGTTCCTATGGTGACAAAAGCATATTTTCAATCAAAACAACAAGCTTTGGAATGAAGAATAGAAGAAACTGGAAGGTAACGCATAATTATAGTCTGTTGAAAGTGCTGAGAGGTTTAATAAAAGTTCATTGAATTTCTTGACTATCACGACTATCATTGATGGTACTGGTTATGTTGGGGCTGCACTGTGACCACTTTAGACTGACTTTATTTCTACACAAGGATGGAATGGTTTCTTTAATATAATTATGATTGTAGATTTAGTTTTTGGTCTTCTTTTGACACCGACTGGTTATAGCCGAGATCAGCGAAAAGGTTCACAAGGCAAATGCTTTGTCTATTGAAAGATCAGGACAACAAGATATGACAGATGCTATTAATCAACCACTTCAGAGAGAAAGGTACTAAAATATTGTAACACTGCTGAGAGAGATATACCGAGATCATATACGAGTATTTTTTGGCGGAGTCATATTTAATTATTGGTAATGCAAAGATCATTTCTAGACGTATGGACAGTCTTCGACCCATCATTGATGTGGCTAACAATATAGTGGACATTATTTATGAGGTTCATTTTGTGAAATGGTATTATGGAATTCTAATGAGTGCTAGCGTAGGGAAGTGTGACGTTGAATGTATATAGTTGCAGGATCTTTCCAGAAGCTACGAAACCTACAGGTTTGATTAATTGAGTTCCTAGAGCTCGTCTAGCTCAGTTGGTAGAGCTGTTGAAACATAATGGATCAGTGTTTAGAATTTGTAGAAGGTTGAAAATCATCATTTGGTATCAGAGCTGAAGGTTCGAGTTCTTGGAGAAGCAGCTACATCAAAGAATTAGGTATGGATGTTTTGTGAAAATATTGTTCTGAAGAAACTATATTATTTGCATTTGTAAAGTTGGAAAAGGTAGAGATTTTAGATATAGGAGTAAGGCTAGAAAGGTTTGAGAGAGAAGTGAAAAACCCTTGAATTAGAAAGAAAGGAGTGAGTGGCAAGAGAGAGTCTAAAATCCATAGAGGCTTGAAGAACAAAGAAAGAGAACTAGTGAGCACCTGGAAAAAAATAAAAGTTGTACTCTTCTAATAAGTGTTTGACAGAGATAATGTATTTTTTGAGGTTGCAGGTTCAAGGCAGTCAAGCCATTGAGGCTTAAGAGGAGAAGAAGCCAAGGGAGGCTTAGTGGAAGAGCTAAGAGAAGCTCTAGAAGAAGAAGAAGATCCAAGAAGAAGCTTGGATAGTTTGCCAAAAGACTAAGGTGAAATAGACTTAGGTGAGGTAAACGATGGAGATTGAAGAATTGAGAAGAGTGATAGAGGGACTACCTAGAAGAAACATGAACCAGATAAAGAAAGAGAAACAAGAAAGAGACCATAAGAAGAGACAAAGAGAGGAAGAATACCAAAGAGAAGTGAATGAGATAAAGGCAAGGATAGCCATGATAGAAATCATGGTAGAGAATATGGAAAACCCATGGCAAGGATGGGTAATGAAGAAGAAAAGAGTAAGATGGCCAGTTAGATTAGTGATGGAGAGAAAAAGAAGAAAAAGGCTAAGAGTTGCCTTAAGGAGAGAGATGAAGAAGCATAAACAAAAGGATAAGCTCAAGAATGAAGAGCTTGAAGAAAAGTTTCAATTTGAAGAGGAAGTTCAGTATGAGACAGATCTCATCATTGAAGAAATAGACAAACAACAAGTAATCAAGTGGCCAAATGTTTTTGTATCTGAAATTTCATTTGATGTTTTGTTTACAGGAAAGCAAGTTGAGGAGAAAGGAAAAACATATGATCCAATGAAGATGTTCATGGATCAAGGAGGTGAAGCATCTCCTGAGGGAGTGCTTAAAAAAGAAGAAGAGGCTTGTTATAATGCCTCAAGTGATGAAGACATGAAGAAGGATCAATTGAAACTCCAACATAAAGAATTGATCAAGCAGGAAGAAGAAGTCCTTACTCAAGAGGACAAACGAAATGAAGAGCTGCATGTTGATGAAGAACAAAGGTATAGTGATCAAATTTCATAATTGGAAAAGATTGAAGATGATAATTTTCAATTGCATGATGTTGATATAGTTGATTTTGAGTCAAATGTATTAATCACTAAGGAGGAAGATCTACAATATGAAGGAGAAATATGGCAGTTTGATCAAGCATTTGCAGGTGATGGAGAGTTATTTGATAAGAAACAAGAAGGGGTAGAAAAGCTACAAGAAGAAAATGGAGAGAAGGTTAAGTGTTTAGACTTGACAATTGAAGAAGATATCATGAAGGAGATAGAAAACCTTGATGGAGAGTTTCTAGTTGAGGAACCAAACAAGCTTTTTGTATATCAAAGTAAAGAGCAGTTGTTGGAAGAGTTGGCATCTTTAGAATATGCCATTAATCATGAAGCAAAGTACAAAATTTGTCCTATGACAAGATTTGAGGAGGTAAAACATTACTGTGAAGAAGAAATGAAGACAAAGGACCAAGAAGTTATACTTGAGCAGTATGGGTTTAAAAATTTGGAGAGACCCAAGGGTCTCAAATGTTTGTTTCTAATTTTGTTTTGAATGGTGATTGTATAGGTTTGCTTGATAAGGAAGTGACATACTTGGAGAAGAGAGCTCTTCTAAGATCTCAAGAAGAGAAACTAGAAGTTGATATCCTCATTCAAGAGGATGAATATGTAGAGAAGAAGACTGTAAAGAAGATGAATAGGCAACAAGATGTACTTTGGAAGGAAAAGATAGCAAGCAAAACAAGACCCAAGTGTGGAAGTCAAGAACATGCACATTTGTATGAAAAATTGAATGAAGAAGACATTTGTTTTGTAAAAGTTTTACTCTTATAAATGGTCAAACAAATGAAACTCATGAGCAGGAGCTCATGAAACTTTTTAAGCCCAGGAATCTAATGCAGGAGCATCTTGGGAGTGCGTAGAATATGGATAAAGATTTCTTTCAAAAATTATTGTATTTCAAAAATTTAAATCTTGTACACTTGTCAAGAGGAAGGGATATGCTTATTTGAGTATTGTAAAGATCAAATTTAGTTATTGACAACCTTGTCACCATGTGAAATCAAGAAAATCAAGCCATAAGTGGCACAGGTTAGGTGTTAGCTGAATAATGCTATGTTTAAATGCATTTGTTGAGTTTTTCTAGGAGTTGGTTGAATTATTTTCGAAGTAAATTAAGACTATTTCAATAGTGTCCGAGAAAGTTTAGGGAAGGTCCGAGAAAGGACTGCATATGGACGAACTGTAACAAATTTGAGAAAATAATGTTTATTGTATGTTTTTAGCTATATACGTTATGCAGATTGTGTAAAGGATTGTTCTGTATGAAATAATGATTATGGTGTGGTTTTGAAGAGAAAACATCAGAGTTGGATATAAGCATTTGGAGAAGCCAATTTTCAGTACTATGTATAATAAGAAGGGGTGTTTGGTAATCTTTTAAAAAAATGGAACATATATAGTGGTAATGTAAACTTCACTTCTGTATCGAATGGATGGTATTATGTCAATGATGTGAATAAAAGTTACATTTGTTTACTGCAGTTCATGTATTAGTTATTCTATTCACATGCAAATCTCGCTATGTTTCTGCTAAGTGTATTTGTTGATTCTATAACTGCATGCAGCCGATTGAAGAATAAACAAGCCATTGAAATGGTTGGTCAGATTTAGAGTATTAGTTTGCATGTGAGCACCTAGACCCAGATGTGAAGGAATTCGCTTGAAAACTGCATTCTGGTTAAATAAGTAGCTAACAGTGCTCCTCGCCAATTTACCAAGTCCCTGTTCACTTCCCTACTCAAGAAAAATTAGGTAAAGGCAAATGAGGTCAATCGTCTGCTGGTGACCGTAAATGTATTGGGCAGTGCTAGATCGTTGAGATTTTTTTTGGTGATTTGTGATGATCCGGTGTATAAACAGGTTGAAAGATATAGAAAATATGAATATTAGACTTCTACAGGCATTAAAAGATTCAGGTGTTTGCCAGATCTTTGAAGCTGCTAGTATAGCTGAAATAGCCAACCTGATATATATGTCTTCCTTTATTTTTTAATGCCAAGCTTGAAAGGGAGAGGATTGCGTTCGGTTAGGTAAGCTGATTCACACTAATAATCATTTCTTTCTCTATTATATTGATTTTGCGGGGTTCTTATAGTGACAGAAGCATATTTTCAAGCAAAACAACAAGCTTTGGAATGAAGAATAGCAGAAACTGGAAGGTAACACATAATTGTAATCTATTGAAAGTGCTGAGAGGTTTAATAAAAGTTCGTTGAATTTCTTGACTGTCACGACTATCGTTGATGGAACTAGTTCTATTGGGGCTGCACTGTGACCACTTTGGACTAACTTTATTTCTACACAAGGATGGAATGGTGTCTTTAATATACTTATGAATGCAAATTTAGTTTCTGGTCTTCTTTTGACACTGACTGGTTATAGCCGAGATCAGCGAAAAGGTTCACAAGGCAAATGCTTTGTCTACTGAAAGATCAAGACAAAAAGATATGACAGATGCTATTAATCAACCACTTTAGAGAGAAAGGTACTAAAATCTTGTAACACTACTGAGAGAGATATGCTGAGATCATATACGAGTATTTTTTGGTGGAGTCATATTTAATTATTGGCAATGCAAAGATCATTTCTAGATGCATGGACTGTCTTCGACTCCTCATTGATGTGGCTGACAATACAGTGGACATTATTTATGAGGTTCATTTTTTGAAATGGTATTATGGAATTCTAATGAGTGCTAGCATAGGGAAGTGTGACGTTGAATGTATATAGCTGCAGGATCTTTCCAAAAACTATGAAACATGCAGGTTTGATCAATTGAGTTCCCAGAGCCCATCTAGCTCAGTTGGTAGAGATGTTAAAACATAATGGATCAGTGTTTAGAACTTGTAGAAGGTTGATAATCATCATTTGGTATCAGAGCTCAAGGTTTGAGTTCTTGGACAAGTAGCTACATCAAAGAATTAGGTATGGATGTTTTGTGAAAATATTGTTCTGAAGAAACTGTATTATTTGCATTTGTAAAGTTGGAAAAGGTAGAAATTTTAGATATAGCAGTAAGGCTAGAAAGGTTTGAGAGAGAAGTGAAAAACCCTTGAAGTAGAAAGAAAGGAGTGAGTGGCAAGAGAGAGTCCAAAAACCATAGAGGCTTGAAGAGCAAAGAAAGAGAACTAGTGAGCACCTGGAAAAATAAAAAATAAAATAAAAGTTATATTCTTCTAATAAGTGTTTGACAGAGATAATGTATTTTGTGAGTTGCAGGTTCAAGGCAGTCAAGCCATTGAGGCTTAAGAGGAGAAGAAGCCAAGGGAGGCTTAGTGGAAGAGCTAAGAGAAGCTCTAGAAGAAGAGCAAAGGGAATTGCTCAAGAAGAAGAAGAAGATCCAAGAAGAAGCTTGGATAGTTTGTCAAAAGACTAAGGTGAAACAGACTTAGGTGAGGTAAAGGATGGAGATTGAAGAATTGAGAAGAGTGATAGAGGGACTGCCTAGAAGAAACATGAACCAGATAAAGAAAGAGAAACAAGAAAGAAACCAAAAGAAGAGACAAAGAGAGGAAGAATACCAAAGAGAAGTGAATGAGATAAAGGCAAGTATAGCCATGATAGAAATCATTGTAGAGAATATGGAAAACCCATGGCAAGGATGGGTAATGAAGAAAAAAAGAGTAAGATGGCCAGTTAGATTAGTGATGGAGAGAAAAAGAAGAAAAAGGCTAAGAGTTGCCTTAAGGAGAGAGATGAAGAAGCATAAACAAAAGGATAAGCTCAAGAATGAAGAGCTTGAAGAAAAGTTTCAATTTGAAGAGGAAGTTCAGTATGAGATGGATCTCATCATTGAAGAAATAGACAAACAACAAGTAATCAAGTGGCCAAATGTTTTTGTATCTAACATTTCATTTGATGTTTTGTTTACAGGAAAGCAAGTTTAGGAAAAAGGAAAAACATATGATCCAATGAAGATGTTCATGGATCAAGGAGGTGAAGCATCTCATGAGGGAGTGCTTAGACAAGAAGAAGAGGCTTGTTGTTGTGCCTTAATTGATGAAGACATGAAGAAGGATCAGTTGAAACTCCAACATAAAGAATTGATCAACCAGGAAGAAGTCCTTACTCAAGAGGACAAACAAAATGAAGAGCTGCATGTTGATGAAGAACAAAGGTATAGTGATCAAATTTCATAATTATAAAAGATTGAAGATGATAATTTTTAGTTGCATGATGTTGATATAGTTGATTTTGATTCAAATGTATTAATCACTAAGGAGGAAGATCTACAATGTGAAGGAGAAATATGGCAATTTGATCAAGCATTTGCAGGTGAAGGAGAGTTATTTGATAAGAAATAAGAAGGGGTAGAACAACTGCAAGAAGAAAATGGAGAGAAGGTTAAGTGTTTAGACTTGAAAATTGAAGAAGATATCCTAAAGGATATAGAAAACCTTGATGGAGAGTTTTTAGTTGAGGAACCAAACAAGCTTTTTGTATATCAAAGTAAAGAGTAGTTGTTGGAAGAGTTGGCAGCTTTAGAATATGCCATTAATCATGAAGTGAAGTACCAAATTTGTCCTACGACAAGATTTGAGGAGGTAGAACATTACTGTGAAGAAGAAATGAAGACAAAGGACAAAGAATTTATACTTGAGCAGCAAGTATGGGTTCAAAAATTTGGAGAGACCCAAGGGTCTCAAATGTTTGTTTTTAATTTTGTTTTGAATGGTGATTGTACAAGTTTGCTTGATAAGGAGGTGATGTACTTGGAGAAGAGAGCTCTTCTAAGAGCTCAAGAAGAGAAACTGGAAGTTGATATCCTCATTCAAGAGGATGAATATGTAGAGAAGAAGACTGCAAAGAAGATGAAGAGGCAGCAAGATGTACTTTGGAAGGAAAAGACAGCAAGCAAAACAAGACCCAAGTGTGGAAGTCAAGAACATGCACATTTGTATGAAAAATTGAATGAAGAAGACATTTGTTTTGTAAAATTTTTAGTCTTATAAATGGTCAAACAAATGAAACTCATGAGCAAGAGCTCATGAAACTTTTTAAGCCCAGGAATCTGATGCAAGAGCATCTTGGGAGTGCGTAGAATATGGATAAAGATTTCTTTCAAAAATTATTGTAGTTCAAAAATTTAAATCTTGTACACTTGTCAAGAGGAAGGGATAGGCCTATTTGAGTATTGTAAAGATCAAATTTAGTTATTGACAACCTTGTCACCATGTGAAATCAAGAAAATCAAGCCATAAGTGGCATAGGTTAGGTGTTAGCTGAATAATGCTATGTTTAAATGCATTTGTTGAGTTTTTTTAGGAGTTGGTTGAATTATTTTTGAAGTAAATTAAGACTATTTCAGTAGTGTAGGAGAAAGTTTAGGGAAGGTCTGAGAAAGGACTGCATATGGATGGACTATAACAAATTTGAGAAAATAATGTTTATTGTATGTTTTTAGCTATATACATTATGCAGATTGTGTAAAGGATTTTTTTGTATGAAATAATGATTATGGTGTGGTTTTGAAGAGAAAACGTCAGAGTTGGATCTAAGGATTTGGAGAAGCCAATTTTCAATACTATGTATAATAAGAAGGGGCATTTGGTAATCTTTAAAAAAAATGGAACATATATAGTGGTAATGTAAACTTCAGTTCTGTATCGAATGGATGGTATTATGTTAATGATGTGAATAAAAGTTACATTTGTTTACTGTAGTTCATGTATTAGTTATTCTATTCACATGCAAATCTCGCTATGTTTTTGTTAAGTGTATTTACTGATTCTATAACTGCATGCAGCCGACTGAAGAATAAACAAGCCATTGAAATGGCTGGTCAGATTTAGAGTATTAGTTTGCATGTGATGACCCAGGCCCAAACGTGAAGGAATTCACTTGAAAGCCATATGCCAGTATAATTAGTAGCTGACAGTGCTCCTCACCAATTTCCCAAGTCCCCGCTCACTTCCCTACTCAAGAAAGCTTTGGTAAAGGCAAATGAGGTCAATCGCCTGCTGGTGACCGTAAATGTATTGGGCAGTGCTGGACCGTTGAGATTTTTTTTTGGCAATTTGTGTTGATCTGGTGTATAAACAGGTTGAAAGATATAGAAAATATGAATATTATACTTCTACATGTGTTAAAAGATTTAGGTGTTCGCCAGATCTTTGAAGCTGCTAGTATAGCTGAAACAACCAACTCGATATATATGTCTTCCTTTATTTTGCAATGCCAAGCCTGAAAGGGAGAGGACTGTGTTCGGTTAGGTAAGCCAATTCACACTAATAATCATTTCTTTCTCTATTATATTGATTTTGTGGGGTTCCTATAGTGACAGAAGCATATTTTCAAGAAAAACAACAAGCTTTGGAATGAAGAATAGAAGAAACTGGAAGGTAACACATAATTGTAGTCTATTGAAAGCGTTGAGAGGTTTAATAAAAGTTCGTTGAATTTCTTGACTGTCACGACTATCATTGATGGTACTAGTTCTATTGGGGCTGCACTGGGACCACTTTGGACTGACTTTATTTCTACACAAGGATGGAATGGTGTCTTTAATATACTTATGATTGCAGATTTAGTTTCTAGTCTTCTTTTGACACCGACTGGTTATAGCCGAGATCAGCGAAAAGGTTCACAAGGCAAACGCTTTGTCTGCTGAAAGATCAGGACAACAAGATATGACAGATGCTATTAATCAACCACTTCAGAGAGAAAGGTACTAAAATCTTGTAACACTGCTGAGAGAGATATGACGCGATCATATATGAGTATTTTTTGGTGGAGTCATATTTAATTATTGGCAATGCAAAGATCATTTCTAGACGTATGGACTATCTTCGACCCCTCATTGATGTGGCTAAAAATATAGTGGACATTATTTATGAGGTTCATTTTGTGAAATGGTATTATGGAATTCTAATGAGTGCTAGCGTAGGGAAGTGTGACATTGAATGTATAGAGCTGCAAGATCTTTACAGAAGCTAGGAAACCTGTAGGTTTGATTAATTGAGTTCCCAGAGCACGTCTAGCTCAGTTGGTAGAGCTGTTGAAACATAATGGATCAATGTTTAGAATTTGTAGAAGGTTGATAATCATCACTACCACAATCATCCCCACCAAAGTCTTCAACTACATAAAGAGCCTGGTACCTTGCAAGGTAATAATATAGAAAGCTTGCATCCTCTATTGCTAGTTATGTTGGCAACTCCTTTTGATATAGCAAGGTTTGTACTAGATGTGGCTCAAGTATTAAGATCTCTAAATCCTCCTACTTATATCTAGTAAATGGGCCTAGGATACCCTATACTAAGTTGAACTACCTTTGCACCCTATCAAATGGGATGAACTCTACCTCCCCATCTCACCTATTAAATATCCACCTATAACTCTATAAAGATAAATTCTACCTCCTATATTTGGACCACTTAAAAAACCTAACATATGGACTCCAATTAACATCATTGATCACTAATGCATTTAATTCACCCTTGAACCAATCTACATTATGAGCTCTTCCTCCTATAATTGAAGTGGTAAAGTCATCTCTCCACCACATGAAACCAATTGATAAATATATCTAATCATACCCCACCCATGAAAGCCCCATCAACCTCAACACTCAGACATGATCATAAGCCTAATAGTGTAGGATAATCCCAATGTTAATGTCATACCTCTTGTGAGATCTAAATCCCTATGGCTTCCGGTATATCTAACAAGTAACATATGTACCAATCCAAACACTATGCATCCTAGCATCATCTTGACCAACATCCCTAGTAGTAGATAATAATACCTCCTATTGCTGAATTTAGAAGGGAAAAACATTACACAACCATCATCATCATGTTCATCAATATCCTCTCACCCTTTTCCCTCTGATAGAGCATAAAATAACTGAAACCCCCAACATGCTACATAACACAATCATGGTTATCTCTATATATCAGATTTAAGAATTATTCCTATTCCTCCCACTCAATGTGATATATCATATCACCTCAAAGGGGAAACCATGTGATCCTATGCATGGCCTCTAGAATGATAGTCATCTCACTAGTGGGTAGTAAGAAGGTGTTCATGGCCAGATCCTATCTCTTGATGAGGTCCATGATCATCATTGCATCTTACAACACATGCTAGTAGTGTTACATCATTTTGAGCCTAACCTCCTTTATATGTCCCCAATCTACTAGGTTCATCCCTTGGTGGATCTTTATGAAGATGTGAAGTACCTAATCCTACATCTGTATCTATTGTTGTGCCTACAAGGTTCATTAGAAGACATATTTAGTTCCCTTTATTATTATAGTCTACAAACTTAACTACTAACACCCACCTCTCATCTACTTCATTTATCCTACCTTAACCTATTTTTACCTTATGCTTAAATCAAATGTTACCTGTACCCTAATTGAGATCCAATCCCCCATCATTTCAATTAACAAAATCAATAGACCAACAACTACCAAAATCAATATCACCCTCTTTTACACCTACCCAAATTTACCCATTTGACCATTTCTCACCCACCTACACCAAATTCTTACCCTATCTCCTTTACACTCTAATCAAACATTATCTATACCTCATTTTAAACTCTTAACACAAACTTTTTACCAACCAACTTGACCACCAATGGTCATGCTGATCGCTAATGGTCATCCATCTAACTCCTTGCGAATGTCAATCTATGATGGTCGATACTGACCATTGATGGTCACTATGGGTATTTCATAACCTAATCTACCCAAACATCTACCCATAACCCCAAAACCCAACAAATTAACCTTAATTTAGTCTTTATCCCACCCCTACCTCACATACCCTTGACTAAACACTAAATCAACAATAAATTTAAACCAAACCAACCAAAAACCCTAATACCTAAGGCACAACATAGCACCCTCCCACCAAATCAATAACACAAGTACCAAGTTCAATTTATAACTCTAAGAATTGAAGATGCCACCTACCTCATTACTCAACCATTTTTAAGGAGAAATTTAGGGACCTGCTACCCATCCTCATTCACATTTATGCCCACCCTTCATCTTCACTGATCCACTCGGTCTACATGTCTAACTCAACAATCACTAACCTTCTTAGTAATCATTGTCACCATATTCACCTAATACAATAAAAGCTAGAGCTCATAAGTCAATAATAGTAAATAGAGAAATGAAATAAATAAATTCACTTTTGATCATTTCACTTTTAGGGTTTACACCCTAATCATAAATGGTCAAGGTGACCATCGATGGTCACTCTTTAAACCCCTTACTATCAATGATCAAGAGCTTCAAACTTTATTATCTTACCTATACAAAATATATTTTCAACCAACCTCATAAAGTACCCACCCATGAAGGTTACCTTTTTTGACCACCTCATCACCTCACCATTGGTCTATTTTGGCCCAATTAGCATGTGTTTTGTGACAACTTTTACTTGGTCCTTTTGACCATCATAACAATAATTACCATGTTGAATAGTTTTTTTGAATTTACACTACCTCATGTATATCAAACCCACTTGTGTCTTCTTAGGAGAACTTCCTACCTTCGATACATGTGACTTCACCTAGCCAATTTATGTTTTCCCTAGGAGAACTTCTTTCCTTAGATACCCATAAAAACATTGACATCACCTAGGAAACCTGCATTTATGAGTATAACCAATTGCCATGCCTATATTTAGTCACACAATCCACTTGTCATTTGTCTTTCTAATACCTACCTTTATTTTTTCCATCTATGGCAACCTAGTCTATGTGTGATATTAGTTATCACACTTTGTCTATTTATTTGTGCTTTAGTCCCCAACATATCATTCACCTTTTTTATTATCAACTTACCATCTCATCAAACCAGTACTCAATTCCATTTTACCTCATCAACTCCCAATTTAAGGGGGAACACCTCATCCCATGATTGGTCCAACCAAACCTTCAACCTGTAATCCATTTTTATTTTATATTTTATTTATACAAACTACATAACAAAAAGGAGAAAAATGTATACACTAGAAATCTACACATGGTGGTTCTGAATGTCACAATCTTAGCCTAGACCATTTAACCCAAACTAGGCCTAACCTAAGTCAGTTTGACCTAATGACTTAACCCACCTTATACACTAACTTTACCTTTGCCCTTAACTCTCTATGATCACCTTAAATATTGACAATCATCTTGATCATTGATGGTTAGGTTCCACTATCTAACCAACTTAATTGACCCTTCAATTTTGAATTTTTTCTATAATTAGGATGTCTAATTTATGTGTGATCCCATGTATGTCAATTTTAAAATTAGATAGCAAGTTGGACTCATTTTTAACATCTTATTTCACCTCTACTTACTTGTCTATAAGAAGAGAGGAGCAAGAGGTGAAAAGGGATCCATCCACAACTATCAAGATCTTTTATATCCATAGCTTCTTGTATAGGTGTTCTTTTAGTAATCTAGTGATCTAGCCATCATGATAGAGAGAAGACTCACCACTGCCCCTTGGTTAATATCCTAGATACATTACTCCATCAAAATCACATCAAACTCTACCAATGAGCCAATTACCTCAACCATTGATCCAACCAACTTATGGTAAACTAAGTATCTACTTTCCATTATTCATTTACTTTGTTTATATTTCAAAATCAGCCCATCATAAACCCATCTCCTAAAATTTCCTTTTGTTATCCCATCAATCTAACCTTTTATCACCCAAACCTAATACATAGTAATCATGAATGGTCACTCTGATGACTGATGGTCTATTTAAATACTGACGGTCACCTCAACCACCAATGGTCACCTTAACTATTGATGGTCACTATGGTAGAAAATAACAAGCTATTTTCACCCACCTACCCTTAACCAAATCCAATTTTCTCTTCATTTACCTGCTCACAGAGCCCCAACCTATTTTATGAATCATACCTAAACTATTTAGCATTAGTATTGACCCACTTATTATTTCATTAGTTGTTTTCTTTATCAATCATTTCTTATATTCAATTTCAATACCTTTTAATTATTTATGCAAGTACTTTATCTTATATTTATTAAACTTGATTTTTTTAAAACATGTGGATTGATAACCCCCGAGGAAGCTCTCACTTCTAAGATCTAGCTAATGCTAGGAAATCTATGCAGCTATCTATCTAAACAACCATTTTCTTTAGAGTTATATTATTTGTAAGTCATCCTCCCAAGCTAACTATGAGTTATCCACAATCATCTGATTTGATGCACCTAAAATCAAATAGGTTTTTCAACCATATCTGTACCTAGTTTCTTCTTCTTCCTTTCTCAAAATATAAGATAAAACTCATTGAAACATTATGCTTATGAGGGCACTTGTTATCAAAGTGTCTAATTTCTTCATAATTAAAGCACTTGAAGATTATCTTACCCTTTTATTTACCTGAACCATTTTTTAACTTTATTACAAACATAGACATCAACTCATCATTATCAATATCAAAAACATCATTATCTTTGACTTTATTACCTTATGTGTTCTTCTCCTTTAAATTATTTTCTACCTTGAATGCAGATTCCTTATTTACAAGTCTTCCTTCATTTGTCATCATCTCTTAGGATATTAGGGTGCCATGAATTCCATCCATCTCTAGCTTGCCTATATCTTTCATCTCCTCAACAATAGACACTTTAGAATCAAACTTAGGAGTTAGAGATCTCAATACCTTTTGAAAAATAGTAGACTCTGTTTCCAAACAAGTTTTCACTTTTCACATTCAAAAAGGAATAAGAAACTAAAATAAGATGGTCTAGGGATAGATGTTACCCGAATGAGGTCTTGCACACCAGATTCAGACATTGTGAGAACTCCTCTTTGTTTGTGGAGGATGACACCTACAGAAGAAATAGACTAAAACAAAGAAGGCATTAGATGGATGTAAGGTGGATTGCCAAGCAATGCTTGATCCCGAAAGTCCAGAGACTTCCTAGAAGGGTGTCAATCCACTGAATGATAAAGAAAATGTCTGATAAAAAGAAATAAATGGAAGACTAAGAAAAGGAAACAAAGGTATGTGTAAATATATGCTATTGTCAGCCTTCCACAGTCGCTGACATCAGTTAGGCTACCGGCATCAGTTGGTTAAGTCTGTCGACATTGGTAGGGGTAGTGGTCTTTGGTCAGGTCTCAGAGAAGTTATGTGGTTGATAGAAGGGGTCTGTGGTAGTCAGAGATTTTGTGCAAGGTCACGGGGATACGAATAAGGTCTAAGGAAGGAGTCAGGTTGAAGACAGAGTGTCAAGAGGGGTCTGGTTAAGAGGAGGGATTTTCAGCCTCTCCAAGAAAAGTGTCTGATTGGTCTGGTTGATAGCTGGGTCTGGTCTTGAAATATGCCTTAGAAGTAATAAAGAAAAAACTGATTACAAATACATCCTAAGCTACTGAAATGACAGAAAATACAAATACTTATCTCTTGCTTAGAGCAGAGGCAGAGGTGTGAACGCTTGTTGCTGATGTAGAATGCTTCTTGCACTATACCTGTAGCTTGTGATGCTTGTTGTACATCAAGGAGAGAGAGAGGGAGAGGTTGAGTACTTGCAGCCAAAAGATTAGCAGTTGGGAGAGAGGAGGATTGATTGATTCACTGATTGGGTCTGTGATTGTCATTCCAATCAGGGAGAGAGATTGAGAGAGAGACCAAAAATTACCTTCAGGTTAGTCTTAAGAAACTAACGTCGGTGATCCCACTGGCATTGACTGATAGGTAACTGATGTCGACAGTTGGAATAATGGCAAAAAGGCTAAAATTAACCTTTCACCCATTCTTTTAACTACCTGGGTCAATTGGTCATGCGAAAACGGTCGAAGGTGGATAAATAAACGTGAGGATTAGTGGAGGGGAAGTTGGAATAGGTCATAGGGTGATAAATGAGGGTATCCAAGGGCAAAGAATCCAAGGAGAGGAGAGGTGGCATGGGTGAGGTGTCATGAGAGAGAGAGAATTATTAATTTAAAATAGATAATCATTTTAAATTATTAAGACATAGGTTACGCATGGTTTGAAGTGGAAAGGGACCAAGGGGGAGTCGACTAAGGGAGTCGACATGATTTTAGTGTCTACATTTGCCCCTTTTTGTCTTGTTGGTTATTATGGACAAACTGCAAGACAAAAATAGGAGTTAGTTACCCCAGGTGGGATAAGGTTGATTTTGTCCTATTGGTTGTTCGAATGAACTACAAGACAAAAATAGGAGGTTGATTTCCCCGATTATAGATGAGGTATTCCCCCTCAAAGTGGGAGTCGAAGGAAGGGAACTTGAAATCGGGTGCCGATTTGATAGAGAGTGGATGAAAAATGGTGAAGTTTGAGTGTGAACACTGCAAAAGTTTGAGATTGCGCGCATACCACTTCACAAGATGGTCAAGTCAAATTGTCACAAGTCAAGGTTGAGGAGTGCCAAAATCAAAATAACCGGGCCTCAGCATTTAGTCGTAGCTGATTGGATTATTCGATCCAGTTTGTAGCTCTAATGGTTGTCATGTTCCAAGTATCCTAGGCTCAGGAAGTGCTCTTGGAAAACACAAAAATATTACAAGTAGTGGGGATTAACAGGCTTGTGATCCTATACTTGTGAGGGTCAAAATATGGGTTGCAAATAATTTTTCTAACCATTCATGAGGTAGCATGAAAAAACAACCAAGGCAAAGTTTGTCTTGGAAGTGGTCGGAGGAGATAGTCGTGATCTCCAAGGTCATTGGTCGAGGCGGGTCAAGATAGATAGCTAGTCGAATGAATGGATGGATGAAAGAATGTGGCCGAGCTAACCCCAGAAGATGCTATGTCAATTGAGTGCTGCCTACATAGCCCCTGTTGGAAGGGCCTTAGGCCAATGTAGTTCTCCCAAAAAGGGAGGAAGAGAGTCGAAGTTATGGATTGTTTTGGTCAAGGTCAAGTCATGGTCAAAAGGAGGATATGGTTTATCCATCAGGTAGATGAACAAATGAGGGTGGTCAAGCTAACCCCAGAAGAAGTCGTGTCATTTGAGTGTTACCTACATAGCCCTTGTTGTTTAGGGCCTCAGACCAATGTAGTTTGAGTAAGATTCAAAGTCAGTCGATAGATTGGTTGATGATCGATTTGGTCATGATAAAGATTTAGCACTTCCCATGTCTAAGGGAACATACTTGAAATGATGAGGATAAAAGGGTTTGTCCATCAGGTAGATGAACAAATGAGGGAGGTCAAGCTAACCTCAGAAGATGTCATGTCTTCTAAGTGCTGCCTACATAGCCCTTGTTGTTAGGGCCTCAGACCAATGTAGTTTAGAGAGGAGGTCAGAGTGGTTGATGATTGTTTTTGGTCATGTGTTGAAATGATGAGGATAAGATGATGTTACAGCCTTTTCCATATTGTGTGATGGTGTATTCTGTAACATTGGTTGAGGGGTCTTTCATCCCTAGCAATTTTCCATATTCATGATGGATGTATGCTAAAAATGAATTGAGTCTATTTATGCTTCAGCAAGTAATGGTTTATGATTAACATAAATTGTGTGGTCGATAGTTTCCATGTGTATTGGTGTCCGTAGAAACTATGTGAAATGGACTATGTCATGTTGGTAGTCTGAAAATGTTTGGGTTGGTTTGGTTTGAGAAACTGATGTGGTTGAATGTGACCAAAGTCTATGGGTAGAAAGTGAAAGGCATATTTTCCCTTTCATTGACAAGGACCAAAATAATGGCATAGATAGGGATTATTAGAACCAAGAGCCCCATTCCTGCATTACGTCATTGACCATGGGTTGTGTTAGATAAGTAATCGAATCACTTTGATATTAAAATGAGCTCGAAGTCACTTGAGCAGGTGATATGATAGGTGAGGAGAGGGTAACCCTTTTGAGTAGGGATAACTTTGCCCCTTTTTATAGGAGACCCAAGGACGACTACAAGCCAAGTCCATGACCCCTCTTTTTTTTTTGAGGAGACTGCTCAATGTGGGAAGTCTACATAAAGATGTCATTTTGCTTTGTGGTCATTTGTGAAGCTGATCGATGTGGAAAGCTTTTAAAAGAGTGCTATTTGTAGCAAGATTTAGTCATAGCCATCCTTCGAGGGAGTGGTCTATATTTTTGCTTTATATATATGAGGGCTTTGAATAGCTGTCCTTCGAGGGAGCAGTATATTAGCTACAACAATGATAGTATAGCTATCCTTCAAGGGAGCAGTCTGCCTTTAGAGTTTGTGACCTTGGATATTTTGACATCAATTTATTTTTTTGATAGAATTTTGAGTCATGGACAAGACTATAGAAGTTCAAGGGCTCCCTTTTATTAGGACAAAGCATCCATACTGTATAAAAGTATTATAGAGGGTTTGTTCAAGGGAATAGGGTTGAAAGGAATGAGGATTAAGAGGACAAGGATTACTCAAGAGATGAGCTCAAGTTAAATGTCAAGTGGATGAGTACTCGACTAATAGTAGAATGGTCACAGATGCAAAGCATTAAGGGGCTCAGGTTCTGATAACTCCCTTGGTCCATGCTTGTGCATTATGATGAAAGGTTTGAGCCAATTAGGGGCAAATTTGCCTCATTTACTTCACTCCATATTGGTCACATGCTGATTGATGTTGGATGTAAGGATGTGTTGGATTGTTTGGTTGATACTGGGTTGAGGCTTAGTTGGTGCTTGATTGAGGACGTGATTAAAAGGTTGGTTGATGCTTGGTCATTAGTTGGTTGAATGTTTGGTTGAGGTTTGGTCAAGATTGGTATTTGTTTAATGGTCAATTGAATGTTTGGGCGAGGTCGGGTCGGGATTGGTATTTGGTCGATGATTGGTCGAGATTGGTTGAGATTGGGTCAATGGCTTGGTCAATTGATATTTGGTCAATGATTGGTCAATGTCATGATTAAAAGATCAAATGATGTTTGGTCAAGGTTTGGTTAAGGTTTGGTCAATGGTCTGGTCAAGGTTAGGTTGAATGTTTTGATGAAAAGGTTGGTTGATGTTTGGTCGAGACTGGTCGAGGTCATGATTAACAAGGTTGGTTAATGTTTGGTTGAGGTTAGGTTGAATGTTTGGTCAAAGATAGGTTGAATGTTTGGTCGAGGTCAGGTTGATGCTTGTTTGGTCGAGGTATGGTCAAGGCTTGGTTGAGGCTTAGTCGAGGTTTAGGATTAAAAGAGTGATTAATATTTGGTCGAGACTGGGTTGAAAGGTTGGTCAAGGCTTGGATGAACATTGAATTTCCACAGTGGTTACGGAGAATGTTTGACAGATTGGTCAAGGCCGGTTGAGGCTTGGTGGTCAAATAGACTGTGTTGATGTTGAATAAGGGGGTTAAAGGTAGTAAAGGGACCATAGTCTGGCGTGGAGATCCTGATTTAGGTGATGAGGTTTGAGAAGCATGGGTCGGTGTTGATGATTTGTCAAAGGGGTGGTCAAGAGGATCCTTGATGAGAAGGGTATCCTCTTTTTGGTGTTGATGAATGACAGCTTTAAGAGTGCAACAACGCTCAGTGTCATGTCCCAATTTGTGATGATAGTGACAAAATTTAGAGTTGTCAAACCAAGATGGTCTTGATCTTGGAGTCGATGAGTGGGGTAGTGTTGAAGGTTTGTTGATAATATGGTCAAGAAGAAGGGTGTCTTTCTCCAAGCATTGGTGAATGACAACCTTGAGGGCACAACAATGCTCAGTGTCATGCCGAGGTGTGCGATGATACACACAAATCTGAGTGTCATCAAACTAGGGCGGTTTTGGTACGAGAGATTGATATGGTTTAAGAGGCAGGAGATTGATGCGAGAAGACTTCAATAATTGCCATAACAGCAAGGCATAAGAACCTGCTAATGGGTCTACTATTGGGGGATCAAACCAACAATAGATTACACTTGTGAAAGCAATAAATGCGGAAATAAATTAGATAGATAAGTAACTAAAATGATAAATAGCACAGAACAAGATATACAAGAAAACACCCTAAAAACTTGTATTAAAACTCTTTACAATAGGAATACAATGAAGAAACTTCGTTCTTCCACACCTCTCTCAGATGCACACAAGATCTCTCACTAGATCTCTATTCCTCAAGAGCTCTCTCTCAAGTACAATCAAATCCAACAACCTGGATTGATGCAACTCAATATTGTCCTTCAAACATTCACAATGTTCTACTCATACAATTCTACTCTTACAACTATGAGCTAAGAAGATCTATCCTAATATAGAATTAGGAGACTTGAGCATGCTCTTACAACAAACAGTTAAGCCTCTTGAACAAGGGCTCTAAAAATAATATTGCTAATAATAGAGATGCGAGCTTGAGACTACAACTCAAACTCATCATGGAAACACTCGCTTTCGTCCTCGAAAATCACTTTCTGGACACACAGGTAACTGACATTGGTTCCTGCCTGTTCGCTTGTGACCGTCGCCAGCCGACCCTATTGCCGATGTCGGCACCTCTATAACTGCAACTGACCGACGTCAGTCACTCCTGACCGATGCCGGTGTCTGTGTAGACCCGAACCTATTTAAGTCTGCTCCTTGGTGAAGCTTTTAGCTCCACACCCTAACAATCTCCCACTTGGAGATAAACCAGTTGCACCAGTACCTGTACATCAACATCTTCTAGCTCCTCCATCTTCAACTCAATCATGAAGACCAATAAAGGTTGAATGAACATTCAACTTCTCCTTCATAACCGGCTTGGTTAGCATATCAGCATGATTCTTGTCTGTATGGATCTTCTCCAGCTTCAACTCACCATCTTCCAATACCTGTCGTATGAAGTGGTACCTTAGCTGTATGTGCTTGGTTCTTGAGTGAAAAGCTGAGTTCTTAGCTAAATGGATTGCACTCTGACTGTCACTATACAATCTACAACTCCCATGCTCCCTTCCAAGCTCTTCCATGAACCGTGTCATCCATATCATCTCCTTGCTAGCTTCTGTGGCTACAATATACTCTGCTTCTATAGTTGACAAGGCAACAACCTTCTGCAACTTAGATATCCAGCTAACCACCGTTCTACCTACAGTAAAAACATAACCTGTGGTGCTCCTCCTGCCATCCAAATCACCTACCATATCTGAATCTACATAGCCATGTAGAGAAGTATCTGAACCTCCATAGCACAAGTGTCTATTGCTGGTTCCTCTCAGATATCTGAGGATCCATTGAACTGCCTTCCAATGTTCCTTACCTGGATTAGCCATATACTTACTTACAACTCCCACTACTTGGGCAATATCCGGTCTAGTACACACCATTGCATACATCAAACTCCTTACTGCGGAAGAATATGGAACCTTACTCATGTACTCTACCTCTTCATGTGAATTAGGACATTGTTCTTTACTCAACTTAAAATGTCCAGCTAAAGGTGTGCTTACCAGTTTAACATCCTGCATATTGAACTGTTTCAACACCTTGTCCACATAATCCTCCTAAGACAATATCAGCCTGTGATTTTTCTTGTCTCTCTTAATGCTCATGCCAAGGATTTTCTTAGCTGCTCCCAAATCCTTCATAGCAAATGTTTGAGCTAATTTTACCTTAAGCTCTGAGATATCCTACATATGTGATCCTGCAACCAGCATGTCATCTACATACAACAATAGAATAATATATCTACCATTATCAAATCTCTTGAAATACACACAATGGTCTGATTGACACCTACTGTAGCCATGCTCAATCATAAACCTGTCAAATTTTAAGTACCATTGCCTAGGAGCTTGCTTGAGGCCATACAAGCTTTTCTTTAACCTGCACACAAACTTCGCCTTACCCTTGACCTCGAATCCTTCTGGCTGTTCCATGTATATTTCTTCATCCAAATCTCCATGAAGAAATGCTGTCTTAACATCTAGCTGCTCAAGATGCAAATCCTCAAAAGCAACCAAAGACAATACAACCCTTATTGAAGTCATTTTAACAACAGGAGAAAAAATCTCACCAAAGTCAATACCTAGCTTTTGTGTAAATCCTTTCACTACCAATCTGGCCTTATATCGCATCTGTCCATCCTCACCTTCCTTCAACCTGTAGGTCCATCTGTTCTTCAGTGTTCTCTTACCAGCTGGCAATTCAACCAAATCCCATGTTTGGTTCTCTCTTAAGGACTCTGTCTCCTCAACCATGCCATGCTCCCACTTACTCCTGGACTCCACCTGTAATGCTTCTTCAAAACTCTCTGGTTCTCCACCATCGGTTAGCAATAAATAATATAAGGAAGGAGAATATCTAATTAGAGGCTTACTTACCCTTTCAGACCTCCTGATGGGTGTCTTGGACTCGTTCTCAACAATCTATCCACCCAAATTTTCTGACAGTGACCGACCTCGGCCACCTGTAGACCTGTTACTGGCATACGCCGGTTCTTCCTGGCCAATGTCAGTGCCTGGTCTACCGACGTCGGTCTCTGTACGACTGACATCAGTTTCTGTACTGCCGACGCCGGTTCCTAACCTGCCGACGTCGGTCTCTATGTTTTCCTGTAAGTGATTATTTCTTTTTCCTGCGAGCTCATTTTAGACCATAACTTCGTCCAATTCATTATTGCTCTGCCCAGATTGATCTAGCTTCCTTATCTGATCACTGTACATCACTCTTTCGTTGAAAACAACATCACGGCTCCTGATTACCTTGTTAGTTCCTAGATTCCAGAATCTAAAACCAAAATCATCTGAGCCATAGCCAATAAACGTGCACCTCATAGACTTGGCGTCAAGCTTCTTTCTATTTTCCTTATCTATGTGCACAAAGGCTTCACAACCAAAAACTTTGAGATATGAGAGATCGACCTTTTTACCTGTCCATGCCTCTTCTAGAATTCCACCATCCAGAGCTGTAGAGGGTCCTCTGTTAATCAGGTACACTGCAGTGTCAACTACTTCTGCCCAAAACTCTAAGGGCAACCCTTCATGCAATCTCATACATCTTACACGCTCCGTGATAGTTCTGTTCATCCTTTCAGCAATACCATTCTACTGAGGTGTCCTTGGAACCATCCTTTTCCTTCGGATTCCATGAGTGTAACAATACCAGTTAAACTTAAGACTGTAGAACTCACTGCCATTATCTGATCTCAAGCACTTTAATCTTCTGCCTATTTCATTCTCAACCATAGCTTTCCAAATCTTAAAAGTCTCAAATACATCAGATTTCTTTTTAATACAGTAGATCCATACCTTTCTTGTGGCATCATCTATGAATTTAACATAGTACCATAATCCGCCAATAGAAGCTACCTGAGCCGATCCCCACACGTCTGTGTGAACAAGCTGCAACTTCTGCCTTTTCTTAGTAGACCCAGTCTTGATAAAACTAACCCTTTTCTGTTTTCCAAATACACAATGCTCACAAAATTCTAGATCCATACTTTTCAAATCTGAAAGCATACCTTTAGACTTAAGAATTGACATCCCCTTCTCACTCATGTGGCCAAGCCTTGAGTGCCACAATTTAGCATCCACATCTGAAGTAGATAAAACTGAAGGAGATTTGTTAGTAACACAATTACACAAATAGAGAGTACCTTCTCTCTTACCTCTGGCCATAACAAGTGCACCCTTGGTCACCTTCCAAGAATCTGCTGTGAGAGTTACTGTACAACCCTCATCACCTAGCTTACCTACAGAAATCAAATTTCTCTTCAAACTAGGAACATGCATCACATCTCTCAACACCCATGTGTTGCCATTCTACATCTTCAGCTGCACTTTACCTTTGCCAGTAATCTTACAAGGCTCATCATCCCCTAAGTACACTATTCCAAAATCTCCATGGATATAGTCACTGAAATATTTCCTGTTAGGAGTAGCATGAAAAGATGCACCAGAATCTAATACCCAAGACTCTATATTATTATGCAGAGAGAAAATTAAAGCATCCTGTGCAATACCTGCAATCTTGGATTCTTCCTTTCCTTCGTGCCGATTGTCCTCCTTAGGCTTTGACCAACAATCTCTGCTTATGTGCCCCATCTTTCCACAATTCCAGCATTGTGGCTTCCTGCCATTTCTGGATTTAGATCTGCCTTTCCCCTTAGACTTGGATCTTGCTCTGCCTTTCTTGCTCTTCTTTTTTTGCCTTCCCCTGCTCTCAAAACTAAAAGCATTCCTGGATGCCTCTTCTGTGCTTTTCCTGCGTATTTCCTCATTCAAGATAACACTAACAACATCCTCTACTTTCAGAATATTTGATGCAGATGCAGTATTACTTACTGCCATTACTAAGCCATGCCAGCTTTCAGGCAAAGAACATAATATTAAAAGAGCTTTTATCTCATCATCAAACACTATATTTACTGAGCTTAATTGATTCACAATACCATTGAAATCATTCAGATGAGTAGAAACAGATCCACCTTCATTCATATGCAAATTAAATAATTGCTTCATAAGATATACCTTATTTAAAGCTGAGGGTTTTTCATACATATTTGCTAACGTAGTCATCAACTCTACTGTTGTTTTTGCCTGTGACAAATTAGATATCACAGTGGAGGCCAGACTCAGTCTTATAGACCCAAGAGCCTTTCTGTCAAGAACTTCCCATTCTTCATCCTCCATGTCCTTGGGCTTCTTTAAAATCCCACCTAACGGTAAGTAGAGATCTTTCTGATACAGATAGTCCTCTATCTGCATTCTCCAGTGTTGATAGTTCTTGCCATTAAACTTTTCCATTCTCAACTTACTTTCTTCTGCCATTGCTTCTCCCACTCAAACAGAAATCCCTACAGAAACCCTTATGAGCAACCTGTAATCCAAACACACTACACAGATCTAAACCACCTGTTAGTGAACCTGAGCTCTGATACCAATTATCAAGCTCTGAACCTGTAACCAAGGCTCTGAAACCACTTGTTGTGGGATCAAACCAACAATAGATTACACTTGTGAAAGCAATAAATGCGGAAATAAATCAAATAGATAAGTAATTGAAATGATAAATAGCACAGAACAAGATATACAAGAAAACACCCTAAAAACTTGTATTAAAACTCTTTACAATAGGAATACAATGAAGAAACTTCGTTCTTCCACACCTCTCTCAGATGCACACAAGATCTCTCACTAGATCTCTATTCTTCAAGAGCTCTCTCTCAAGTACAATCAAATCCAACAACCTGGATTGATGCAACTCAGTACTATCCTTCAAACATTCACAATGTTCTACTCATACAGTTCTACTCTTACAACTATGAGCTAAGAAGATCTATCCTAATATAGAATTAGGAGACTTGAGCATGCTCTTACAACAAACAGTTAAGCCTCTTGAATAAGGGCTCTAAAAATAATATTGCTAATAATAGAGATGCGAGCTTGAGACTACAACTCAAACTCATCATGCAAACACTCGCTTTCGTACTCAGAAATCACTTTTTAGACACAGGTAACCGACGTCAGTTCCTACCTGTTCGCCTGTGACCATCGCCGACCGACCCTATTGCCGACGTCGGCGCCTCTGTAACTGCAACTGATCGACGTCGGTCGCTCCTGACCGACGCCGGCGTCTATGTAGACCCGAACCTATTTAAGTCTGCTCCTTGATGAAGCTTTTAGCTCCACACCCTAACATCTACATGTTTTGTTGCAGTAGGGGTTGATGACTTTGGTTTGAGAGGTGTAAGAGGCATTGGTCATACCATCATTTTTGTGGGTGGTGTAGCCACACATGTAGATGGCACTTTGGTAGTGATAGGTGTTGGATGTTTTGGAGGAGATATATGTCTGATGGGTTGAGGGGATAATGGAGGCAACTTGCCTCTATGAAGTATGGGAGTAGGAAGCACTCCTATTAAAGTGGATGGATGCGGGCCTAAAATTGAAGGTAATGATGAAGGTGGGGGAAGAATTCTCCAGTGTGGTTTAGTGGTCTTCTTCAGTTTGGTTTGAGGGCCACTATGGTGTGAGGTAAGGTTAGCGTCTACCCTCACTTGTGGGTGAGTGAGGTTTGATATAGGCCGAATGTTAGGAGATTTGTTCTCTTTGGGCATGATGGATGCCTGTGTGAATTTGGGCTCAGTTATGGATGGGGGTGAGTGAGATGTAGCTATATCAGGCAAAAGGCAAAAGGAAATTGTGACTGGGTGTTCCTCGATAGAAATGGGTGAAGAGACTGGTTCTTCTCTTGGTGGAGAAGAAATAGGAGAGTGTGGCTCCTCAAGAGGGTAGAGGGTAGGGATGATTGTGCCTTTGACTTGTGGTTGAGGAGTAGGCAAGGTAGGGTCCTCCATTGGAGGAAAGATGAAGGTGGGGCTAATGGCATAGGTATGGTCAAGGCATCCTCCAATATAAGAGAGGTCGATGGAGGACTACTAGGAGAAGAAAGTTCTTCATCCTGTGATGGATGAATAGGAGGAAAAGGGTATTCCACCTGTGGAGGAGGTTGGTCAGGGACAAGAGGCGAGACTATGTTGACCGTGCGTATATCATGCTCTTGGGAGCTATCAGCCATGATCTAGACATTGTTTTGATTAGGAGGATGGTTTGGAAAAGGTTTTTTGAAGATATCAATATTTGGATTGGGTGGGGCATTCAGGTTATCTAAGACAAGATCCCCCTTATCTATCATGTCTTGGACAATAATCTTGAAGGTTCAACAGTTATTGATGTCATGGCCTTGGACACGGTGATAGTGACAGAATTTTTTTCCCTATACCATGTAGGGATGACTTTTGAGGAGTTGGATTGAGGTAGTCAGATTGGAGGGAGATTGAGGACCCCCTGCTTGACAAGTTTATCCAAAATGGAAGTGTATGGTTCTGCTATAGGAGTATACTAATGCTGTATATACCATTGTTGGAATTGTTTTGTGATGCTTTGAGACGTTGAGGGTTGAGATTGGTCGGTTGTTGTTGAAGATGGTGATCTAATGACCATAGTGTTGGCCACTCCTTTGGACTTAGAATGGGAACAAGAAGGTTTGGAAGAAGAAGGGTCATTGGTTCTTGCATTGGTATTACACAATTTGACCCTATTTTCTTCAATAGCACAGAGTTCAAGCTTTTGGGCCATGGTGAAAGCTTCATCAAAAGTGTAGAATGTTTGAACCCACAAGGTGGATGAGATGTGTTTGGCACATGCTTGAGAGAAGAGCTCAATGAGTGTAGGTTGAGGTAAAGGGAAGGAGAGTTGGTTGATTAATCCTCTCCAATGGGCGATAAAATTGACTATTGATTCATCGTCAAACTGTTTGATAGAGTAGAGATCTATAATTGAGACTTTTTTGGTGATGTTGATAGAAAAATGGTCAAGGAATAATTGGGCAAGTTGAGTGAATGAAAAGATAGAGTGACTGGTGAGAGAGTTGTACCAGTTGAGAGCAACACCAGCAAGTGACATAGGGAATGTGCGTAGTAATAGCGCATCGTCATGGGCTATGAGATAACAAGCATGTCTGAATGCTCATAGATGTTGTTGAGGGTCTTCCTTACACTAAAAGTGAGTAAACTTAGGAAGCTCCCACTGATTGGATATGGTCAGATTGGGATGGAGGGATGGATGGGTTCATTACAAATTTGGTCATAAGAAAGGACATTGCTTGAACCAGAAATAGAAGCCTCAAGACTAGACATTTTGTCCATCAGCATCTTGATGAGATTGGCTGATGGATTGGCATATGGGGCACCCCCTAGGTTGTAAGGCACTTGGAAGATGCTAGAAGAGGCATACGACGTAGTTGGTTGCACTTGTATGGGCACAATGTATTGATAACTAGTCATTGAGATAGAAGTGGAGGCCAAGGGTGGTTGCATTGTGAAGGTAGAAGGCATGGCAAGGCTTGATGTTTCCATGGGTGGTTGAATAGTGACAACATTAGCCAATGGATGAGTATCCACCCTGGTGTTGATAGGGGTGAGGGTAGGCGGAATGGAGACAACTAGGTTTTGAAAAGGGGTAGAGGTTGGTTGAATAGTCTGGGATTGATGGGGGGCCAAAACCCCAGTGGAAGTGGGTCCAAAGATGGAAGGAGAGGCCACAGTTAGAAGTTTGGTCATGGGCTGGTTATTAGTCGAGGTGGCAACCAGGGTGTCTATGGGTTGAACTACAGACACTATCGATATGATTGCTGTCTCGACTAAAGAGGTTGGCATCCCATAGGTCGGGTTGCCTAAGGAGTCTCGCATTCGGCTTCACATGAGATAATGTTGCAGGGATTTGACATTGAGGTCCAAGAATATTTCAAAGTCTTGGTCCCCTTCAGAGACAATGGGATGTTGATTCGGGGTCAGTTGGGTAGGAGTTCGTTCAGTCTCTGAATGAAACTCCATTAGAAGACTGGTTATGGATGGTGAAGGCAGAAGCAGGTGATGCCTTGCATGGTCAACAAAAGTCCTAGTTTGACTGTGGGTCAAAACCATTCAAGGCAAGAGGTTCAGGTTCTAGAAACTATGTTTTTTTAGTTTCAAAAACTTAGAATGTGGTATTGGTAGAAAAGGGGGTGGGTTTTAAGGCTACTATTTTGAAAAAAGAGATTGTGACAGTGACTGACATCGATTGAAAAACCGATGTCAGTGAGAACAAATGGTCGACGTCAATGAGATAACCAATGATGGTGAGAGAGGTTGTCGACATCAGTGATAAAACTGATGTTAGTTACTGTGTTTTCCAAAAACTCAGAGAATTTGAAAGTTTTTGGAAAGAATAAAAACGTCCTCACTAGCTAAAAAAACTAGATAGGAACAGAGAAACAGATGGAGATAGGCAGACCCTAAGCATTAAATCCTAAGAATAAACTTTTAGAATCATGTTGGCTTATGCCTTAGAATGTGTTTGGGAGGTTGGCTTGTAAAACGGGTCCTAGAAGAGGTAGTCTAAAGATGGTTTTAGGTTAGTTTCAGTGCTCAAGAGTCTGTGTTAGGTTTCATACTTAGCCTAGTGCTAAGGAGCCAGCTCCCCTCACTTCACGAGCCCAGTGGTAAGCTGGTCTTGCTTATCCATTATATACTTCCCCTAGAGATTATCCTCTACTAGAGAATAGAGTGGGCTTTCCCCTTGATAGTGAAGTCCAAGTGGGATTGCCGGAAAGGGTAAGGTATCTGCTGGGTGACGAAATCCTAATCGGGCCTTGTCTCAGGTAAGTTTTGATGTTTGATTTGTGCAAGTGATTTGGTTGTGTAACATAAGTGGACTATGATTAATTCATGATGTAATTTTTAATTACTAGATGTGAGAGCTAAAAATGAAAGCAAGCAAAAATGAAATGCAATGTATTTTAAGCCCAAAATGAAATGTGAGTTCGGATGAAAACAAGTTAAGAAAGGGTTGAAGAGTATGAGTTGACTAGTCTAAGATGCAAGAAAGAAAGAAGGGTTCTTTTTAACCTTTCTTATGATGTCTTTCAGAAGAGAGAGAAGAAAAAGAGTGCAATAAGAGGCCTAATGCACCTATATGAATAGTAAGAAAAGAACCCAAGGAAGACCCTAGGGTCCCACCGAGCATGCCAGAATGTTTCCAAACAAGTTTTCACTTTTCACATTCAAAAAGGAATAAGAAACTAAAATAAGATGGTCTAGGGATAGATGTTACCCAGATGAGGTCTTGTGCACCAGATTCAGACGTTGTGAGAACTCCTCTTTGGTTGTGGAGGATGACACCTGCAGAAGAAAGAGACTAAAACAAAGAAGGCGTTAAATGGATGTAAGGTGGACTGCCAAGCAATCCTTGATCCCAGAAGTGCAGAGACTTCTTGAAAGGGTGTTAGTCCACTAATTTATAAAGAAAATGTCTAATAAAAAGAAATAAATGGAAGACTAAGCAAAGGAAATAAAGGTATGCATACTTGTATGCTATTGTCAGTCTTCCATAGTCGTCGACGTCAATTAGGCTACCGGCATTGGTTGGTCAAGTCTACTGATTTTAGTTAGTTTGTCGATGTCAGTGGGGGTAGTGGTCTTTGGTCAGGTCTCAGAGAAGCTCTGTGGTCGACAAAAGGGGTCTATGGTAGTCAAAGAGTCTGTGCAGGGTTGCAGGGATACGAATAAGGTCTAAGGAAGGAGTCAGGTTGAAGACAGGGTGTCAAGAGGGGTCTGGTTAAGAGGAGGGCTTTTCAGCCTCTCTAGGAAAAGTGTCTAATTGGTTTGGTTGATAGCCAGGTCTGGTCTTGAAATATGGCTTAGAAGCAATAAAGAAAAAATTGATTACAAATACATCCTAAGCAACTGAAATGACAGAAAAGACAAATACTTATCTCTTGCTTGGAGTAGAGGCAAAGGTGTGAACGCTTGTTGCTGATGTAGAATGCTTCTTGCACTATACCTGTAGTTTGTGATGCTTGTTGTACATCCAAGAGAGAGAGAGGGAGAGGTTGAGTACCTATAGCCAAAAGATTAGCAGTTGAGAGAGAAGAGGATTCATTGATTCACTGATCGGGTCTGTGATTGTCGTTCTGACTGGGGAGAGAGATTGAGAGAGAGACCAAAAATTGCCTTTGGGCTAGTCTTAAAAAACTGATGTCGATAATCCGACTGGCATCAGTCGATAGGTAACTAATGTCGGTAGTTGGAATAACAGTAAAAAGGCTAAAATTAGCCTTTCGCCCATTCTTCCAATTGCCCGGGTCAATTGGTCATGCGAAAACGGTCAAAGGTGGATAAATAAACATGAGGATTAGTGGAGGGGAAGTTGGAATAGGTCATAGGGTGATAAATGAGGGTATCCAAGGGCAAAGAATCCAAGGAGAGGAGAGGTGGCATGGGTGAGGTGTCATGAGAGAGAGAGAGAGAATTATTAATTTAAAATAGATAATCATTTCAAATTAATAAGACATAGGTTAGGCATGGTTAGAAGTGGAAAGGGACCAAGGGGGAGTCAACCAAGGGAGTAGACATGATTTCGGTGTCTACAGACTCTTTCAATTCTTCACCTAAGCCTCTTATGATGTTGACCATTTCATTTAGTCTTTCAAACTATCTTCTATGGGTTTGAAGTTTAGCCAACTTGACCTTGGATTCTCCCTTATGGATATTCTTCAACTTTTCCCACATCTCTTTGGCAAACATGTAGTGCATCACCTTCATAATCTCTTCCTCTAATAGGCCACAAAGAATACCATTCATTGCTTTGGAATTATTGTCACTATCCTTTTTAACTACTACATATGTATGGAAAATAGAGGGTGTAGTATATCCATCCAAAATTAATTTCCAAACATCATGACCTTGAGAAATCAAATATGTTCTCATCCTAACACTCCAAAAAGCATAATTAGAACTATTGAACAATGAAGCCTTGAAGAAAAACCACCTTGTGCTTGACTAGCCATCTTCACTTACTTAAGATATCCTTTAGGCTATTATAATTGATTCAAAATACTTAATTTGATACCAATTATTGGAAGGATAGTTATTTATAGGTGGGGGTGAATCATTTCCCTTAAAATAATCATTCAATTTCACTTATCATTCATGAAACATTCATTCAAACACATACATCAACTAATGCATACAATGTATAAACACAAGAGATATGTGAGAAAACCTATGGGGAATAAAACCCACTAAAATATATCTTGGACTAAATTCCTATAAGAAATTAATCAATATTTAGTGAGGAACCAACCACACAAGGAGAACCAACCCCTCACTAGTCAAGCACCAACTCAACTAGGCCTGTAGTAAACACTAACTTGCAAGGAGGCCCTTAGGTGACAGAACACAAACTTAGACACATAAAATATATTATGATATTTAGACACATATTTCTCAATCAATTTATAATTATCACCTTCTTTTTCTCTTCACACTCTTCTCTCTCTCAAATAACCTATTAGACCTCTTCACTCAACTAACCCTTTTTCTTAACAGAATTAGGTCATATGACCTTGATCATCATATATATAATCACTATTATAAATTCATGAAATATTAAAAACCCCTATATTATGGTATTAAATCCATCTACCTTACTTCTAAACTTTTATTTCATTCATTCATCACCTCAATATTCTAACTAGTCAAATTAGGCCTATTATACCTTCTTCTTATACTTGACTTTTCCTTTCAAATACCTTGGTCAAACACAAATATATCCATACATGTATCACCCTTGAAATATATCAAAAACACATTTTATATTACAAAAAACCACTACATAGGTTGGTCACCACTTATAATGACTAAAACCACCGTTAGGCCTAAAGGAGACCTAATGCAATTAGGCCTTCTCAGAGCACACATTCCACCTTTATCACCTTGGAACATATTAATAATTCATAAATGGATGAAAAAATTCACACAAACATAAGTTATACCCCTAATAATCTCACCTTATGTCGCTAACACCATTTAGATCATTTCACTCTTTGAACCACACCATTAGGCCTACTCATAATTAGGCCTTCTCACTATCAAAAAGTCTATTTTTAATAGCTAAAACATACACTAAAATTTTCCACATTTCCATATCAAAAAATCACTTATTAATAAATATTATGACCTTAGAGTCATCACCATGTCTATTACACTTCACCATACAAGGTAAAATACCTAAAACTGACCATTTCCATATGCTCACTCATAACTGCAAACATGCCTCACAAACTAGTTAAGAACCTTTGAATTTTTATACCTTCATAGGAATTTATCATGAATAAAAATACATAAAAATTATATTATTATACCTATATGAAAAAATCATATTCATTATACTCTTTAATTCTAAATAGATCACCTCATCTTCATCTCTGTTAGATGACTACTCAGAATTGTCAAAGACTTAAAAACACAATCATGAAAACAAAGACTTAGAATACTTGTATAATAAATTTAATTAACATAAAATTGGTTTATATTATCCTTAAACATCCTTATAACATCTTAAAACAAATATATTATAAGGTCTAATATCAATATTAGTCTTACAGACCAATCTCTTGGCTTCACTGTACACATACCTCACTATGTTAGGCAAGTCAATTTGAGAGCAAATTTATACCATACACAAGATTATTAAAAATTTATTTAAATTATGGATAAATTTTTATAGGTATTTAAAAATAACACATTTTAATTGGATCCATCCCTAATCCATGGCAACACATCCCTAATCGCATTCCCACTTTTATCTATGTTTTCTGTTGTCTTCCTTACTAGGCTTTTTTAGCAATAAGTAAACTTCCATTAGTGGTTTATAATATTTTAATTCTATAAATTTACAATAAAACACCATTAACATGAATTAAAATTCAAATTATTCAACCTTCATCCATTGTATAACTTTGACTTGGTCAACTCTACTTGTTATAGCAAATTTATGAGAAACATGACTTTTCCTATAGGGTCCACTCACGCATGTATCAGAATAATACCACATATAGGTACTTTGGAGAGTAATATACATTAAAAAATCATAAAAATATGTCATAAAATTAATTATAAGCCATTTCTAACAAGATATTCCATATTGGGTCACTATGAGGGGTTTTGGGAGGGTTTTAGACCAATTTCCATTATTAACATTTGTTTATAAATATTTGGCCCTAAAACTAAATCATAATTCTTGGAAATAATTTATAAGACCATTTTCCATCTCTCCATAAAATATTATCTTACCATTCAATATTCACATGTGCAAACAAGTATGATAAAATCCTTCTCAGGTTTATAAAACCTCATTCTAGCACTCAAGAGACCTTAAAATCCACTTTTTATGCTTTATCCCTCAAAATTTGATCTCATAATTGGTAAAAACACTTAACACAACCTTTCACACCTTTTATAATTTTCTCATGATCTTTATCAACTTATAAACTAAACTTGACCCCTTATTAGGCCACACCATGTCTTTTTGCACATTAGGCCTTGAACTACTAGTCACACTTAGACCTTGAACATACCTTAAAGCCAATTACACTGATATCAAAAACTCATAATCATGTTATATAAACTAACACCATGCTAACACGTTTTAAATCTTCTTCTCACAATCCTAATTCTTCTCACCTCATCATGCTATCAAGCCAATGCCTTCTCTCTAGGTCTCTTCATGCAAATGAATAAGCCATGAACTAGCATTAAAACCTCCTCTAAAAGATATATACCTTATAAACTTGTTTAAATAGTTTCATAAATATTATCACATGATATATCACTAATTTTAATTCTACATAGACCTTGATAACACCTCAAGTCTCCTCATTAGGTTAGGCAGGGTCTACGACTAGTCTGGTTACATGCTTAGGCTTAAGACCTTACCCCTAAAGATTTATCTTTGAAACTTTCCTGAGTATTTCAAACCATCATATCCATGATTTTTAATCCTTGATAATACACTCATACCTATGTTTATCTATCTTAATATTCCACCATATTTATACACATGCTCATGATATGACAATGCTCCTTTAGACTATTGCTCAATAGTATGATTACCTTGTATCTTGATCTTAATCTTGAAACATGTCATGAACCTCAAAATAATTAATAATTTCCTTCAAATTATCTCCCAATAGAGAGATAATATTTTTCCTTGAAAATCTCTTTTCATAAGACTTCCTTGTCACATGCCACTTCACCATGCATGACATCAACTTATACCTTGACATTAATGACATCCATCTTGACCTTAACATCAATGAAAATGTCAATGCCACAACACAAATGATAGTAAAATACCTCAATAATACAAATTAGAATCATATTTAAGTAGTCAAAAGGATAGTTAGGTATCTCAAGGAGAATATGGAGTATGGGTTGTGGTATCTAAGAAATAAAGAATTTAATTTGATAGCCTATATAGATGTAGACTAGGTAGAAATTCTAGTTAATAGGAAGAGTACCAATGGAAGAGATTTATTTTTAGGTGGGTGCCTATATTCATAGATAACCAAAAAGACACCATCAGTATCATTATCAAAATGTTAGGTTGAGTACATTATTGCAAATTCATATTACACTTAGGTCTTATGGATGAGATAGACCCTAAAAGACTACAAGGTGGAGTAAATGGCCCTAGCCCTATCTTTTATGATACTATAAGTGTTATAAGCATCTCAAAGAAACTTATCATGTAATAAAATGCCAAGCACATTCCCATTAGGTATAATTTTTTAAGAGATCAAGTTAATAAAGTGTTAGACTTGAATATGTTTCTATATAGGATCATATTGCAGACATCTTGACCAAACCACTTCCAAAGGTAATATTTAAACACCTAAGATAGGAATTGGGTGTAATTATTACCCCTAAAATTTATTAAATAATACTTTGTTTAACCCTTTCTCTAGAGAGGGTTAGAGAGGGTTTGAGTCATCTAGGAAATTGTTCTTATGTCTGTTTCTTAGATACAATCTTGTCCATTTAATCAAACAAGTAGAACAAGTGAAAATAAGTTGGAAGATGTCCTGAAGTTGACTGTGGGAGACTTTGTGCTACCATAATTACCTTCAATTTATGTTTTTTGTAAAAGATATTGGAGAGACTTTGGGCTTCCCTTATCCTTCATGACCTTTTACTCTATTGTAGTTGAAGTGGAGACTTTGAGCTATGCTTCAAACTACTATATTACATTATCCTAATCAGTGGGATTAACAACGAAACACTTTGTGATTTCATGGGTTTCTTGTGGTTTCTGTTACTACACAAGAAGAATTCTACTATTTGTTGAATATCACTTCTAAAAGAAGATAAGTGCCTTCAATAATTACACCATAATTCTCCTCTATTCTATGAACATCATCTCTGAAAAAAGAGAGAATGAATGGTATGATTTCACCCTTGTGTCTGTTTTCAGCTTATATATATATATATATATATATATATATATATATAGTATACTATAGTTTATAGGGAACCTCCCCTTAATGAGAGGAGAGATTTATCTCATTATGATGTAGTATACCTACACATTTTTCCAATTAAATCTCCTTATGTTGTGGTTGATGCACCTATTTTGCCTTCAGTTAGCTGGTGACAAAATATTCACCCAATAGTTTTTGGTGACTCTGCTAGAGAAGAATGTGTATTTTGAAGCCTCAAGCTTCTAATTGAAGTAGTTTTAGTTCTTTTTCATATCCATCTTACACTCTGGTAGAACCACCATACATGAGAAGCCAGAGAGCTCAAGGTATTGTTAACCCCATATTTGAGCTTGTATAGCAAAATAATTTTGATCTTTTCCCTCCACAAACTCACCTTCAACAAACTAGGAGTTTTCCTCCTACAAACGTTAGGTCCCAAATACCAATAAAAGTTTCTCTTTCCTCTGCTAGTAGAGCTATGTCCATACATATCCCATAGAGATTTATTATCCCTCCTTTCAATATCCATATCATGGCAGTCCAAGGCCCCTAGGGTAATACTTTTGGTCCCCTGAATCTAACCCCACCTCTACATAAGCTACCCCATAGCTCAAGGAAAAATTTCCCTAAGTTCTATGGTGATGGGAAGAATTCATCTTGATGAATATATTATAGCCTTTTACATATCCTGTGGTGTAATAGGCATTGAATATGAAGACATTACAGTCAGAATTTTTGTGGAATCATTGTAAAGCACCACTATAGATTGGTTTTATCATTTTCAAGCACAAACAATAACTAATTAGAACACTCTCAAAGCCAAATTTGAGGCCAGGTTTAAACCTACAGAAGATGCACATGTCTTGTTAGCCTAGCTTACACAAATGAAGAAGGAGCCTCATGAACCCATGAGAGACTTCATTGCCAAATTTGACGAGTTGAGGAATAGGATTCCTACAATTGCTCAGCTGACCCCTGAGAATCTCAAATGCTTCTTCATCAGTTCTTAGCTTCCTGAAGTAAGTTTCTTATTAAGATGAGCTAGCCAAATAGATCTTGTTGTAGCTCAAATTTTAGCAACTGAGGTTGAAGTTGACCTTATCTTGGTAGGAAATATAAGAAGAGATCCTAATAGAGGTAAATCTTCTTCATCTTCTTAATATTCATCTATAGGCACCACAGATCTTATGGTGCAAAAGATAGCAAATGAATTGCTAGCTCTAAAAAAACAAATGGCATAAGGGACATCTTCTCCTTATCAAGATATACCAAAGAGGATGTTTCCCAACCAATTGTATTAGGGCAATGCTACCAAAAATCAAGGGCAACCAAATCTTCTTCCTCCCCCACTAGGGAAACTTGCCATTAAAGTAGCACCAACTAACTTAGCAGTTGGTTATCTTGAAATTGAATCTGATTTTGCTTTCCAACCTTAGTTGAACCAAGAAGATGATGTTGATCTCTTTGCAGAAGGCCAAGAATAATTAGATAGCAAATCCAATATTGGTTTCTTGAATTACCGGGATGAACCTAGAAGTAAAGATAAAACATTTGATGGATCATATGCTATATTTACTAGGTCTCAAAACCAATCAGCTTAACCAGTTGATAAAGGAAAAATAGGGGAAGAATATTGAATAGAAATTTCAATTGCTAAATGAATAACTTCACTACCTTTCTAATCAAAGGACCCAGTGATCACTAAAAAAGTAAGTACCTCAAATGTTCATTCACCTTCTACTTCAAATTTATAGACCAGTCCTACACATGGTAAAATATAAATTGATGGACTACTTTCCTCTATTTCAAATTCATTTCAGTCATTTGATATAATTGACCATGTTAAAAAGACCAAAATTCAAATGTCTGAGTTTGAATTCTTGTAATCCAACCTTGAGCAGTTGGATAAGTTAGTTCAATGTGTCAAGAATAAAACTATCCCTGTAGGACAAGAAATTTTGAAGGTAACTTGTGATCCCTTAAAAAAACACCCACCAAAAATAATCTTATTATTACTCCTCTAGCTGCCCCTGAAAAGACAACCATTTTATGTCTCCCTACTAATAAACGGTCATTAGCTGAACAATTGCATAATTGATTCTAGTGCATCTAATAATGTCATGCCTACCAAGGTGGCAAAATCTCTTGGTCTCACACTACCTAATACCTTTGGGAGATGTTTCTCCATGGAAAACAAATATGTACTTCTACTGGGACAAACCAAAGATGCTTTATTTGCATTTGTGGCTTTCTCAGATAAGAGAATTAAAATGACAGTGCCTTCTATGACATTCTTCTTGGGCAAAATTGCTATAAGGACATTGGTGGAGAATTAAGCATGGACCTATTTGAGGCAATAATCCCTATCAATGGTGTCATGTAAAGGTTACTTCTTGAGAAGGGGACAAAGTACAATGTCACTCAAACTTCATCCCCTAAAGCTTAAATTCTATTTGAATCTTCAGGCATGGGTAATTAATTTTTGTCTATTAAAGATGTTCCTATTTCAGTAGATGAAAATTACATAAGTGACAATTCAAAAAATTTAGATGAAACATCAGAAGAATTGGTAGGGCATAGTACACATGAAAAAACATCTTCACTTCCTAATAAAGGAAAATATGAAAGAAGATCAAAATCTGATGATGTCTGGATTTTGGAATTCAATGGCAGTAATGCTTCAACCGGTTTTAGAGTTGGAGTTTTAATTTCTCCTCAAGGAGATATTTTTCCATATGCATACAAGTTAAAATTCAATAACACTAACAATACTGATGAATATGAATAATTTCTACTTAGATTAAAGGCTACTCAGGATAAAGGTGTTAAACTCCTTCATGCTAAAGGTGATGCTAAACTAGTAGTTTGTCAGGTGAGAAACATGTATTCAACCAAGAATGAGAGATTTTGACATTATCACAATCTAGTGTGGGACTGCATTGAAAGCTTTGATGCTTTCAATATTTTTGTTGTGCCCAAGGAATTCAGTAGTCATGCTAATGCATTGGTCATCTCTGCAACTCTCTTGGTCCCTCACCAAGACTTTAAAGAAGATAGGTACACTATCGAGTTAGTATTTCGACCAAGTGTACCTGATAATGCTAACCATTGGTAGGTATTCAATGGTGATAACCAAATCATTACTTTTTTGAAACAAAGAGATAGCTTTGAAAAGCTTCAATTTAAAGGTAGTAAATCTCCACCATGGGAATCAGCTCCCAGAATAGATTCGAACACTGATGAAGAGTTCCTTCAGCTCAAAAGGAACATAATTCCCAAAGGATTAGTTTCTCTTGAGAAAATTTTCAACAAGCATGATAGGTTTATCAAGGAACAATAAATAGATTCTAAATCCTCCAAGGATTTTGAACAAATCAATTTGAGTACAAAAGACAATCCAAAAATGGTCAACATTGGAAGTTGTTTTACCCTTGATGAGAAACTCAAATTCATTACTCTACTTCACCATTATGTTTATGTTTTAGCATATTCATATGATGATTCTGAAATCTCTCAGACCTAAAGAAATTAAGCATGAAATTCCTCTTAATATTGGGTCATTGCCTCAAAAGCAGAAGTAAAGGAAGTACAATCATAGGATATCAGGCATGATTTTGTCTAAAATATAAAAAATTTTGAATACAAGGATTATTTTTCCAATCCATCATTCTACCTAGGTTGCGAATATAGTCCCTGTAAGAAAGAATAATGGAGAATCTGCCTGTGTGTTGATTTTAGAAATCTGAATCAGTCATCCTTAAAGGACAACTATCCCCTACCCATCATGGATCAACTACTACAAACAGTGACTAGTGCTTGAGATGTTATCAGTGCTAGATGGTTTTTCAAGATATAATCAAGTGGAAGTTGGTGAAGTAGACCAACATAAGACCACCTTCACAAAACCTTGGGGCACCTTTAGCATATCATAGAATGCCTTTTGGCTTGATCAATGCTGGCACCACCTTCCAAAGAGCAATGGATCTTACTTTCAAAAATGAAATGGGCAAGTTCATTGTGGTATACCTTGATGATTTGACAGTCTTTTCTAAACATCATCTTGATCATGTTCATCATATACAATAAGTGCTGGAGTGATGTAGGAAGAATGGTATTTCTCTTAATCCCAAGAAGTCAATTTTTGGGGTTACATAAGGTAAACTTCTCGGTCACACTGTGTCTCGAGAAGGCATAAAGATCAACCCAAAAAGGGTCAAATCTATTCAAGAGCTTGTTCTTCCTACTAGTAAGACTGCAGTTCACTCTTTCTTTGGAAAGGTGAACTTTATACGAAGGTTCATTCCTGAATTCATAGAGAAGACTCGCCACATTGTCAATATGATGAAGGGCAAAGCCACTTTCAGCTAGATTGAAGAAGGTAAATCAACATTTTGAGATATCAAGGAAGTTATCACCCATGACCTAATTCTAGTTTATCCTAATTACACTAAAGACTTCATGATGTAAAACTATGCTTCTAAACATATGCTTTCAGCCATCTTGGTTTAGTAGAAAAAAAAAGTTGTGGAATCTCCAATATCTTTCACGAGTTATCCTCTCAAAGCTCATGACCTGAAGTAATCAATCATGGAGAAGCATGCCTATGCTATGGTAAAACACTTCCATTTTTACATCTTGAACTCACACACTATTGCTCTAGTTCTTGATACTACAGTCAAGTCCATACTAGATCAGTAGGAGTTTGGAATCAAAAGGGGCAATTAGATTGCCAAAATCTAAGAGTTTAATTTTATTATCAAACCAATGAAGCTTGTGCGGGGAAGGGGTCTCTGTCAGTTAATTGCTGATAACATACCAAAAGAAGCAGAGCATGAAGAAATCAAAGTTGAAGACATGCCAATAGTTCTCTTTGTCACCACTACAAATGAGTGGTATTCAAATATTGCTCATTTCCTTACCTATGGTGAGTGTCCTACTCACCTGTCTTTGAAAGAAAAGAGGACTGTTAAGTTGAAAGCTACCAAATTTATCCTATGGGATAACGGTCTGTATAAAAGGAACCTTGATGGGGTATTCCTTCACTGTGTGGATAAAGTGCAGTAGAACAAACTTTTGGAGTCCTTCCATAATTTGGCTTGTGGAAGACATGTTTTTGTGCATGTTACTGCCCATAATATTATGTGAGCTAGGTACTATTTGCCTACTCTATTTTTAGATTCATACACTTAGGTGCGTAGATGAGAGATATGTCAATAGTTTGTTGGTAACCCAAGTTGGCTATGTTACCACTCAATCCTGTGGTGATAGAAGAGCCGTTTTAGTAATGGGGAATTGATTTTATTGGCACTATTAATCCTTCAAGTGTTGGACATGATTATGTTCTCATAGCCACATACTACTTTACCAAGTGGGTGGAAGCCATTCTAGTCAAGCATGCTACTTTAGAGGTGGTATGTAATTTCCTTAAGAAAAACATCATTTCCAAGTTTGGGGTCCTAACCAAGATTGTAACAGATAATGTAGCCTATTTCTCTTCTCATAATATCACCTAGTTCTATTACCATTATGGGATTATTCTCTCCCACTCTTCATACTATTATCCACAAGGAAATGGTCAAGCAGAATCAAGCAATAAGAACTTGGTGACCATTATTAGGAAGCTGGTAGATGACAATCAAAGAACCTGGCATAAAGCATTGCTTGATGCTTTATGGGTAGATAGAATTACACCCAAGAGGGCAATTGGTATGTCCCCATTCCAACTTCTATATGGTCTCAATACAGAGATACAAATCACCTTAGAATTACTAGCATTAAATTTAGCAAAGGCGGTGGAAGATTCAAATTTTGAAAGTTCCATCGATAAAAGGATCATGTGCTTGACTAAGCTTAATGAGAAAAGAACTATGGTGGTGGACCGAATTGCTATGCATCAAAGTCTGATGAAGAGGCTGTTTAACCATAAAGCAAAAATACATGACTTTCAAATTGGAGATCAAGTCTTGTTGTGGGATAAGAGGAGAGAAACAAAGGGAATGCATGGAAAATTTGATTCCTTATGGAGAGGCCCATTTTCCATTCATCATTTAAATGGTGAAAATAGTTTCTTGTTGAAATATCAAGATGGAACACCATTTGCTCTGCCTCACAGTGGGCAACATTTGAAGCACTTCAATCCTTGAAGTATCAGATAAGTCCATTTGTAGATTTGTATAGTCTTTCTTTATTTTGTGTTTTTCATTTGTTTTTGGCATCATTCATTTTTAGTGCCTTTCTTTTTGGGTAGCATGACTCCATATCCCAATGGCATAAATGAAGGCACTGAGATTCTAGATTATACTCCCTTTAATTTCTTCTTTCCTCAGTTTTCAATCAATAGAAGTTCCCCAATTGGAGCTAACTATTGTTCCCAAAATCCGTCACTTGATTTTTGCCTTTCTCTTTGCTTTCTTTCTGAGTACACACTGTACTCCAAGAGATCCCCCTTGATCTTGCTCCCTATTGTGTTGCCACCTTGATTTTGCTGCCACCTGTGGATCAACCTAACACCTACAAACCTTCTCTCTTTTCTTTCTCAAAAATGTTCAAAGCAGTTAAGTTTTTCAAATATTCAAGCCTTTTTAGCTAAAGAAGTTGCAAGTTCAATAGGGAAGCTTTCTTCTTCAAAACAACTGGTTCGTTAATGAAATGTCTATAGAAATCATATTTTGGAACCACACAGGTGACCGTCGGTCCCTATCTGCTTAGAGATGACCGATGCCAGCCAATCCCTAACTGATGTCGGTTGCTCTTCCTTTCTAATACACCGACGTCGGTTGGCCTGACTGACGCCAGTTCACACTTCAAACCTCCTCCAATGACTTAACAGCGGGCTTCAAGCAAATTAGAATGAACCACTTTGAACCATTGAACAACATACCAATCAATTTGGTCTTGTAGACAAAAATTCTCTCTTTTCTTTCTCAAAAATGTTTTGAGTAGTTAAGTTTTTTAAATATTCAAGCCTTTTCAGCTAAAGAAGTTGCAGGTTCAATAGGCAAGATTTCTTCAAAGGAAGTTCAAACACTTAAGGCTTTTCCTTAGTGTTTTGAGGATGGTTCAACACAAAGGTTCATTCAAAAGACTTAATGGTGGGCTTCAAGGAAATTAGAATGAACCACTTTTAACCATTGAACCATTAAACCTTGCCTCCGCAGGGTTCAAAGACTTCAACAGACTTAAAGAAAAGAAGGATTCGAAGAGATAAGGTTGAACCATTGAATCTTAAACCAAAATGGTCCAAAGGTTCAAGGTTCAATGAGTTCAATAAGTCCAAAGACTTAAAGAAAAGAAGGAATCAAAGAGCGAGGATTGAACTATTGAACCATTGAACCTTGAACCAAAAAGAGTTCAAAGGTCCAAATGACTTAGATGGACTTAGAAAATCTAGAGAGTTCTAAGCTTCAAAGAAATCAATGAAATAAATATTGAATCATTGAATCATTAAACCTTGAACCAAAATGGTTCGAAAGGTTCAAAGGTTCAATGAGTTCAATAAGTTTGATAGACTTGGAGAATAAAAAAAGGCTTCAAAGAAAGAGAATGAACCATTAAACCATTGAACTTTAAACTGAAATTGTTTGAAGGTTGAAAGGTTCAACGGGTTCAAATTTTAAATAGAAACTTCAAGCAAATGGATGAAGTAAAGGATTCTAGAAAGAATTTCAAAGAAATGGTTCAACCAAAGAAGAAAAATAAAGTGAACGTGGTCCTTAATAAAATGATTGAACCAATGAACCATTGAACTTTGAACCAAAAGAGTTCAAGGTTCAAGCTTTAAAGAGGTTCAAAGCAATTAGTGATGTCCTTGCAGACATCAATTTCAGGGTAATGGAATAACCATTAGTTTTCAAAAGAACTAAGAACAAACTCAGTGACTAGCCCAGAAAGGAGCTGAAAGAGCCAGCTGAAAGCAAGAAGATAGCCCCGAGAGCTCAGATTGCTTAAGAAGAGACAAAATGTGGTAAGGAAAGAGAGAAAAATTGTAGTAAATCTAAAAATATCTGCAAGAGATTTATATCTAGTAGGTGGAATAGTCCACTAGGTAGACATCAGGGAACACAAAAATTCAAAGGCGTGGCCTATTTTTCTACATTGAGTAAAGGTGAATGGACATCCGTGTAAGCAACTAAAATAAGATGAGACAACCCATGCTGAGGAAGGGACATTTGAGATAATTTATAATGCCAAAGTCAAGGTTGATACCCTATTCTAGCATGGCCCTCTCATAGATATCTAATACATTCAATTCAACATGGGCCATTTTTATAAAAACAAGTGCCCAAGTCTTTCTTATGATGCTATATATTGTAATCTCTCATTTTGTATAAGGGGGATCTCTTTGTTATCAGAAGCGAAGCTTTGCCTAAATTGAAAGGCAATCCTGAGACTTTGAGCTCAGAATATTAATCATATTTTTTTAAATGAATGAGAAAGCAAGTGACCTTTCAAACTTTGTTTTGGAATAAGATTGTGTCATCTAGGAAATTATTCTTATGTCTATTTCTTAAATACAGTCTTGTTCATTTAATCAAACAAGTAGAATAAGTGGAAGTAAGCTAGAAGATGTCCTGAAGTCGACTATGAGAGACTTTGTGCTACCATAATTTCCTTTAGTTTGTGTTTTGTGTAAAGGATATTGGAGAGACTTTGGGATCCCCTTATCCTTTGTGACCTTTTGCTCTATTGTAGTTGAAGTGGAGACTTTGAGCTATGCTTCAAACTAATGTGTTCCATTGTCCTAATCAGTAGGAGGAATAACAAAAGACTTTGTGATTTTATGGGTTTCTTGTGGTTTCTATTGCTACCTAGGAAGAATTTTGCTATTTGTTGAATATCACTTCTAAAAGAAGAGAAGTGCCTTTAGTAATTACACCAAAATTCTCCTCTATTCTATGATCATCTCTAAAAAAGGAGAGATGGATGGTATGATTTCACCCATGTGTCTATTTTTAGCTTATATATATATATAAATATATATATATATATACATATATATATATATAGTATACTACAATTTATACGGAACCTCCCCTTGATGAGAGGAGAGATTTATCTCCTTATGATGTAGTAGACCTACACATTTTTCTGATTAAATCTCCTTATGATGTGGTTGATGCACCTATTTTGCCTTCAGTCAGCTGGTGACAAAATATTCACACAACAATGATGATGATGCTCATGCTAAAAGTGAATTAGTATATGCTTCCTCATTTATATTTAGACATGTATTAGAAATGGTTTATGACTTTATTTTTCATGGATGTTTGACTTTGACATGATGATGGATATGCTAATGATGTATGTTGTTATGCATGATACATGTTGATATGCTATGGTTATGGTTATTATTTATTAAGGTAAAACACATAAATTAAGTTGAATAACAACACCATATGTGAGAAAGAGAATATAAGAGATAAACATCTTAGAAAATATATCAACTAGTCATGATAGGACAAAAAGAGGGAAAGATGCTTCTTCTTTGGCTAAGACTAAAACAAGAATGAAGTGGGATTGGCTTAAGTAACATAAGACCTTTGAATTCTTCATGTTAGCATTTGTTATTTGGTTAAAAAGGTGTCTTGATCACATAACGTCAAGTGATCTCAAAATACCTTACATTATAGTGTATGAAGGGGAGATAGATGAAAATAGAAGTTGCTTATGAGATTAACATGCCTCTTCTAAGAGTTACCAAAGATTTAGTATAAATAAGTCTATGTCAGATAAAATGTAAACTGGTCAATGAAAGAAGTCTACTCATGAGTGTCGATTGTGGATTTCAAAATTATTTCTAGTGAGAATTGATTATGGCTTTCAAAATTCTATGTTTTTTTCTTTTTCTTGATAATGGGTATTTTTCTTATTTTTTTGTTGCTTAGAGGGTTGGGGAAGTTGATTGATGTAGGAAGATTCCAATAAATTACTATTCTTTGATAAGTACTTTACTTATCCATCTTTCAAGGGAGTGGTCTAAGTATGTATACTTTTATTAATGCCTTTAGATAGCTGTCCTTGAAGGAGTAGTCCACCTTACTTTTTAATAATTTTGAATATGTTTTCAATAGCTATCCTTTAAGGGAGTAGTTTACGAATGCTAGGAATGACTCGTGATTACTATTGGTTTAGATTTTGATTTTTGATTTGTTTGATTTTCCTTGACATAGACTCATTTATATTAGCTTAAGGGCTCACCTTTGTGAATGCAAAAATAAAATCACAAGAAGGTTGATTAGGTGTAAATAGGTATATGTGACAACAATCATGGGAATTTATCCTTATGAAAAGAGGTAGAAAGTACCATAAGAATCATGCCATGAGTAGAACCATGTTACCCATTGTTAAAGATTAGGTTATGATTGTGATGGATAATCACATGATTTAATTTTAACTAGTTTCCCCTAAAATAGGGAGATGAATGTGGTGTGTAAGCAAGGGATGAGCTGAAGTTAGATAAAAGGTGAGTTTAATCCTCTTTAACAAAAGAAAGGATGTAGATGCAAAACATTGAGGGGCTTAGGCTCTAGGTTGCCTTCAATAGAGGATAAATGGTAAGCTCCTAATCTATACTTGTGGGTTATGATATAAGCTCCAATCAAATTGAAAGCAAACTTTCCTCACTTACTTTTGTCCATATTGGTGACATGTTGATTTTCCTTTAGGACAAGATCTTATATATTGAATTCTTATACTCTAATGTGTTTTTTTATAAGTATGTTTGATGTGATCTTAGTAAAAATGAATATGGGTGAAGGTGGATAAATGATGCTCATCAAGTAGCTCAAGCTAGGCTAAACTGTGTTGATGATAATCATCCTAAAAAATGAGATCTTGTAAAGATATGTGAAGAGAAGGTATTTAGACTTCAAGAGGAAAGATGGCCTCAACTTCAAACACAAGAGAAAAAGGTGTTTCACCCATAGGTGTTCAAATGCTAGTATGATATGCCCATAAGGTGAAAAGGATGTGCACATGCCAATCTAAACCATAGGTATTGACCATTTTAGTGATCATGTTGTTAAGAGTTTTATTATAAGCTTCCACCTATCCATTCACTTGAGGGTGATAGGGCAAGGAGAAACTTAATTTAATCTTGAATGCATCATAAATACCCTATAATTGTTTATCCTTAAAATATTTACCATTGTTGGTGATGATTTTGTGAGGAACACTGAAATAATAGATGATGTGATGGTTGATAAAGTTAACAATCTTTTCTAATTTGGTCGAGATTAAAGGAATAGCCTCTACCAGTTTGGTAAAATACTTAGTCATAGTGATGATATAGTGGTGTCACTATTAATAATGGGGGTTAATTTCACCAATAAAGTTTAGAACCCATTGTAATAAGGGTAAAAAATCAATAGTGATGTGAAGACTATGGCTAGGTGCATGATGTAATTTGGTGTGTTTTTGACATTTAACACAATTTTTCACATAATCGTAGTAGTCTTGGTTAAGGGTAGGCCATTAATAGACAAAGTGAGGGGTTAATTTAGCCAAAATGATGCAGCTAAAGTGGCCCCCATAGATCCCATCATGAATTTCCTTGATAGCATGAGAGGATTCATGACTACGTAGGCAACAAAAGAGAAGACCATCAAAGCTACGTTTATAAAGAATTCCCACCGTAATGTTGTAACATGAGGTAATCTAGATAAACACTCTTTGAGTATTTTTGAAAAGACCAAAAGGAATGATGGTAAGGTTGAGATATTTGAAAGTCTACTAATACCAAAGGTTAGGTTGGGATTCCTCCACATTAAATATGGTGGGAGAGTTTGGTTTGACATAAGATGGATAGGTGAGTCTATGGATAACAACATATAGCTTAGATTCAGAGGGTATAGAGGGAATCAAAGAGGTGAGGGGAGCCATGGTGTCAAAAAACATGTTGGTAGATTATGGGGTGGATTGGATATGGTAGTGTTTAAATGATGTTAAGATTTCATCAACTAGTTGTTTATACTATTGTAAAACATCATTCTTACACTGGTAAGAGCTATGCATTTGATTAAACACAAGTTAGTAGTCACCAAAGATATTTATTATTTTGACTCCTAAGGCTAACACAATTTGAAGGCCTATGACTAGGGCTTCATACTCAACCATATTATTGGTATATTTGAAATCTAGCTTGAAAGATAAACGGAGGGGCTCTCTGTGAAGGGGGATAAGGATGATACTAGGTCTCCAACCATGTTGACACTTTAATCTATCAAATAACATGGTCACTTGGTAGGTGAAGTATGTTTGAGAGAGGGTCATGATGGACTCATCAAAAAACTCAAGAGGACGAGGTTGGTTATTTGCTAATGGTGCTTCAACCAAATATTTAAAAATTTCTTGTATTTTTATTGAATTATATTAAATAAACTCAGGGTCAAAATCAACTAAAAACATGATCCACTTGGCCATACATTGGTTTTGGTATGGCTTGGAGTGCATATACTTGACTGGGTCAATATTGGTTATGACATAGATCTTATGGTTAGGAAGTGGTAAATTTTGGTAGCCATAAAGGTAAGCAAAGTTTCTCGGTATGGGTATACACAAAGACCAAAGCTAAGCAAATTTTCTTGATATGGGTATACTGAGTCTCATACTCTAAAAGCATATGAATCTATAGACCAGGCTTGAATCTATGGACTCTGCAGGAAGAGAAAATCTACAGACTCAATAAGAAGTGAAATCTATGGACTCTATAGACCAAGTAACGGGCTTGATAGGTTGATTTCTATCTTGTAGGAAAGAAGCAAGCTTTCAACACTTAGAACAAGCATTACCCCTAAGGAGTGGTTAGTTTTCCTTAGGTGGGATGAGGATAGGTGGAGATAAAAGATAATTTTTGAGTGAATCAAATGTCTTTTGACAAAAGGACTTAGCCAAATCAAAGGGAATGAACCATTGAACTGTTGAACCAAAGCTTGGTTCAACGGTTGGTTCAATGCAGTTCATTTAGTTAGTTCATCAAACAGTTCATCAGCTTGGTTCATGGTTGGTTCAAAGGAGTGGTTCAATGCAAAAGTTAAGGAGAGCCTCTCGAAGGACAATTGCCCTTGCATTGGTTGACAAAAGCACCTCCAAGGAAGTTGTAAAGGTAAATTCTTTTGGATTTTTGTTTAAGGTAGTCGAAAAAGACTTCCTTAAGACTTTTTGTTTTAGGAGGGTGATGGGAGGATTGGCATCAATTTGAGAGCTGGGAGATAAATCAATGAACGGATTGGAGTTTCCATTACAAAGTATAGAGTTGATTGAGGTAAAGCCGAAGGGATTGAAGGAAACATGTCAAAGATTGATTTGATTTTGGTTGGATCAAATTTTATTCCCCTAATGGAAATTATAAAGCCAAGGAGCTTTCCTAAAAAAACCCCAAAAATGTATTTCTTGGGGTTAAGGCAGGCATGGTAATGGATGAGTTGCTCAAATATAATCTTGAGAATAGCCAAATGATCCTTACGATATTTTTGTTTTCTAAGAAGGTCATCCAAGTAGTCCTTGATGATTTTATGGATAAGGTCATGGAAGATGTAAGTCATAGCATGTTGGTAGGTTTCACTCACATTCTATAGTCTTGTGGTTTGTTGAATAGTACAAAAGGTATGACCCTATAGTAAAAGGTCCCCCATATGGTGATAAAGGTAGTTTTGTGTTGATCTTTGAGGGTGATTAAGATCTGATTATAGCTCAAAAATCCATCCATGAGAGATAACATCTCATGGCTGGTCAAAGATAATTTGAGGATCAACTTTTATTCCCCTAATGGAAATCAACTAGTTGGTATAATCTTGAGAATAGCCAAATGATCCTTACGATATTTTTATTTTCTAAGAAGGTCAATGCTTGGTAGAGGGAAGTCATCTTTGACCCTATAGGCAAGCAATCCATGGTTGGCTGGTCATAAGAGTCAACTCAGTTGGTCATATGCTTGGTAGAGGGAAGTCCCCTTTAGTGGCTTTGAGGTGATAAAGTCCTCACATATGTGTAGTCCCCTTGTGGCTTTGGTGATAGGCACAACATTTGAGACCCATTGGGGATACTTAATGGGTTGAGGAAATTAATAGATAGGAGATGTTAAATCTCTTCTTTAATGATAAGGGTTATGTTAGGGTGCATTCATCAAAGTTTATGCTTAACAGGCTTGGCATCATGGTTAGTGACTATGTTATGGGTGGAAATGGTAGGGAAAATTCTAGGCATGTCAACATATAACCAAATGAAGGCTATTATATGGTCTTGGAGGAAGGAAGGGAAGTCCCAAAGTTCATTAAAATTTAATGATCGGCCAAGTTTGACAATGCAGGGATTATTAAGAGTGCCTAAGTTGATATCTATGGTGGATTCATTCAACATGGTTGAAGTCTTTAGAGGAAGAGATTTATGGATGGAGGAGTCTAGGGTACCAAGATAGGTTAGAATGGAATCATAATTTTGACATTAAACAACTTTAATTATAAGAGAGTCATCTCCTATCATCATAAGATGGGTCATAGGGATGGTTACAGTCACCCCATCCTTTTGATAGGTCAGGGGTCTAAGGATAATCATGTTGATGAAAAAAATTTAGGTGGGATGATGTCATAATTTTCACACTAAGGTAGATAAAAGGTTTGGGAGGAAGGGAAGTCTTCCTAAATAGTGGTGGTGGTGGATAGTTTGGTGTGCTTCTGGTTGGGAAGAATGAAACTGAGTCTATGTTTTTCATGAGGTTTTATGGTATTAATTAAAATTAACTCATGTGGTCCATGATCATATCTCCCAAGACCAAATTATTTCCAAGCACACTTATAAAAGTATATCTTAGCAAATTCTGGGTCATCCAAATAGGAGAAGCTAGAGGTGAATGGTTAAGGTAAACAGGAAGTGGAAGTGTCAAGTGGTTTGTCAATTCCTCCAAAGATGAAATGGGTTTGACATTTTAAAGGTCTAAAAGGAATAATAGCTCTAATATAGGGGTCATAATAAAGTTGGTGGTCAAGTTTCCCATAATCTTGGGGAGTATGGAAAGTTTCAAGGGTGAGGAGGAACTATTCCCCTTGTGAAAGATGTTGGAATGTGGATTCCAAATAGTCTATGGTGGGGATTTGGTCTGAAGGGATGGATGAGGGATTATTTTTAGTTGATGAGGGTGTGTTATATGGATCTAAGAGGACATCATTGAGTTTATAAGTCATGTTACATGATGAAAAGGTGCTTGGGTCAGCTTGTATAATGATAACTTTACTTTCATGTTCAAATTTGATGCAATGATGAAGGGTAGAGGGAAAATAACCCATGTAGAAAATGCAAGGTCATCCTAAAAAAACATTATACTAGAATTCACCTTACATTACATAGAAGAGCTCTAAGAGTGTGATAAGTCCTAAATGGATATGAAGGACAAGAGTTTTTAAAGTAGTGGCCATGGTGTCATTAAAATATTAGAGGACAATCAGGGTTTCAAACATGACATTGTTTGGTAGTTTGAGTTTATCATAGACATGAGAGGAGATGATATTAATAATAGCTTCCCCATTGATCATGACCCATTTTATTTGGGTTTGGCTGATATAAGAAGTAAAAAAGAGAGGGGGATTTAGGTCATCTAGATGGTTATAAGGTATTTCTAAATAATTGAAGGTGACAAGGATAGGAATTTAGAGAATGGCAATAAAGGCTACTAGAGGTTGAGGGTCTTCATGTTAGACTTATATTGATTATAATGCCTCTATCATGGATTGGTTATTATGAGGGAAGTAGAAATAAATTCATATAATCTCATATTTATCAGGCTCTAGTGAAGTTATTTGAGAACCACTCTCCTAATTGATTCAGAGGCATTGGAATAGGAGGTACCCAAAATATAGACCTTGGGTTTGGCTGAAGGTGAAGGTGATTGATTTTGACTTGGTTGGGAGGTGGAAGATTGGTATGTCCATGAGATGGACATTTTATCCTTCCCCTTATCTTTTTGTTGAGCGTGTGATTGTGTGACCACATGAATAGTATGGATGGAGGGAAGAGTTGGGGTAGGAGATTGGTTTAGTTCCTCATCACTTTGAGGTGAGGGAAGGGGAGTAGGTAGGCATATGGTAGTGGTTGTTATTTATTGGATTGGTATTGGACTCATGGGAGGTTCTTTGTTAATAGATCATCCTCATCATAGAGATGCTAGATTATGGTTTAGAGAGATTTACAATTCTCCATGTCATGCCTGAGTGTCCTATGATAGGAGCATACTTGGTGGTTATTATACCAGACAAGTTTTGAACCTAGAGGGTCAAATGGTTTGATAGGAGGTAAGGTAAAGAAAGATGCTTGAGGTAACCTTTGGAAAATAGTCAAGTAAGATTCAAATAAAGGTGGAGAGGGTTTAGAGGTTTTGGCCTTGGTTGGTGAGATAGAAGTCTTTTTGAAAATGGGTTTGGTGATAGAAGGCTTGGGTAGGGTAGTGTTCTTAGTTGATGGTTTTGGTTTTAGTGAGGTGGAATTTGATAAGTTTGAGGTAAGAGGTTTCATGGTAGGTAGTTTGGTTATTGATGGCTCAATGAAGATGTGTATGTCAAAAAGCAAGTGTTCTAGTGTAAGCAATAGTGGTGGTTAGGTTTTGGATGAGATAATTGGATTTCTAATCAAAGTGGTGGGATGAGGCCCAAAGATAGAGGGAAAGGTTGAGGGAGGTAGAAGTTTTTCCTTCTATCCTTTTGGTGGCTTTACCTCCTTGGTAAATTTGGTTTGGTGCTTGGTTGGTGAGGTGAGCTCTAGTTTCAAGGATGGGTGATCAGGGCTCTACGTAGGGAAGACATCAAGGTTTTTGATTATTTTGGTGGGTTTGGTTGGAGAGGATGATTTTTTTGTTTGGGATTTGTTTTCTTTGGATAATTAAGGGGTGGTTGGGTTGGCAAAGGCTTTTATTGGTTTTGTTGATAAGAAAGGGGTTTGGATAATAAAAATGGTGGGTTGGGATGCCAAAGGTGTGGTTGGAGGTTATTGTTTGGTGATGTAAGGGATCCCAAATTGTTAGTAAAAGGTGGCCCAATCCACCTCAAGGATGGAGACAAATTCTAATCTTTGAATTAATCTAGAGAATGGTTTGTAGACCAGTCTTGTTCCTCGGTTAGTGGGATCAAAAGATAAACCCATAGGTTGAGCAAGGGAAATGGTGACCTCATCCTTCTCCTCAATTTAAGGATTAAAGGTTTGAATGGGTTAATCTTATGTAGGAGGTAAAAGTGTGGTGTTTTCTTCCTTGGGAATGATATTCAAAGGAGAAGTAAATTTTTGGGTAGTTGAGGGAGAAGGTAGAGTGGCGATGGTTACTTGATTGAGTATGTTTGTTGAGGGAGGGGTTGATGAATCCAATACCTCAATAAGTGGAGGGTAAAAGGTTACTTCCTCATCTTGGGAATATAAAGAGTAGAAGGTAACTCCACTACCTCAATACTTAGAGAGGATTAAGAACAGGTAGATTGGGTGGTAGGTTTTTTAGCAATGAGCATATTAAGAACTATATTGATGGTATGGGCATCATGAGAACACTTAACTTTATTGCTCTCATTTTTGGTAAGTGCATGATTGGGAAAAGGTTTTTAGAAAATATCAAGGGCTTGGTTTGAAGGTGCATTGGAGTTGTCCAACCCCAGCTCCCCCTTATCAATGAGGGTTTAGACAATGCTTTTGAGGGTATTACACCTACTAATGTCATGCCCAACTACTTTATGGAAAGCACATAGGTCATTCTAATTGTACTAGATAGGTATAGAATGAGATGAATCAAATTGTTGAGGTGGCTTGATCAGAGGAAGTTGTTTGATATTAGCTTTTAATGACTTCTCTAGGAATGAAGCATAAGATTCCCCAAGTAGAGTAAATTACATTTGAATATTTTGGTTTTGGTTCCTTATTTTTTGTTTGGAGGAGTTAGAGGATTTTGGTTGATTGATAGATGGTGGAGGACTGGTCTTAAGGAAAATTGTATTCACAATCCCCTTGATTTTGGAATTGGTATTGGTTTGGCTGTTTGTTTTAGAGGAAGAGGCCACATTGGTTTTGTAAGTAGAGTTTTGATTTTTTAAATTTAACTTTCCTTCATCATTGGCTCTATTTTCTATCTAACGTGTTATGGTAAAATCTTTGTCAAAGTTTCTAAATCTCTAAACACGTAATGTAGAAGATATGTGCATAGCACATGCTCAATCAAAAAGTTATATTATTTTAGGTTGGGGTAAGGAGAAAGAAAGTTCATTGATTAAGCTTATCCAATGAGCTACAAAATCATCAATAGATTTGTCATAAAATTACTAGATAGAATAGAGGTTAGTGATGGAAACTATCTTGGAGATGTTTATGGAAAAATGATCTGATAAAATTTGAGCTAGCTAGGTGAAATAAAGGAGGGAATGTTTGGTTATGGAACTATACCAATCTAATGATGGATCGGACAAGGACATAGGGAAGGTATGAAGAAGGAGTTCATCATCGTAGGCCATCAAATAACATGCATGCCTAAATGGCCGTAGGTGCTATTGAGATCTTCCTTACTTTAAAATTTAGAAAAATTGGGAATATCCCACTAAGGAGGATATGGTCTAATAAGGATATATGAGTAGATAATCTCATTACACATTTGATCATATGATATAATGTTGTGAGCCCCAAAAATGGATGAATCTAGAGTGGTCATTTTATTCATTAGCATTTTCATTAGATCTATTTGGGGTTATGAAACCTAACGGTTGTAAGGTGCATAATGTTGTGGTTGGGTGACATATTGATAATTGGTAGGAGGCTGAGAAGTTTCAACATATTGGTATGTGGAAACTAGTGATTGGGTGGAGGATATGTAAGGGTAGGTACATGTGGGTGGTTGGATAGTAGGTATAGGTATATTACCTTGTACATTAGGGATGTAACCTAGGTTTTGTGTAATGGGCACCTATTGGGTAGAATCTATGGTTGGGTTGGTAATAAGCAGTAAGAGTAGTAACCTTTGTGCTAATTGGAGGTAAGGTATAAGGTATAGACACCATGAGATTTTGAAGTGGGGTGGTGGTTAGTGGATTGGGGGTAGGCAAAGGAAGGTTAGAAATTCTAGTGGTAAGTACTCCCATGGTGAGTGGAGTATATGTGTCTAGTGGTTGGGATACTCCTAAGGTAGAGGAGTTGTTGGTGGGGGTGGAAGGTATAAGGGTGTTTGTAGGTTGGGCAGGTTGGTTTTCCATAGTAGTGTCAAAAGGATTCTTGGTAGATGAAGAATCTTGGGTAATTAATGGTTGGGTGGTGACTATGGTAATAGAAGTGTTTTCCATAAGGTGGGAAGGCATGTCATAAGGTGGGTCCATAGGTGGAACTAAAGTAGGGGTAGGATGAGGCATGGTGGTAAGACAATGCTGAAGGGCCACAAGATTGTTGTCTAAGAAGGTGGAAAAGTCTATATCTCCTTCATGAACTTCCTAAATAAAAGAAGGGATTCTTGAAGGATGAGGATAATTTTTTGGTTCATAGATGTACTCTATGGATGAGGAGGTAGAAGAGGCTAATTGGTTTGGTGATGGGCTTTATTCTGTTAGGTTTCTTCACTACTGGTGAGTTAGAACCATAAAAGATAAGGGAGAGAGAATACACAAACAATCTCACCACTCAAATAGAGAGAAGACAACTGATCAAAGAAATAAGTAACACTCTAAAAATTATGTTAATTCCTAAAGTTATTTTTAGTCTCTCTTTTGTCTTATGCCTTAATATTTCAAGAAATTGTGTGACTCCACTGGGGATGATAAACCAAGTACTAGAAAATAAATCTAAGGATGGTTTTAGGTTATGTTTAGGTTCTCAAAAAAGATCTATATTGGAAATCAATACAAGGCCTAGTATTGGGGCCTACCCCCTAACTTCACACAATAAAACAATAAGGGTGTTGGGTGCTTAGCCAATATATACCAATTTTTAGAGTTTATACTCAACCAGAGAGCTGCGTTGGTTCTCACCTTGGTAATGACTTCCAAGTAATATCTCTAGAAAAGGATAAGGTGACTGCTAGGTGATGAAATCCTGGTTGGGTGTTTTCTTAAGTTGTTTGATGTTTGATTAATGTAGGTGGTTTGGTTTAGTGTGTGTGACAAAAGTAATGCTATAGATGAATTAATTTGCTTTAATTTAAACTATGTGAGATAAACTTGTAAGAAATCAATGTATGCAATTGATTTTAATCCTTAAATAAATTTTAATTTCATTTATGAGCATAGAATAGGGATAAGAGCATATGAATGAAAATAAAAGAAACTTGAGTAAAGACTCAAGGACCCACCGGGAGTGTTAGAATGTTTGAATGAATTTTAACTTATATTTTGAGAACAGAAAAAGAAGAAACTAGATATGGGTATGGCTGAAAAACTTATATAATTATGCATGCATCAAATCAGATTATTGTGGAGAGATCTTCTTTGGCTTGGGAGGATGACCTACAAATAAGACAAAACTATATAAAATGGTTAGTTAGATAAATAGCTAGGTGGATTGCCTAGCATTAGCTAGATCCTAGAAGCAAGAACTTCCTTAGGGGATATTAATCCACATATTTTAAATAATTAAATTTAGGAAACAAAATATAAAGTACTTTCATCAATAATCAAAAGGTACTAAAATCAAATACAATAAATTCTTGATAAAAAAAATGACTAATGAAATAATAAGTAGGTCAATATTAATGACAAATAGTTTGGGTGTGATTCATAAAATAGTTTAGGAGTCTATGAGTAGGAAGATGAAGAGAAAATTAGATTTGGTTGAGAGTAGGTGGGTGAAAATAGCTTGTTATTATTTTATACCAAAGTGACCATTCGCAGTTGGTGTGAACATCTATGGTTAAGGTGACCATCAGTGGTTAAGGTGAACGTCGGTGATTGGATGGACTATCGATGGTTAGAGTGACCATCGATGGTTACTATGTATTTTGTTTGGATGTAGAAAGGTATGAGATTAGAGTAGGAAGTTATAGGAGATGGTTTTATCCTAGGATGATTTTGAAATACAAATAGAGTAATTAAATAATGGAAAGCAAAAACTTAGCTTACCAAAGGTTGGTCTGATGAATGGTTGAGGTGATTAACTCATTGGTATACTCTGGCATGATTCTAATAGAGTAATGATACTTGGCTATCAAATAAGGGGCAATGACAATTTGACTCTCTATCATGATGGTTAGATCACTAGATTGTTAGAATAACACTTTTAAAAGAATCTTTGGATGCAAAATATATTGATACTTATGGATGGATCTATTTTCACCTCCTACTTGTTATAGACATCCAATTCCTAACACAATTTGTGTTTAAATTATCAATCTTACTCGAATTTCACTCAAATGCACATTTTAGGTCAAAATCCATAAAATGCCCTAAATGGTTCAAACTTGTCACTTACAAGTGCCAGTTTAGGTCAAAGTATCCTTAGATAGGGCAATGCATTTTATGGGCTAGCTAAATTTTATTAGATCATTTTGAGTCAAAATGACCATTTTGCCATTTAGTGCTCTGGATCACTCTTTTCATTTAATTCATTTGTACACATCATCTACCTTTGTTTGGTATTGGAAACATCCTAAATGGGAATACAGTTCCAACACATCTAACATCACCTTCTATTTTCTCTCCAATCAAATTATGATCGCTAGTAATATGACTTTCTGACCATTTTGATTAATTGAGGTCTAATTTTCAAATAATTATACAAATGTTGATTAACCTTGTTTAAGGCTAATCAATCCAAATCAAGATCTTAAGTGGACTTTCCATGAGATTTATTGAATATTTCTTTTTTAAAATTGATTCCTATTAATTGCATCATTAGGTGACATCATTTCTTGGGAAGACATCCCTAGGCCATAAATGCCACAAATATTAGGATTATGGGTCAGCCATGCCTAGATAATTCCTCTCATACCTCTTAAATGCCCCTTTTTCCAAGGTATTGATGAAGATAGTTTTGAATTTAATTCCAAATATTAGGATTATCCATGGCTACACATCTCAATCTTGAGATGGATGGTCATGGTTGATCCTAACCAATCTCAAAAATCTATAAATAGAGAGGCCATGCATGTGAATTTTGAAGCTATTTTGGTGCAAGGTTATTATTCTAAAATATCTTCAAAGCTTGAATATTGAAATATTATAATGTTAAATTATTTCTACAAGGTTTTGCATTTGATCATAGATTTTTCTTGCAAGCTTCACTGATAGGATAGTTTAGTGATTTGGAATCAAGAGCCTAGGTTTTATGGAGTGTTCTTAAGGCATTGGAGGAGCTTACCACCATTGTTGACAAAGACAAGGATGCTTGATCAAGGGAGAAAATTATTTTGAGCCACATGGGTATGGTGTATCTATTTGGGAAGGTAATATGGTGTTTTTGTCTTTCATATGTTTCTTGCTATCTTTTGTAATTTCCATAGGAATAGATAGGCTTGGTTAGTTAGTTCTCTATTCATGTTTCATTATTTATGGACTAATGCTTGACTAACTTGATTTTTAATCCTCTCTACATCTTGGCATGCCCAATGGGATAAGACACATCTCACACCTAAAAAAGATCACTTTGCAACTCTAAAATATCCATTTGAGCCTTTAAAACTCTTTCAAATTAATTTTCTAACTTTATTTTGCCATTTTTGGTTGTCATGATTTTACACAGTAATCGACGTCAGCAAATAATACCAAAAATGGTTGCTTGACTTAACTAACATTAGTGTAGACACCGCAAACGTGTCTGCACCTTGGTTCTCCCCCTTGGCCCTTTCTCCCTCCTAGTCCTCCTTGGTCCCTAACCCACCTAAGTCTTATTAATTAGAAATTAACATCTATTTTTAATTAAATAAGGCCCCCTTTCCACCCTACCCTTGCCACCTTGGATCCTCCCTTGAATCCCTCCACCTTCCCCCTAGCATTTATTAGGCCAAATCTCACCATTATATCCCCCCTCGTCCATTTTGGCATCCTTGTGACCGTTCTGCCCATGACCCCTCGCCCGGCGGTGTGCAAGAGTGGGCAGAGGCTATTTTTAGCCTCTGTGCCCATCCTGCGACCACCGACGTCGGCGACCCTTCGGCCGACGTCGGTGAAACTGCCAGCGTCGGCAGCCTTCATTATCCCCTTCTGCATCCGTTGCACCCCCTGGACTCTTGAGCTCGAAAATAGATTCTCTTGACACTTTGGCTCTGATCTCTCCTCTGTCTTGACCTCGTGTAATAGCAGCAACAGGTGAAAAGGCCCTGGATCAGTATCTTCTCCTTGCAGTAACTCTTCCGTGGCTCCAGCAACATCTTCTTCTCTCTTCATTCAGCAAGCTAAAGGTAAGCTAGTCTGGTTTTTTATTTCATTTTAGTATTCAGTCATCTATCTTCTATTGTCTTCTGCTCCCTCTGTCCTTCCCCCCTGAGAGGCTGCAAAGCCTTCTCAGGCCCCATCCTCTGTGAATCCTCTTCTTCCCTGTCCTCTGTGTCTCTTCCAACTTCCTCACCCCTCTACCAAAAAGACCTTGCACCAGGGACCCAACCCGAACCAGACCACTCCCAAATCCATCCAAACTTGTCCCCGTTCAGTCTCAGACCCGTCCACAATCCAGAAAGCAACCCAGACCTGACTACAGGCCACAACCCCGACCGACGCCGGTCACTTCCCCAACCGACGTCGGCAGGATAGCCGACACCGGCAGATCAGATAACCGACGCCGGCGACATTTCCGACCTCGGCGACTGTCTGCAGCCCAACAGCTCTTTCAGGTAATCATTTTGTTTTCTTCTTTCCTTTCTACTTTCTTTGTCACTTCTATATTCTGGCATTCTGTCTTTTATCAGTCACTTATTTCATCAAATAGTGGGTTGACCTCCCTTAAGGAAGTTTTTACACTTCTGGGAACAAGCCTTTTGCTTGGCAACCCACTGCCTATCTGTCTAACGTTTTTCTTGTCCTAGTTTCCTTTTTTCTTGCAGGTGTCATTCCTCCACAGCCAAAGAGGAGTGCTCACAAACGTCTGGATTTACGGTGCGCAATCTTTAGTCCAGGTACTTCCAAGCCTTGTCCATTACTTTCTTTTAGTTTCTTTCTCTTAGATCTAAAAGCGAAATTTTGAGTGGAAACATCTCTAGCACGCCCGGTGGGACCCTAGGTTCCTCCTGGGTTCCTTTTTCTTTTTCATTCATTTAGGTGCATTTAGGCTCCTTTCTTCTTGTCTCTTTCTTCTATTCCAAATGACACTATAAGTGGGACTAAAACGAACCTTTCTTCCTTAAATTCTAGACTAGTCTAAACATCATACTCTCGTCCCTTTCTCCATCTTGTCTTCATAACAACATCACATTTCGACTTGGGCATTAAAACATATTGCACTTTCATTTCTGCTTGTGCTTGCATTAGTCCACATCTAGTAACTAAGGCACATATTGAATAAACCGTAGACACTTGATGTTACACTACCGAATCACATGCACTAAAATGAACATATAACTTACCTGAGACAAGGCCCGACTGGGATTTCATCACCCAGCGGATACCTTACCCATCCCGGTGACCCTACTTGGATTTCATCACTAAGGGGGAAGCCCACTCCGTTCTCTGGCGGAGTCTAAACTCTAGGCGAGGTATATCTTGGCTAAGCGAGACCAGCTAACCACTGGAATCGTGAAGTGAGGGGAGCTTGCTCCTTAGCACCAGGCCACGTACCAGACCCTAACACAGATCTTTGAGCACCTAAAACAACACCTGAAACCATCTTTAGACCGCCTTCTTCTAGGATCCATTTTTCAGCCAATCTCCCCAAACATTCATCTAAGGCATAAGCCACAAGTTTCTAAGGTTAATTCCTAGGATTTATCGCTTAGGCTTGTCTGTCTTTCTCTGTTTTCCTCTTCTCATCTATTTGTTTGAGTGTGTGAGGACGCTTTCTTCTTTGTTTTTCCAAGAACCTTTTGGCTCTCTGGAAAACACAGTCACCGACATCGGTTCTGCCACCGACGTCAGCTTCCCCTGTCACCGGCACCGGTTCTGATACTGACGTCGGCTTCATCTGTTACCGGCATCAGTTATCTGACCGACGCCAGCCTCATTTCCTATCGACATCAGTTTTTCAACCGACGTCGGTCTCTGTCACTGTCCTTTTTTTTCAAAACCAACAACCTGAAACCTATCTTTTCTCTGTCAAAGACTCCATCCTGGTCTTCTGAAACTGAGCAACATAGTTCCTGAGACCTGAACCTTCTTTGCCTTGCATGGTTTTGACTCGTAGCCAAGCCAAAGCTCTTGTCAACCACGCTAGCCATCAACCACTTCTGTCCACCCCATCCGTGACCAGGCCTACAATGGAGTTCAACTCGGAGACCGAAAGAACTCCTATCCGTCCAACCCCGTCGCAGACTCCCATTGTCCAAGAAGGGGACAAAGATTTCAAACGATTCTTGGACCTCAACGTCAAGGCCTTGCAACATTATCTCGCGCATAGCCGAACGCGAGACTCCTTAGGCAATCCAATCTACAGAATGCCAACCTCCCTGTCGTGACTACAGCTGTATCGACAACATCCATATTTCAACCTTTGGACACCCAGGCCATCGTTTTGACCACTGACCAGACTCAGACTTTGACCAATCCTCCAGGTGTGGCCTTTCCCTCTATCATTGGGCCCACTTCCACCGAGGTTCTGGCCCCTTGTCAACCTCAACCTGCTCAACCGCTATCCACTCCATTTCAAAACCTTGTCGTCTCTATCCCACCTACCCTGGCCCCTATCAACACCAGGGTGGCTTCTTACCCCTTGGCCCCCATTACCACAGTCCAGCCTCTCGTGGCAACAACGGGCCCAGCTATGTCTTCTAACCAACCACCTTTAGCATCCACCTCTGCCCCTGCGATTAGTCATCCGTACATTCTACAACTGACTATGTCGCACACCTCCTCTAACCTCTTCCAAGCGCCCTACAACTTAGGGGGCGCACAACCCGTCAATCCGTCGGTAGACATCATCAAGATGCTGATGGACAAGATGACCAGTCTTGAGACCTCTGTTTCTGGCTCGCACAACACTCTTTCATACGAGCAGATCTGTAACGAGCCCATTCATCCTTCTGTCCCAATCAGACCATATCCTAGCCAGTGGGAGCTTCCGAAGTTTTCTCGCTTTCAAAACAAGGAAGACCCACAACAACACTTGCGGGCATTCAGACACGCCTGCTACCTCATTGGCCATGACGATGCGTTACTCTTACGCACCTTTCCTATGTCTCTCTCGGGTGCTGCACTTGACTGGTACAGCTCCCTTCCTAGCCATTCTCTCTTCTCATTCACGCAATTGGCTCAGCTCTTCCTTGATCACTTTTCCATCAACATAACCAAGAAAGTCTCAATCACGGACCTCTATTCTATTCGGCAATTCGAGGACGAGTCCATAGCCGACTTCGTTGCTCGATGGAGAGGCCTTATCAACCAACTCTCCTTTTCCTTGCCCCAGGCTGAGCTTATTGAACTCTTTTCTCAAGCCTGTGCCCGACATATCTCTTCCACCCTGAGGGTTCAAACCTTCTGCACTTTTGACGAGGCCTTCACGATGGCCCGCAAACTAGAGGTTCGTGCCATCGAGGAGAACAAAGTCAAGTTGCGGAGTAAGAATCCTAGCTCTAAGACCAATGACTCTTCCTCTGCCAAGCCATCATCATCCAATTCTAAATCCAAGGCTTCAGCTAATGCCGTGGTTGTCAGACCTTCATCTTCTTCGACCAATCAGCCTGAGCCCTCTACATCTCAGAGCGCTACTCGGCAATTCCAGCAAAGATACGTGCAGCGACGATATACTCCCCTTGGAGAATCATATGCGTCTGTGCTGGAAAAGCTTCTTAAACAGGGAGTCCTCAATCTCCCTCAAGCCCAACCTCCTCCACAATTCGATCCCTCTCACGCCATCCCCGCGTGGTATAGGGAGCATGACTTCTGCAGCTTCCATCGTGTTAAGGGCCATGACATGGAAAAATGCAAGACCTTTAAGAACATAATACAAGACATGCTTGAAAAGGGGGATCTCATCTTAGACAATCCAAATGCACCCCCTAATCAAGCCATTGACATCTTCAAACAACCTTTCCCCAATCATCCGCCAACTCAGAACAATGTCCAGACCTTAATTGACGACAATCATGAGCACAATATTCGGACAGTCAATACGGTCTCTCCTTTTGTCCCCAATCAATCTCTTGAGGTTAGTCCATCAATCAGTCCATCACATGTGGATGAACCTCTCTCCCCAGCTAGTTCTCCATTGACCTCTCTCATCTTGGAGGATGCCTCGGGCTTACCTGCACCACCGGTCTCGCCATCCTCCGTTCTACTGCCTATGGAGGACCCAACCCTTCCTACTCCTCAGCCGCAGGTGGAGGGCACCGTCATCCCTGCCCTTTACCCACTGGAGGAGCCTCGCTCCCCGGTTTCTTCTCCACCCAGGGAAGAACCTATCCCTCCTTCGTCCTCATCTAAATCTGTCATGACTTCACCATACCATGTGTCTGAGACCACTACACCCGTCTCGTCCTCAACCTCGCAACCATCAACATCTTCCTCTCAGCCATTTTCCCAGTTAGTGGAGAAGATTGAACTTCTCCCTCCATGGAAAGTGATGCCTCAGGTGTTGTGGGAGCGTCTTAAAGCCCTTCAACATACCCATGCCCTCTCATCACATGCCGCTAATCCTCCTAAGGCGGAATCTCGTCAGACTCTTGACAAAGACCAGACTCTCAAACCTCAACCAAACCCGTCCAAACCAAAGCCTGCATCTACCTCGTCTAAACCCATCAAGTCATTTGGCATTCGTCCTGTCTCCACCCTCACTCACCCGCAAGTGAAGGTGGACTTAGGCCAGACCTCGACCAGTAGTAGTCTTCCAACCAAGGCGAAGAAGACTGCCAGACCGCAGAAACAAACGCCTCCTTCTCCGTCACCATTGCCATCCATTTTGGGCCCCCATCCTTCGACCTTGGCTAGCATCCTTCCCACTCCGACCTTCAACCAAAACTCATTGTCTCCTTTGCTTCCTCTGCCTATCTTTCACCGTCCCTCTCCCAAAAAGGCATTCTCAATCAGCAGGCCAGAGCCATCTCCATCTGTCACCGCGCCATCAACCCATAAGGTGGTACGGAAACCTCTTCTAACCTCGCCTAAGCAAAAGTCACCAACCTCGCGCATATCAAATAGCACGGACCCTCTATTGGGCTCATACTCGTCAATATTGCGCCGACTTCTCCAGACTTTTGACATAACCCTTCCACCCATCAAGCCTTTCCAACCTCTCGGGTCTAAGCCCTCCTGGTTCGACGATACAAAAATTTGCTTATATCATCGTACACTAGGACATGACACTGAGACTTGCTGTGCCCTCAAGACCGTCATTCACCGCCACATGGAAAAAGACACTCTTCTCCTTGAGGACACTCTTGACCACACCCCAACTCCTTCCTATCCAACTTCTTCAAACACGTCAACATCTCACCAGCAAGACATGACCCCTTCTTCGCCTCCCATTTTTGAAATCAATGCCATCCGTATAACCACTAGATTGCAAAAGGACAAGGCCAAGGAAAAAGCTGCCATTCCTTGGACCTATCCCTTCATCAAGCCACCCCTTGCACCCAAGCCTAAAATTTCTATCCTTGGCGCGTCCCAACCTTCTTCATCTTCCTCTTCCGGACCAATTCACGACTCCATGCTGAAGCAGCTTCACCAGACACATGTGAAGATGTCTCTTTACGACCTTATCCAAACTTCACCTCAGCACCGTCAAGCCCTTATCCAAGCCTTGCAGGCAGCGGAGGTCCAACCCGAGGACCCCCAACCACTCGCTGCCCTCATCCATTCTTTATCTCCTATCAACTCCATCACATTCAGCGATTCTGAGATTCCCACATCTAACACAGAAGATCAGGACGCCGCCCTCTTCACACTGCTTATGTTGATCAGACACGCATTAAACGCGTTATGATCGACAGTGGCGCTAGCATCAACATAATCTCTACCCATGCCTTTGATCAACTGGCTCTTCCCAAGAACTGCGTCTCCAAAACTGACGCAATCTTACGCTCTTTCAACGACACCACTGCCATGACCATTGGCACAGTCATCCTCCACATTTGCGTAGGCCCACGCACAGTCCCGAAGCTCTTCTATATCATTGAAGGAGAGTTTCAATACAACCTTCTACTAGGCTGACCTTGGATCCGTGCCATGGCCTGTATACCCTCCACCCTGCACCGTTGTGTGAAGTTTGAGCATGACGGGCAAGTCCACACCATTCCCGCTGACCCTTCACCCTTCAAGACTTGCAACACCACCTATCGTCCTAACGGCGTCCTCATTCCCATCAAGCCATCCACTCCGGCACCGCCTCCATCTGCGGAAGCTTCGACCAGTTCGCAATCAGCTGTTGCCCTCACCCTTCCTCTTCAAGCGCCGACCAACGACCCCATGGAAGACATCTTCCAACGATTATCACTTGGGGAATACCGCTTGTTGACCCTCGACATGTTCCAAACTCTGCAAGAGTATGGACGCCTTCACCTCAGTCCTAATTACGACCATCGGATTGGGATGGTCGTACCTTATGGTCCTCCTCACTTCCAAACCAACTTTGTCTATGGGGGGCTTAATCAAGCCCCTACCTATGGCACTTCCCTTTCTTCACCCCAAACTTTCACATCTGATTTCTCGTTTCTTGGCAACCCCACCTTTGCACACACTTACCTTCACAGGTGTGCATGGAAGGGTTTTGGTTTTGGATGTTATGAGCAGGGCTCCCATCAGCCCATCAAGCCGCTCAATGATCACGATGCCAAGAAATGATATGGCCTGGGATATCATGACCCCACTCAGGCTCCTTCCGACCTTTGTCCCAAACCAACCATTGACCAATCTCTTTCAGACTCGCCCATTTCTCCTTCGTCACCTACGGAGTCGGTGGTTTCCATCCCTCCTAGTTTTTTTTTTCCATAAACACCATCCGCCTGGAACCCCTGACCTATCAGCTCAATGGGGTGCCCAGGTCTCTCCCTCTCATTTTTCCTAGCATGGTAGAAGATGAGTCGGCAACCATTCACACTGTCCACTGCGTTGACGATGCCGCCATCCTTTCCTACATGGGTGCCGATGACTCTTTCGTCCAGCGTTTCCTCCCTTCTGAGACCCAGGTTATGTTAAATGAATCCACCATTGACATCAACCTCCCTTCTTCTTCCGATGTTCCTCACGTCTTAAAGATTGGCCAATCTTTAGACGCTCAGGAGCAGCTTGACTATGCCCAATTCCTTTCCAACCATAGCAAGGCCTTTGCCTGGACTTACAGCGACATGCCTGGCATCGACCCCACCATTGCTACCCATAACATTGTCACCAAACCAGAGGCTAAGCCTGTTAGGCAGAAGCTTCGGAAGATGCATCCTCGCGTTGCACTTCTTGTCAAAGAGGAGCTTCAACGCCTTCTTTCTGTCTCCTTCATCCAACCCATCGATTATCCATAGTGGGTCTCTAACATTGTCCCCGTTACTAAAGCAATTGGGGGGATTCAGATCTGCACGGACTATCGCGACCTTAACCTAGCCTGTCCCAAAGACGACTTTCCTCTTCCTAACATCGACTAGCTTGTTGATCTTACAGCCGGCCATGAGATGTTATCTCTTATGGACAGGTTTTCAGGATACAATCAAATCCTGATCGCTCCGAAAGATCAGCACAAGACTACCTTTATCACCCCATGGGGGACTTTTTGCTATCGAGTCATGCCTTTCGGCTTGAAGAACGCTGGTGCCACTTATCAGCACGCCATGACCTACATTTTCCATGATCTCCTCCACAAAATCATGGAGGACTATGTGGATGACCTTCTCGGCAAGTCCAAGCTCCGCCGCGACCACTTGACCATTCTCACAATCATCTTCTCTCGTCTCCTTCAATACAATGTCCACCTCAACCCCAAGAAGTGTGTCTTTGGGGTCCTCTCAGGCAAACTTCTCAGCTTCATCATTTCCTTTCGTGGTATCGAGATAGATCCCACCAAGATCCGTGCTATTTTCGAAATGCCGCCCCTGACCAATCTCAAGCAGCTTCGCAGTCTACAAGGGAAGCTCCAGTCCATTCACCGTTTCATCTCGCAGCTTTCAGACCGCTGCCAACCTTTCCATCACCTCCTTAAGAAGGACGTCTCCTTTAAATGGGATAAGAACTGTCAAGAGGCTTTTGAAGCCCTCAAAGGCTATCTGGTCTCTCCACCAGTCCTCATTCCACCTAAGGACGACCAACCCTTCTACCTTTATATCTCTGCTACCAACCATTCGTTAGGTGCCATGATCGCGCACTGAGACGAGCATCATCGCGAGCAAGCGGTTTATTACATTAGCCAAACACTGGTCGACTATGAAACTCGGTATACTCATACCGAGAAACTCTGTTTGGCATTAGTCTTTTCCACTACCAAGTTCCACCACTATCTTCTCAACCACAAAACCTTTGTCGTCACTCACACCGACCCTCTCAAGTACATGCACTCCAAGCCATATCAGAATCAACGTATGGCTCGGTGGCTCATGCTGCTTGCTGAGTTTGACTTCGAATTCATCCAACAGAAATCTATCAAGGGGCAAACCATTGCTGACCAACTGGCAGATGCCCCTCTTCCTGACAACCAACCTTCACACTGTGAGTTCCCTGACGAGTCTATCGCCACACTTTCCACCGATGACACCGTCTACTAGATGACTATGTTCTTTGACGGCTCCAAATGTCAACTCGACGGGGGTGCGGGGGTCATCCTCATCCCACTCGAAGGGGAGCCCATGCCTCTATCTTTCAAACTTGACTTCGATTGTACCAATAATATGGCCGAATACGAGGCCTTAATTTTGGGACTTCAGACTGCCCTTTCTCTCCACATCAAGTCTATCAACATCTTCGGCGACTTGCAGCTCGTTGTTAATCAAGTTAACGGTTCATATCTCTGTAAAAATGAAGTTTTACAGAGGTATAGGAATCGTGCTGGCACTCTTTTGGCATCTTTCGACCATTACCTCTTACAGACTGTTCCACGCTCTACGAACAAGTTTGCCGACACCATGGCTTCTCTTGCTTCGCATATCCCGTCTTCATCATCATCATCTCGCCTTTTTGTCACAGTGCATCGTGTACCTTTGCCTTCATACATCTCTCCTCACATCGACCATATCAACACTATCAATTCTAGCCCACAAGATGACTGGTATAAGCAACTCATGGACTACTTGTCTCTTTCTGTCACTCCTCCCAACCTCTCTAGCAATGCGCGGCGAGCTTTCATCAAGCGCACAGCTCGCTATACCATGCTAGGGGGTCTTCTCTATAAACGAGGCTTCAACCACCTCCTTCTTCGCTATCTAACCTCCACTGAAGCTCCTCAAGCCATAAAGCAAGTCCACGATGGGATTTGCGGTGGACACTTCAGTGGAAACTCGGTTGCCAAGCGCATCCTTCGCCTGGGTTATTATTGGCCCACCCTTCATCAAGACTGTAGCGATTATGTTCGGCGTTGCATCAAGTGTCAGTAGCACTCTAACCTGCATCATCTCCCCAGTCACGCCTTACAAGTTGCTCAAGATTTTTGGCCTTTCTCTCAGTGGGGCTTGGATCTCATCGGTGAGATCAACCCTCACTCGTCTCTTCGTCATCAGTCCATCATCACTGCCACTGAGTATTTCACCAAGTGGGTGGAAGCCATTCCTCTTGTCTCCACAAAAGCCGACAAAATTGCCGACTTCATCAGCAGCCACATCATCTATCGTTTCGGTGTCCCTCACAAAATCATCACCGACAATGGCAAGTCCTTCAAAAATAAGACTGTCCAAAAACTATGCGACTCATTTGGCATCAAACTCAGCTTTTCTTCGCCTTACTACCCACAAGCAAATGGGCAGGCCGAGGCTTCCAACAAATTCTCACCAAAATTCTCATGAAGGTGGTCGACGATATAGGAAGGGATTGGCACGTTCATATCCCCTTCGCTTTGTGGGCCTACCGCACTAGCATCCGAACCTCTACGGGTGCTACCTCCTTTTCTCTCGTGTATGGAACAGAGGCTGTCTTACCTCTCAAAGTACAGATCCCATCTCTCCGCATCTCCCTGCATGACATTCTCTCCAACGATGACTTTCGTCAAGATCACTTAGCTCAACTTGAGTTACTCGACGAGCGCCGTCTTGCTGCCCTTAATCATCTCCATGTCTACCAAAGTCGCATAAAGTGGGCCTACAACAAAAATCTGTGAGAATGAGATTTCAACATCGGAGACCTCGTCCTCAAAGAGAATCAGCACGTGACCAATATGGAGCGAAGTAAATGAGGTAAATTCGCCCCCAATTGGCTTGGACCTTTTATCATCACGCACAAGTATGGGTCAGGGACTTATCGTCTGTCTTCCCTCGATGGATGGCCAGAACCTGAGCCTCTTAATGCGTTGCATCTTCGACCTTTCTTCTGTTAATTGAGTACTCGTCTACTTGACACATAACTTGAGCTCGTCCCTTGAGCAATCCTCATCCTCTTAATCCTCATCCCTTTCAACCCTATTCCCCTTTAACAAGTCCTCTACAACCCTTTTAGGATGCAGTGATGCTTTGTCCTAATAAAAAGGGGCGTCCTTGAGCTTCTACAGTCTTGTCCGTGACTCTCATTCCTACCAATAAATCCAAATCAAGATGTCAAAACATATCCATGGTCACTAAATCAAGTCAAATCAAAAAGACAGACTGATCCCTCGAAGGACAGCTGTACTATCATTGCTGTATTACTAGACTGATCCCTCGAAGGACAGCTAGGCCAACTTTTCAAACATTATTAAGCAAAAATATGCTTCCTTTCTAGTCCTTGTCAATGAAAGAGAAATTTGCCTTTCACCTTTTCTCTACACTTTGGTCACGCTTTGGCCACGTCAATTGTCGACTCATCCTTAAACCCAGCCAACTTCAACATTTTTCAAACCAGCCTCGACATTTTCAACATGACATCAGGCATCATCCTTATCCTTTTCGCATAGTTTCTATGGACACCAATACACATGGAAACTACCGACCAGACCCAATTTATGTTAAGCATAAACCAATACTTGCTGAAGCATAAATGGACCTTCTATTCATTTCTAGCATACATCCATCACGACTATGGAAACTTGCTAGGGATGAAAGACTCTCGACCACTTCTACAGAAGACACCATCTGTAGCATCCTTTTATCCTCATCTTTTTATCCTCATCATTTCGACGCTTGACCACATCCAATCATCGACCATTTTGACCCTCGCAGTCTGAACTACATTGGTCTGAGGCCCTACGACCAGGGTTATGTAGGCAACACTCAGATACCACATCCTCTGAGGTTAGCTTGACCACCCCCATTTGTTCATCTCCTTGATGGACAAACCCTCTCTTCTTTGACTCTTATCACGACCAACTTTGACAAACTTTGACCAAGACCAATCACTTTCTTTGTCCAATCATTTTCTTTGTCCAAGACCAATCATCGACTTTGACCCAGACCAATCAATCCCTCCGACCCTCCCTCCCTTTTAGGGAGAACTACATCGGCCTGAGGCCCCTACGACAGTGGCTATGTAGGCAGCACTCAGTTGACATGGGGTCTTCTGGGGTTAGCTCGGCCGCATCCTTTCATCCATCCATCCTCTTGACCAATGACCATCTTTCGACCTTCGACCACTTCCAAGACAATGTTGCCTTGGTTGTTTTTACGTGTGTGCTACCTCACGGCTGGTTAGCAGAATTGTCTGTAGACTTTTTTTGACCCTTCACAAGTATAGGATCGCGAGCCAGTTGATCCCTACTACTTGTGGCTTTTTCGTGTTTCTGGGAGCACTTCCTGAGCCCTGGATACCTGGGACACGACGACCATTTGGAGCTTCAGCTTAGATTGAGTGACCCGATCAGCAGACGACTAAATGCTGGGGCCTGATTACTTCAATTTTGGCACTCCTTGACCCTTGACCATGCGACAATTTGACCTGACCCTCTCGTGCAGTGGACTATGCACAATCTCGACTATGGCAGTGTTTTCACTCACTCTCTTCTATCCATTTCTCTGTCAAATCAACACTCGATCTTCGGTTCCCTTCTCTCGACTATCGCTTTGAGGGGGGAACACCTCATCCTTTTTTCTAGGGCAACCAACTCCTGTTTTTGTCTTGTAGTTCGTCTAGAACAACCAATAAGACAAAAAGGGGCAAATGTAGACACCGCAAATGTGTCTGCACCTTGGTTCTCCCCCTTGGCCCTTTCTCCCTCCTAGTCCTCCTTGGTCCCTAACCCACCTAAGTCTTATTAATTAGAAATTAACATCTATTTTTAATTAAATAAGGCCCCCTTTCCACCCTACCCTTGCCACCTTGGATCCTCCCTTGAATCCCTCCACCTTCCCCCTAGCATTTATTAGGCCAAATCTCACCATTATATCCCCCCTCGTCCATTTTGGCATCCTTGTGACCGTTCTGCCCATGACCCCTCGCCCGACGGCGTGCAAGAGTGGGCAGAGGCTATTTTTAGCCTCTGTGCCCATCCTACGACTACCGACGTCGGTGACCCTTCGGCCGACGTCGGCGAAACTGCCGGCATCGGCAGCCTTCATTATCCCCTTCTGCATCCGTTACACCCCCTGGACTCTTGAGCTCGAAAATAGATTCTCTTGACGCTTTGGCTCTGATCTCTCCTCTGTTTTGACCTCGTGCAATAGCAGCAACAGGTGAAAAGGCCCTGGATCAGTATCTTCTCCTTGTAGCAACTCTTCCGTGGCTCTAGCAACATCTTCTTCTCTCTTCATTCAGCAAGCTAAAGGTAAGCTAGTCTGGTTTTTTATTTCATTTTAGTATTCAGTCATCTATCTTCTATTGTCTTCTGCTCCCTCTGTCCTTCCCCCCTGAGAGGCTGCAAAGCCTTCTCAGGCCCCATCCTCTATGAATCCTCTTCTTCCCTGTCCTCTGTGTCTCTTCCAACTTCCTCACCCCTCTGCCAAAAAGACCTTGCACCAGGGACCCAACCCGAACCAGACCACTCCCAAATCGATCCAAAATTGTCCCTGTTCAGTCTCAGACCCATCCACAATCCAGAAAGCAACCCAGACCCGACTACAGGCCACAACCCCGACCGACGCCGGTCACTTCCCCAACCGACGTCGGCAGGATAGCCGATGCCGGCAGATCAGATAACCGACGCCGGCGACATTTCCGACCTCGGCGACTGTCTGTAGCCCAACAGCTCTTTCAGGTAATCATTTTGTTTTCTTCTTTCCTTTCTACTTTCTTTGTCACTTTTGTATTCTGGCATTCTGTCTTTTATCAGTCACTTATTTCATCAAACAGTGGGTTGACCTCCCTTAAGGAAGTTTTTACACTTCTGGGAACAAGCCTTTTGCTTGGCAACCCACTGCCTATCTGTCTAACGTTTTTCTTGTCCTAGTTTCCTTTTTTCTTGCAGGTGTCATTCCTCCACAGCCAAAGAGGAGTGCTCACAAACGTCTGGATTTACGGTGCGCAATCTTTAGTCCAGGTACTTCCAAGCCTTGTCCATTACTTTCTTTTAGTTTCTTTCTCTTAGATCTAAAAGCGAAATTTTTAGTGGAAACAATTAGTTAGCAAAACCAACATCAATTAGATCTGAGTTAGCTAGAGTAACCAATGTCAGTCACTATGTTTTTCAAAAAACATAGACCTAAGAGTTAATTTTTTGAAGTTCATTGGTTCTAGCTAAAAAGAGCTTCAAAGCTAAAAGACATGCTGACATTTTTACTGCAGGAACAAGATTTTGATTTGATAAAAACATCTTTAAATCACCTTTTTCAAGCTTAAAAATCAATTAGGAAATTTGTTTTGGGTGGTTAACAAAAAATTTAGATGTTTTGGTGAATGTTTTCAAAATTTGCAACTAAGTCCAATGGGTCAAATGAACACCACCATACATTTCATTTGGATTTAAAACTGAACACACTTGTCAATTCTTGTTTGCAATAGTTATTTAGTTAGATTACATTTGGAAAAAAGGAATGTTTCATGTATGATCTTCCATTTCTCCCCTTTAGGGAACCTTTAGAAGTAAATGTGCCATTCCTATTGCAAATAGCCTAGTCTAAGGCTTAGACAGAATGTCGCCTAAAACACTCCCCAAAAACTCACCAAAGTTTGGGTGATCTTGAAAATGACTCTAAAGTCTTTCTATTTTATGCTTTATTTATTTTCATGCAAACTTGGCTTATGATGGGGATGTCATTACCTCCCAAGAGTTCTTTAGGGAAGCTTTGACCTAGGGTTTCACCTCCCAACATTGACTTCATTTGATTCCTTTAGAGTTTCACACGAGATGTATCTACATTTGGACATCACACTAGACTGAGCGAACAACATGATGTAGTGGTTGTAAAAAGGACTATACCTTTTTAAAATTAGCTAATGCCATGGTCACCTAATTTCAATGATTATCTTTTGCATCATTTGATGTAAAAGTCATTGTGCAATTGATTCCCCTAGAATGATCAAAACTTTGCTAGTTTAATGGACTCCACTTTTCCATACCTTGTTAGTTTAGACTTAAGACATTTTTTTTTCATTAGCTTACTTGGTCTTGATTTGTGTCTAAAATGTGCATGTTAACTCAATGAACTTAACCAAAACACATTGTCCTCAATTTTCTTGAAAAAGGGAGGCATTACGCTGTCCAAATGGAAAATTCATCTTTTCCTTGTTTAAATTGTTTTCAAAAGATTTGTGTCATGTCATCCACTTTGGTGCAGTTATGCTACTCAATTGAGTCTAGATATTTTACCCAATTTGTTTAAATCCTTCATTTATAATCCACATTTGAAATTGAACCTTTCTGAGTTATAAGGGTTGGTGCATCAAAGTGGGTTAACCATTTGTGCACTAAGATTGTTTTAACTTGGGTTTAATTTTCCGTTTGAATTGAAGGCCATTTAGTAAGACTCAAAATCACATTATCATCTTGGTGGACTTAAGTCATCTTGTGTATCACTCACGCTTTGAGTCCTAGAACATATTTTATTCTATTAGAATCATGTGGTGATGTTGTGATACCTATTTGGTCCTACCTATATACTTAGTGATTCATGTATGTTTTTACATATTGAGTTGTTTGGTTCATTTTGTCTTCTTTGTAATCTAGATAGCTTTCCTCTAAACTTCTAGGGTCAACTTTTCAAAGTTGAAGCTATATTTTGTAGTGTGGGTGTATCATAAAGATCTAGGATTTGGTGTACTAGTTTTTACCTTAGGTCTTTGAGTTACCTTAATCCCTTCAAATCTATGAAGTTTCAACTTTACCAAATATTGAGTAAACTCATTAACTAAATCTTCTAAATTGTACATGGTTTCAAACCACCCTCCCTTATATTATCATTGGTACCTTGGTTATTTATTTAAAAAGAGAGCCAAAGCATACTTTGATTGGTTGCCAAACATTGGTCTAAAGTTAGTCAAACATATAGAATAACTCCTTTTAGACATGACTCAAAGGTTCAATCTTAGTGGCATCTCTTATGGCCTTAGTTATGAGGATGATAAATTTTATGATGGTCAAGACAACCCCATTGTTTTTGATGATATCCCAGAAATAGTAGGATTCAAAGATAATTAAAATGAATATCAACCCCAAGAAAATCAAGATGAAGCCCTTCTTAGATTGATAAAATCAAGTGATAGACTACCTTCTGACTTTCCTATAAAACAATTTCATACCTTGGCTAGAGAAGGAGAACATCGATGGCAAGAGCAAGATTTTTCACAAATAGACATACCTTCTTCATCTAAAAAGGAAAGGAAATAAAAATAGAGTCAAAACCCACAAATCTAGATCTTCTAGCTAAGATCAAGATGATAAGTCAATGATATGCATATCAACTTGTTGCAGACTTGACTAACTCCCTAGTTGCCACTTCAAGTCATAATAATGCTTCAGAAAAACATAGAGATGTGATTGAAAGTATGCAACAAGTGTTGGATGAGAACATTACCATAGTGGATCAAGGTAATCTAAATGAACAGTTAAAGTCACAAGAGACCTTACAAGATGTTCCATTTGATATGAAACATACATTCTTCAATCATCAAGAACCTCTTGTTACTTTACAAACTCAGAAACCAAAACATTCAATTCAAATTAAGGAAATCCCTCAAGATAATTTGGATAGTTCTTTTTAACCAACCCAAAGATTGGTAAATAAACATATAAATTTCCAAAATCAACAAAGTGCAAAACAACCAAATTTAGGGAATGTTTTATAATCCAAGAATCAATGACCTATGTTCTCAAATCAAGTAGAAAATCAGAACCAAATCATGGATCAAAAGGTATACACTCCTTATATATCCACATAAAACTAGGGGAACATTCCACCCCAATAAAAACAAAACCAAGGGCACATTCCACCCAAAAAATAATAAAACCAGGGGCATATTCAACCCCAATAGTAACAAAACTAGGGGCACATTCCACCCTAATAGCAACAAAAATAGGGGTACATTCTACCCCAACAACATCTTATACGATCCATAAATGTACCAAACATGCAAGAATGGAATTCTATGAAGGAAATTGTCCAAAGATTAGAGATGAATAATAGAATTAAAAATTATGAATTAAATGAGATATGTCCATATCCATTTGATTTATCTATTCTCTAAAACCCATTTCCACCTCATTTTGAGGCACCCAAATTTGATAATTACAAAGGGAAAGAGGATCCATGTGAACACATACAAGCATTCTTAATCTTATCTCAAGAGGTTTCTTATAGTAGCGAGTACTTACTATGAATATTTTCATGAAGTTTAGTGGGATAAGCTCTTAATTGGCTACTTGAAATACCCAAGGGATTAGTTGTGGATTGGAATGACTTATCAAAAAATTTCATTAACCATTTCTCATATAACATAGAACATGAATTAACCATTGTTGACTTATGCAAGGCCAAGCAGTGTGATGGTGAAATGTTTTCTACATATTTATAAAGGTAGAGAGCATTGGTAGGTCACTCTCAACATAATTTTTTAGACAAATAGTTGGTTGATATTTTTGCATAGATTTTACATTCTAAAGTTATGCATAATCTACAGTCAGCTTATGCTAACTCATTTGAAGAACTTATTGACAAAGGAGTGCAGATTGAGAAGGCTCTTATTGCTAGAGGCCTTATCAAGATTTTATTGCAAGGTTAAGCATCTAATCAAAATAAATCACTACCTCAAATAGCTACACAAGATAAGCCTAAGGGTTTTAACAAAATTAAAAAACATGGTTGAAAATGGAGTGACAAAAATAAGACACATAGAAATGGTATAGGATATGCCTCCTCCAAATGTACAATTAACTCCCTCAAATCCACTACCTACTTTTCAAAGACAACCTCCATGAAGGACATTTCTTATAAATTTTAGATTCCTTAGAAAGTTAGGATAATTATTTGAAATATTTTTATAAAATCTCATTATAGCTAATTTAATTATATGGCTAGTATCAAGACCATTTCCTCAAGATCAACCAAAACTTAACTGATATAAAGAGAATGAATGATGTAGATTTCATCATGTTTCTGGTCACAGTGCATATCATTGCATTCAGTTGTGACATATTATTGAGGACTTCATTGAAAATGGTAAGCTAGAAATTAAGTTGGCCCCTAATCAGGACACAAATCAAGATATTGGAATCTACAAAGAGCCCTTTCCTTGACATGATCTACCATTACCAAAGAACAATCAAAATGGTGACAATCAAGGATAGAGGTAGAATCAAAACTAACAATAAGGTCAAAATCATAATGAACATAATTGAGATAATAATGCCCACATTAATAATGTGGCTTATAACAATGTACCTTATGGCTATAATAATATTATGGGATGCTTTTTTACAACCCACATTACCACTATTACTATAATGCCACATGGCCAATCTCATGTTATTCATAACATGAGACCCATCATTATAGGGTCAACACCCTCTCCCCCTAGTAATACCATGTTGAGTTTGCATAATCATATTGCTACTCTATTTGCATGGGTTGCTAGGCCTGAATAATAATACCTTTCTTATAAAGGCTCCTCATTGACCCAAAATTGTCATAATATAGTTAATCATCCATGAATAACCATCCAAGTCTCTTTGCCTCACTCTTCTAATTATAATAACTCCTTGCCACCTCTGGGTTATGTAGTTGCAACTAGATGCTCGTGAGTTACCATTTAGGGCCCTTTGCCCACTTATTTCCATAAACCTAATGAGAACACTATACCAATGATTCCAAAGCTAAATACTATCCCAACAAAGACCAAACTAGTTCAATCCATAATTCAAAGGCCTTATAGTATAACATATAAATTAGATAAAACCCCTCCATAAATTTCCATATTAGAACTCTTGCAGACATCTGATGTCCATCAAGCCATCTTCAAATTTTTTTTACAAGAGTCTATTATGCTTAATGATATAAACCTTGATCAGTTTCATAACCTAATTGGACATTTGTCTTCAGTTTGGCAAATCACATTAGATCAAAAGGACATGTCCACCCTTGGCCCAAACCATAATAACCCACTATACATTAAGATAATCATTGTAGATCATAAGATCAAGTGGGTTCTTATAGATAATGGTTTAGGGTTAAACATCATATCTCTTAAATTGGTGTGATGATTAGGTTACATGGATAAACACATTCAACCAAAAACTATTATAATCAAGGTTTACAATAATACTGAGATGGAGTCATCTGGTACAATTTAGTTACCAATCATGGTTAGGTCAATTTTTCATCACACATTATTCTATATTATGTATATTGAGATTCCTTATAAAATAATTCTTGGTCATCCTTAGATACATGAGGTATAGGTAGTTCCATCTAATCTTCACCAATGCCTTAAGTTTCAGCATGATGGGATTGAGGTTACTCTTCTCACTTATCAGCAACCATACCAATAATGCAAACATCTTGAAGCAGAGTTTTGTAATTATAACTATTTATAGGTTCTAAATTCATTATAAATAAGAATAAATCCATTATTTCTCATCTATCTCCATATAATTATATAGACCCTGGTGATCTAGCCTTCACTTCAATTGATCCATTTATTATAGATATGGCCAAATAGGTGATTATTGAAGACATAGTCATCTCCACATACCATCTAAAGGATGTTATCCATATTATAAAATTACCAAAATACCCTAAAACATTTGGTAAACCTAAAACCTCCCAGAATCCTAACAGACCTGATCAGATTTGGTAACCAAAGAAGAGGCAACCAAAACCATATGTGGTTTTTTTACCTGTAATTGCACCAAAGAAATTTCAAGAGGCTTTTACCGAGGGAGATTGCTTATATTCTGAGGGCCTTTTGGAATTTTTTTAGAATCTAAAGTATCCTATCCCTAATAAGATAATGGCTCATCTTGACTATACAGGGAAAGGCCTTGGCCCATAGGTGCAAGGACTTTTAGAGCCCTTATCAGCTAGAGTTATCAATTGAAATCATAGTCTTAGATTTAAACCACCAGAGGATGACTTCATAACATTTGTTAGTGACTCTTCTAAAGTGACTAGTAATGAGACTCCTAATAGTGACACAATGCCCCATTATATCCTTTTCGATGAACTTGTTGATTCAAATTTGTTTGATTCAAATGCCATATTAACCATAACACCTATTAGAGCTTCCCATCTTAAAGTAAAAATCCATCCTATTGGAGCTTCCCATCTTGAAGAAAAAATCCATCCTATTGTAGGTTCATGTCTTGAAGCAAAAACCCATCTTAGTGGTGCTTCCCTTCCTAAAGTAGGACATTATATCTTTACCATTGGTGCTTCCCATCTTGAAGAAAACCCTCACTATAACCTATGACTTTATCATCTTGAACTCATAGATTGGGATCAAAAAAAATTAGTCATATGCCTCGATGAGTTTCAAAATGAAGAATCAATTACAAAATACATGGGCCTATGAGATGGATTCCCCATTGGTGATCATAATTAGGGTTTTGATTTTTCATTGAATTATTATACCTACTTTGGAGAGAAGACAAACTTTCTTGGTCATAATAAAGAAAAAATATCAAGATCTTTAGGTGAAAACCTCTTTGAGGCACTTGTTGATTAGGTAAAAAGCAAAGAAAAAGACAAGCCTTTGAGTGAAAACCTATTTCAAGGTCTCCTAGGTGGGAAAGTTTTCTCATCCCCTCAAGATGTAGAAAGTCCATCTAGCCCAAGTTCCATAACTAGTACAAACATCTCTTTAGAACAACATCAAATATTTAAGCATCTTGATCTTGATTTTCTAGAGGTCTTTTCCAATTGTCCTTTACCTAAGAAGGTAGATTTTGATTCTACATATTATCTAGATCATTGGAAGGAATAATAAGAAGATATAGTAGAAGAATATCATGACCATACATTGCCTATAATTACAGAAGATAGATCGACACTCCTTATGGAGAGCATAATAAAAGTGAATCTAGGAACCCATGAGGATCCCAAAATTATTTATCTTGGAGCTTCCCCTATTAAAGATGTTTCTCTACCTTCTTTTGCTTATTACATTTAGAAGAAGAAGAAACTAAATATAAGAATCAGGGGTTTGTACGTTACCCAGATTAAGTTGTGCACTGTATCCAAGCATTGTAGGAGCTCCTCTTTGGCTATGGAGGAAGACACCTATAGATAAGAATAAGACTTAAACAAAGAGAGTGTTAGATAAAGATATGGTGGAATGCTAAGCAACACTCAGTCCCAGAAGTGTAGAGCTCTATGAGGGATGATAGTCTACTATTTGATAAAAAGAGTGTTGTATAAAGAGAAATAATGAAAGACTAAGAAAGAGAAAGTAGAAAATGCATACCTATTCTCTCCAATCAATCTGACACAGTTGCTGATGTTGGTAATCCTACTGACATTAGTTGGTAAATATGCAAATGTCGGTTATGTTACCAATGTCAGTAGGGGAAGTGGTTGATGTCAGTCAGGGCAATGGGCCTTGAATGGGTTTTGGATTATGTCTGTGGTAAATAGAAGAGTCTGTGGGGATTTAAGGGTTTGTGTAGGGTTGTAAGATAGTGAGTAGGGTCTGAGAAGGGACAAAGGTAGAAGGTTGGTGTGTGAAGAGGATAAGGATATGGGGAAGGATTTTTAGCCTCTCTAAGAAGAAGTCAGGTCTAGTTGATAGTATTTAGAACTAGTAAATAGAGACTAATTACCAATGTATTCTAAATTATTGAGATGAGAGGTAGAAGAATACTTAACTCTGCTTGTGGCTGATGTCGAGGTCCTCATGCAATGTTCCAATCTAATCTAGAGTGACTTGTGTAGAGTTTTTGTACCCAAGAGAGTGAAAGTCAAAGTCTGATGCTTGGTCTCAGAGTGTGCACCTCAATGTCTCAGAGTCTAGTCGTCAAAGAGAGAGAGTCTAGGGGAGAGATTTAGGATCTGGTGAGAGAGAGCAGTCTGAGAGCTTTAGGATCTGGGAGAGAGAGAGAGGGTGAGCTCAACGTTAGAACTTGGTTTATGAAACTGATGTCAGTGATCCTGTCGGCGTCAGCTGACAGTTAACCAATGTCAGTAGCTAGAGAATGGGTAAAAGGGCTATGTTTAGCCCTTTGCCTATTTCTCCATCTGCCAAGTGCATTTGTCTAAGGAGAATGGTCAAAAGATGAGTTTATTAGGCACGAGAGTTAGTTAGGAGGTTTGTAGGGAGTGAGAATAGGTAATGGGTGACTCATAGGGTGAGAAATGGTCTAAGGGCGAGGTGTCCAAGGTGAGGTGTCTAGGGTGATGTCATTAATTTAAAATAAGTAATTTCTTTTAAATTAATAAAGTGTGTAAATGTTTAGAAGTGGACCAAGGGGGGTCAACACAATATTGGTGTCTACATTTGCCCCTTTTTGTCTTGTTGGTTGTTCTGATGAACTGCAAGACAAAAATAGGAGTAAGTTGCCCCAAGTATGGGATGAGGTATTCCCCCTCAAAATGGGAATCGAGAGAGGGCAGTCTGAAATCAGTTGCCAATTTGATAGATAGTGGATGGGTATGGTGAAGCTAGAGTGTGAGCGCTGTAATAGTTGAGATTGCGCGTATACTACTTCACATGATAGGTAGGTCAAATTGTCACAAGTAAGGTTAAGGAACACTAAAATTGAAGTAATCAGTCCCCAGCTTTTTAGTCATAGCTGATTGGGTTAAATGATCAAAGCTGTAGCTCTAATGGTCAAGGAGGACTAAAATCAAACTAATTGGGCCCTAGCTTTTAAGTTGTAGATGATTGGGTTAGATCAATCAAAGCGGTACTTCCAATGGTCATCATGTTCCAAGTATCTTGGGCTTAGGAAGTGCTCTTAGAAAACATGAAAATGTCACAAATATTGGGGATCAACTTGGGCGTGATCCGATAATAGGTGTGAGGGTTGTAATATGAGGTGCATACAATTTGCTAACTATTCGTGAGGTAGCATATATGCAATCAAAACAACCAAGGCAAAGTTGTCTCGAATGTGGTCATGGTCTAAGGAGATAGTCATGATCTCCAAGGTCATTTGTCGAGTCAGGCTGAGATATAAGTGATCTCAAGTGTTGGTTGTTGTGGTTATAGAGATGTATGTGATATCCAATGTGCCCCATGAGAAGTCAAAGGTGACTTTTGCAGTGCCAGGGCTGATTGTCTAGTTATGATTTTGGACTGGTTTAGATAATTGGTCCATTAGGTAAATGAACTAATAAATGGCTGAGCTAACCTCAGAAGACCCCATGTCAACTGAGTGTTGCCTACATAGCCCCCATTTTAAGGGCCTCAAGCCAATGTAGTTCTCCCCAAAAGGGAAGAAGAGGGCAGGTTATGGATTGGTTTTGACTAGGTTAGGTCATGGTTAAAGGTTATATAGTTGGTCCATTAGGTAGATGAATGAATGAATGGCTGAGCTAACCCCAGAAGACTCTGTGTCAACTGAGTGCTGCCTGTATAGCCCCTGTTTTAAGGGCCTCAGGCCATTGTAGTTCTCCCCAAAAAGGAAGATGGAGTCAAAGAGGTCAATAGTTGGTTTGGTCATGTTAGAAATGATGAGTGTATGATGATGTTATAGCCTTTTCCATATTGTGTGATGGTGTATGTTGTAACATGGGTTATGTGGTTTTTCATTCCTAGCAATTTTCCATATTAGTGATGGTGTATGATAAAAATGAAATGAGTGATGATGTTATAGCCTTTTCCATATTGTGTGATGGTGTATTCTATAACATTGGTTATATAGTTTTTCATCCCTAGCAATTTTCCATATTGGTGATGGTAAATGCTAAAAATGAAATGAGTATATTTATGCTTCAACAAGTTTCCATATTGGTGATGGTATATGCTTGACATAAATTGTGTTTAGTTGTTAGTTTCCATGTGTATTGTTTTCCATAGAAACTAATGTGAATGAGCTATGATAATTCATATAACACAAATTTTTATTTATATTAAATAAATCATGATGTTATGGTTTAGGAAAAATGTTTTGGTTTTGATGTTATTGGCATGTGACGAAGGTGTATAAGAAGTGAAAGGCGTGTTGCTCTTTCATTGACAAGGACCATAATGATAGCATAGATAGGGTTTATGTGAACAAAAGCCCCATTCATGCATTACGTCGTTGACCATTCATTTGTGTTAAAGAAGTACTCTAATCACTTGACGTTAAGTGAGCTCAAAGTCCCTTGGGTATGTTGGGGTAATAAGTGTGATTATGTGATATGTGAGCATAGTGTAACCCTTTTTAGCAGGGATTACTTTTCCCCTTTTTATAGGTGACCCTGAGAATGACTATAGGCAAGTCCATGACTTAATAGTTTGTCAGTCATTTTCATTTTTTTGGGTAGATTGATCAATGTGGGAAGTCTACTTGGGGATGTTGTTTGTTTTGTGGTCATGTGAAGCTGATCGATGCGGGAAGCTTTTGAAAGGGTGCTGTTTATGGTAGCAAAATTTGGGCATAGCCATCCTTCAAGGGAGTGGTCTATGTTTTGCTTTATAAGTTTTGATATCTTTGAATAACTATCCTTCAAGGGAGCACTCTATTAATTATAGCAATAATGCAGCTGTCATTCGAGGGAGCAGTCTATATTGATAATTTATGACCTTTGTATAGGCATCTCAATTTTATATTTTTGTTGACTGAAGTTTTAGTCATGGACTAGACTATAGAGGTTTAGGGGTTTCCCTTTTATTATGCTAAAGCATTAATGCAAAAAGGGGTAACGAATGGTTATAATGGAAAAGGGTTGAAAGGAATAGGAATGAGGATGATGGGGGTTGCTCAAGGGATGAGCTCAAGTTAAATATCAAGTGAATGAGTACTTGATTAACAATAGAATGGTCGTAGATGCAAGGCATTAAGGGGCTCAAGTTCTAGTTGCCATTCAAGAGAAGATAGATGATAAGTCCCTGATCCATACTTGTGTGTTATGATATAAGGTCTGAGCCAATTAGGAACAAACTTGCCTCGTTTACTTCTTTCCATATTGGTCACGTGTTGATTTTCTTTAAGGATGAGATCTCTGATTTTAAAATCTCGCTCTTTTAGATTTTTGTTGTGGGCATGTTGTGGTCGATGTTGGATGATATGAAGGTGATTAAGAAGTTGGTTGATGCTTGGTTGATGCTTGGTTGAGGTCGTGATAGTCAGTACAAAGTCAAATTCCCCCAGTTACTTTTGTGATAGGGACACTGTTTGATAACCATTGTAGATAATCAATGGGTTGGATAAATGAGACGTAGAGAAGATGTTGAAGCTCCTCTTTGATAAGGAGTGTGATGCAAGGATGCATCTTGTGATGCTTTTGCTTGATAGGCTTAGTTTAAGAGGGCAAGATCCTGATCTTCCAGGTTGTAGTCTGGAATCTCAAAATCACCGAAGGTGATGGAGGCAACGGTAGGTAATGATTTGACTAAAGCAGCTAGTGGTTGGGGCTCTTCAGGTTAGACCTCCACTGCCTGTAAAGCTTTGATTAAGGCTTGGCGATGTTGTGGAGAGTTTTATATTAGGTCATACAAAGATGTCTTCATAGGGGTTTAGTGAAGTTGTTTCACCATGGAGTCATGAAGTGGCTTTGAAGATGTTGGTTGGGATGTGCCCAAGATTGAAATCTTGGGTTTTGGTGATTGAGAAGGCTTGGTGAATGGATATGTCCAAGGGATAGAAACCTTCTCTTTTCCTTTATCCTTCTTGGTTTGTGACATGGTAGCCACATTTATGGTGTTTATTTTGAACAAAGGGGGAGAAGGTGGTAGAGGGACCATAGTCTTGCATTGAGATCCCGATTTAGGTCAGGATGTTAGGGAGGCATGGGATGGTGTCAGTGGTTTGTTGAAAGGGTGGTCAAGAGGATCCTTGATGATAGGGGTGTCCTTTTTCAAGTGTTGTTGAATGACAACCTTAAAAGCATAGCAATGCTTAGTGTCATGTATAGGTGTGCGATGATACACACAAAATTTAGTGTCATCGAGCCAAGATGGTTTTGATTTGAGAGTTGATAAGTGTAAAGGTGAAGAGGTTTGGGAGGCATGGGATGATGTCAGTAGTTTGTCGAAAGGGTGTCAAGAGGATCTTTAATGAGAAGGGTATCCTTTTTTAGGTGTTGATGAATGACAACCTTAAGAGTGCAATAATGCTTAGTATCATGTCCAGGTGTGCAATGATACACACAAATTTTAGTGTCATCAAACCAAGATGGTTTTGGTCTGAGAGGTTGGTATGGTTTAATGGGTGGGAGAGTGATGCTAGAAGACTACAATAATCAATGTAATAGTGAAGCATTGGACCCCACTAATGGGTATGCACTCTTTGTTGCTGTAGTAGAGGTTGACAACTTCTGTTTAGGAGTTGTAGGAGGAGTTTTTCATACCATCTATTTGTTTGGTGGCGTGACCACATGCGTAGATGGCACTTTGATAGTGAGAGGTGTTGGATTTTTTGGAGGAAATATATGTTGGATGGGTAAAGGGGGTAATAAAGGTGATTTGTTTTTTTGAGGTGTTCGAGTTGGGAGCACTCCTATTAAAGTAGATCGATGTGGACCCAAAATAGAGGGCAATGGTGAAGGTGGGGGAGGAGTTCTCTAATGTGGTTTAGTAGCCTTCTTTAGTTTAGTGTGAGGACTACTATTATGCGAGGTGAGGTTCAAGTCTACCTACACTTATGGGTGAGTGAGGTTTGATATAGGGAAAATACTAAGATATTTAACCTATCTCGACATGGTGGATGCCTGTGAGGGTTTAGGTGATTGTGAGAGCAGAAATGTGTCAGACTCAAAAATCACAGGCAAAAGGTGAGAGAAAATCATCATCAAATCTTCCTTAGCTGAAGTAGGTGAGGTGACGAGTTCTTCACTCAGTGGAGAAGGGATTGGAGAATGTGGCTCTTCGAGAGGATAGAGTGTAGGGATGATCATGCTTTCGACATGTGGTTAAGTAGTGGGGAAAATATGATCCCCCATTGATGATAAGAAGGATGAGGGTGAGGCTGCCAGCATTGATGCCATGGGAGAGGTCAAAGTAGATTCTCCTACGTGTGAAAGGGGGTTTGATGGAGGACTATCCTCCATTAGTGGAGGACAAATAAGAGAAGAAGGCTCTTCTACCTGTAGTGAAAAAATAGGAGAAGAAGGCTCTTCTACCTATGATGGACAAATAGGAGAAGAAGGATCTTCTACCTATGGTAGACAAATAGGAGAAGAAGGCTCTTCTACCTATGATGGATAAATAGGAGAAGAAGGCTCTTCTACTTGTGGTGGAGAAATAGGTTGATTAACCTCTTTAGACTATGGGAGAGGTTGGTTAGAAACTATGTCGATCATGCGTATATTACACTCTTGAAGGTCATTGACTATGGTCTAAATGTTATTCTGACTTGGGGGATGGTTACAGAATGGTTTTCTAAAGATGTCTATGTTGTGGTTAGCCAGTGCATTTGGGTTATCCAAAACAAGATCCCCTTTGTCCAACATGTCTTGAATAACATTTTTGAAGGTTTTACAATTGTCTGTGTCATGACCCTTGACATGATGATATTTACAAAAGTCATTTTACCTAAACCATGTAGGGATGGATTTTGAGGGGTCAAATTGAGGTGGTTGGATTTGAGGGAGATTAAGAACTCCTTGCTTTACTAGTTTATCCAACATGAAAGCGTATGATTCTCCTATTGGAGTGTATTGACACTGTATATACCGTTGTTGGAATTGTCTTGTAATGCTTTATGATGTGGAAGGTTTAGATTGTTTGGTGGTGGTAGAAGATTATGAACTAAGGACTACAGCGTTTGCTAATCCCTTGGATTTGGAGTGGAAAGAAGGTTTGGAAGAAGAATGGTTATTGGATTTTGCGTTAGTATTTGTGTTACACAATTTGACCTTATCCTCTTCGACTACACAGAGTTCAAGCTTTTAGGCCATCGTGAAAGCTTCATCAAATGTGAAGAAAGTTTGAACTCACAAAGTAGATGAGATGTGCTTAGCACATGCTCATGAAAAGAGCTCGATGAGCTCAGGTTAAGGTAAGGAAAAGAAGAGTTGTTTGATTAAACCTCTCCAATGGGTGACAAAATCAGCTATTAATTCATCGTTGAATTGTCTAATAGAATATAGGTCTGTTATGGAGTCCTTTTTAGTGATGTTAATTGAAAAGTGGTCGAGGAATAGTTGAGCTAGTTGAGTGAAGGTAAAAAGAGAGTGACTGGTGATAGAATTGTACCAATCAAGGGCAGCACCAGAAAGTGACATGAGAAATGTGCAAAGTAATAACGCATCATCGTGTGCTATAAGGTAGCAAGTGTGTCTAAATGCTCATAAATGTTGTTGTGGGTCCTCTTTACTCTGAAAATGAGTAAATTTTAGGAGCTCCCACTAGCTAGGATATGGTCTAATAGGGACCGAAGGGTGAATGGGTTCATTACAAATTTGTTCATATGAAAGAACATTGCTTGAACCAAAAATGGATGTCTCAAGGTTGGACATCTTATCCATTAGCATCTTAATTAGATCGGCTGATGGAATGGTAGGAGAGGCACCCCCTAAGTTGTAAGGTACCTGGAAGGCATTGAGAGGGGTGTGTGACGTACTTGGTTGCATTTGTGTAGGCACAACATATTGGTATTTCATCATAGGGATTGATGTTGAGGTCAGGGGAGGTTGTGCCATGAAGCTGGAGGGCACAACTTGACTAGATGCTGCCAAGGGTAGTTGAGTGGTGGTGACACTAGTGAAAGGATAGGTAGTCACTCTTGTATTTATGAGTGCAAGAGTGGGTGGGGTAGAGACAATCAAGTTCTAAAAATGTGTCGAACTTGGTTGAATTGTTTGTGGTTGAAGGGGTATGGAAACCCTGATGGAGGTAGGTCCAGAAATAGAAGGAGAGGCCAAATCTTAGACATTGGCCATGGTTAGGTGACTAGTCGAGGTAATGGCCTAGGTGACCATAGGTTGGGTAATAGAAGCTGTCGATATTATTGTGATTTCAACCAAGGAAGATGGCATCCCATAAACAGGGGTACTTGAAGGATCTCGAGTTTGGCTTCTTATGAGATAGTGTTGGAGAGCTTTGACGTTGAGGTTAAGGAATCTCTCAAATTCTTGATCCCCTTCAGGAACAATAGGAGGTTGATTTGGAGTAGAAGTATGCTTAGTGTCTTAAGTATACTCCATTAGAGGACTTGTTATGAAGGGTGAAGGTGGAAGTGATTGTTGACTTGCATGGTCAACAAGAGATTTAGCTTGACTACGTGTCAAAGCCATCTAAGATGAGATGGATTCAGGTTTTAAAAATTATGTTTTAGTTTCAAAAAACCCAAAATTGTGTTTAACAACAAAAAAGTCAGGTTTTAAGCTTGCTATTTTGGAAAGAAAATTTTATTGACAGAGATCGACGTCGGTGGAAAAATTGATGTCAATGAATGTAAGTTACCGACGTCGGTGGTATAACTAATGTCGGTGAATATAAGTTGCCGACATCAGTGGAAAAATTGATGTCGGTGTTTGTGTATTTCTAGAAACTCAAAAAACTGAAAGTTTTTGGAATAAAGAGAAATTCTAAGTTGTTTTAGATCTCAGAATGATGTGACCTCACCAGCTCAAACATGCAAATAAAAATAGAAAAATAGATGATGGAAAGCAACCTCTAAATGTTAAATTCTTAAGAATAAATTTTAGAGTCGTGGTGGCTTATGCCTTAAAAGAATATGTTTGGGAATTGGGATTTTAGAATGGATCCTAAAGAGGAAGTCTATGGTTGGTTTCGGGTTATGTTTTGGTGCTAGGGGCTTACTCCCTTCACTTCATGAACCCAAAGCTGAGTTGGGCCGCTTAGCCAATATATACTTTGCCTATAGTTTATACTCTACCAGAGAATAGAGTGGGTCCTCCTCTTGGTGCTGAAATCCAAGTAGGATCGCCAGGAAGGGTAAGGTATCCACTAGGTGATGAAATCCTAGTCAGGCCTTGTCTCAAGTATGTTTAAATGTTTAATTTGATGTGAATGTGGTCTGGTTGCATGACATATGTGCACTATGATTTATTCATAATGCGTTTTGATTACCAAATGAGTTAAATATGCATTCAAGAAAGAATGGAATGCAATAGTATTTTTAACCCAAATTGAAATGTTTTATTTAGATGCAAACAATGGGAAGAGGTTAAAAGTATGAATTTTCACTACTCTAAGATACAGGGAAAAAGTGAAAAGAAAAATAAAGATGTTCTTTTCAACTTGTGCTTATGATTTCTTTATGAAATAAAGAGATGGAAGAAGGATGCAAGAAGAGAATCTTTTCCTAATGCACCTATATGAAAGTTTGCTTTTTAGAAGAATGAACCCAAGGAAAACTCCAGGGGTCCCACTAGGCATGCCATAATGTTTCTCTACATTTTTTTGCTTATTACATTTAGAAGAAGAAAAAACTAAAGATAAGAGTCAGGGGTTTGTACGTTACTCGAATTAAGTTGTGCATGGTATCCAAGCGTTGTAAGAGCTCCTCTTTGGCTGTGGAGGAAGACACCTGTAGATAAGAATAAGACTTAAACAAAGAGAGTGTTAGATAAAGATATGGTGGATTGCTAAGCAACACTCGGTCCCAAAAGCATAGAGCTCTGTGAGGGATGGAAATCCACTATTTGAGAAAAAGAGTGTTGTATAAAGAGAAATAATGAAAGACTAAGAAAGAGAAAGTAGACAATGCATACCTATTCTTTGTAATTAGTCTGACATAATAGCTGACATCGATAGTCCTATCGGCGTCAGTTGGTAAATATGTTGATGTTAGTTATGTTACTGATGTCAGTAGGGAAAGTGGTCGATGTCAGTCAGGGCAATGGGCCTTGGATGGGTTTTGTATTATGTCTGTGGTCGATAGAAGAGTTTGTGGAGATTTAAAGGTTTGTGCAGGGTTGTAAGATAGTGAGTAGGGTTTGAGAAGGGACAAAGGTATATGGTTGGTGTGTAAAGAGGATAAGGATATGGGGAAGGCTTTTTAGCCTCTTTAGGAAGAAGTCAGGTCTGGTTGATAGTATTTAGAACTAGTAAACAGAGACTAATTACCAATGTATTCTAAATTATTGAGATGAGAGGCAGAAGAATACTTAGCTCTACTTGTGGTTGATGTTGAGGTCCTCATGCAATGTTCCAATCTAATCTGGAGTGACTTGTATAGAGTTTTTATACCCAAGAGAGTGAAAGTCAAAGGCTAATGCTTGGTCTCAGAGTGTGCACCTTGATGTCTCAGAGTTTGGGGGAGAGATTTAGGATCCAGGTGAGAGAGAGCAGTCTTAGAGCTTTAGGATCTGGGAGTGAGAGAGAGAGGGTGAGCTCAACATTAGAACTTAGTTTACGAAACTGACATCAGAAATCCCACTAGCATCAGTGGATAGTTGACTGACGTCGACAGCTAGAGAATGGGTAAAAGGGCTATTTTTAGCCCTTTGCCCATTTCTCCATCTGCCAAGTGCATTTGTCTAAGGAGAATAGTCAAAAGATAGGTTTATTAGGCATGAGAGTTAGTTAGGAGGTTAGTAGGGAGTGAGAATAGGTCATGGGTGACTCATAGGGTGAGAAATGGTCTAAGGGTGAGGTGTCCAAGGTGAGGTGTCTAGGGTGATGTCATTAATTTAAAATAAGTAATTTATTTTAAATTAATAAAGTGTGTAAATGTTTAGAAGTGGACCAAGGGGGGTCAACACAATAATGGTGTCTACAAAAGAAGAACATGGACACATTATATCCATTCTTAAGGATTATATAGACATGTTTTCATGGGCATATTCTGACATGTCAGGCCTAGATTTGGATTTAGTTGTGTATCATCTTGTTGTTCACCCTGATGCTAAACTAGTCAAGCAAAAGTTGGGAAAGATGCATCCACATATCACCCTTTTGGTTAAAGCTAAGATGGAAAAGTTGTTAGGAGCCAATTATATCAAACCACTATACTACTTTAAATGGATTTATAACATAGTGATAGTAAGTAAAAATACTGTAGGTATATGTGTTTGTACTGATTTTCATGATACCAACAAAGCATGCCCCAAAGATGATTTTACTCTACCCAACATCAACATGATTATCGACTCAACTACTGGGTACGTGATGCTATCCTTAATGGATGGATTTTTTTGTTATAATCAGATCAAGATAGCCCCTAAATATCATCATAAGACCATGTTCACCACTCTATGGGGGACATTTTGTTACCAAGTGATGCCATTTGGTTTAGATAAAGTTGGAGCTACATATCAGTGTGCAATGACTATAATCTTCCATGACATGATGCATGACATTGCCAAAGACTATGTTGATGATATACTAGAAAAATCATGAACAAGAGCTAGACACCCTGACATTCTACGAAGAATATGTGAGAGGTTTCACACATATAAAGTCTACTTGAATCCTAAAAAATGTGTCTTTAGAGTTACATCAAAAAAATTACTAGGGTTCATTGTATCACAATGAGGGATTAAATTTGACCCTAAAAAGGTCACTGCTATTATGGAAATACTTCCACCAAATAATCTTAGACAATTATGAGGTCTACAAGGAAAGATCTAATCTATACACAGGTTCATTTCTCAATTGGCAAATAAGTGTCACCCATTTAGCCACCTCTTAAATAAAGGGGTAACATTTTAGTGGGATGAAGAGTTTCAGATAACATTTACAAAACCTAAAACATACATGGCCAATCCACCCATCTTATGACCTCCAACACAAAGAAATCCATTGCTTATTTATATATCAACCACATAATATGCACTAGGGGTACTCTTGGCTCAACATGATGATCATGGTAAGGAACATGTGGTTTATTATTTAAGCTACACATTGGTAGCCTATGAACATAATTATATGCCTATTGAGAAGGCATGTTTATCTATGGTGTTCACTGTTGATGCTTATAATTACACTGTTTCCAACACCAACAATGGGAAGTTTTATGAATGTGGGACTTGCGACCTGAAATGACCTCCAGATTTTAAAGAAGCTAGCTCTTCTTTATCTCAAAAGTATAATGAGAAAAGGGAAAAAAATTAAATAGAAACACAAATGCAATGAAATAAAATCTAACTATGGTGATGCACCTGAATTTAAATCGACCCTTAATTCTAAGCATAGTGAAACTATCTTTAGGATTCAATTACAATAAAGAGCAAACAAGGCATGATCAATGTAAAAGATGAAAATAGATAGGATCAAAGGCTCACAACTTAGATGATTTTGCAATAACATAGAAAATATCAACAAAGGCACAAAACTCCATCTTCTTATTTATTTTCTAGTCACATAAAAGGCATAGAAACATGCATAGTTATACAAACTTTCTAACTCAAGAAAATAGAACAAAGGCAAATGACATTACTGGCTATAGCAAGAAAGTCTAAAACTTCTTAATAATAATCTCTCATAGAAAATTCTCTCTATCTTCTGATCCTTCTTTTTTTGATGATCCCTGCACTCATATTTATAACATTAGATTAGCTCTAGATTGCCCGTACGTTCCCAATCTAGCTATCTAACTGAACTCTAACTAAAATGGAAGTATTTAACAAAGATATTTCTTGAATCTAAAATGTTTAGTCTCCCTGCAAGTTCATTGGCTAAATTAGATACACGTGACACTTTTCACTGTTAGATAGGTGAGGACACTTAGCATATTCTGCTAACTCTACTTGAAAACTATTTCATTTTTTAGGAGGCACCAAAAAATGAAACTTGGTAGCTTCCACGGCACTTATAGAAGACACATAACACTTTCTGTGTAACTTATACCTTTACTGTGTCTTTGCTTAGGAGTGTTCTATCTTTGACACTTGTTATAGCCTGCTACTTCAAGACCTTAACAACGTACAAAAAATATGACCCACAACACTTCTTACCTTATAAAATTTAGAAAAGGAATAGGGATAGGTGGTGCTTTTCATGTATTTTTAACAAGAAACACATGGTGGTCTCTGCTTTCTTAAAAAGATTTTAGACACTTTATGAAAAACCTATAGAAAGTGACACATGGTGGTCTCCACGGGGTTCTACCTATATTATAGAAGCATTCAAGCCTCATCTTAGATTCAAATAGATGATGACACTTAGTGGCTTCTGTTGACTTTAAAAACAAAACTCGAGGCCCACCACAGTCTTTACTCAATCAATGAAACAAAATGAAGAAACTATGGATGTCGACACTTGGTGGCTTCCACTTTTTTTAGCTAGGGGCATGTGGTGGCTTTTGCTAAACTTTAGCTAGGGACACATGGTGGCTTCCACTATTTTTAGAAAAATATATTGCAACCTTCTATAGTTTCCACTTAGCACCTTCTGCTTAACCCTGAGAGAAGCTTATTGAAATAAGCTTTTGAACACATAAGAAACATGAAACATGGATGCTGACACTTGTTACACTTCACTAAATTACTAAGAGACACATGTCATGTTTCGATGCTTTTAGAAATAAATTATAATGTGTCTTGGATGATGACGCTTGGCATGTTCTGTGCAACTTTGATACTTAGACAAAATTTAGGAAAAAATGAAACTCGCGCCTAGGCTGTGTGTCAAAACTTCACTACCTCAAAACTGAAATGCGCAGGGACAAAACTTGGAGCATGCAACTGAAACTCAAAATAAAATGTAGAGTATTTTTTACTCTATAGTTATTGGTGACCCCAAGGACTTTTGAGCCTACTTAAAAAGAATCCAAAGAATGTCTAAAAAATGTGACAAAAATCACAACTTCAGTAAGGCTATCTGATAAACATACCACTCATCATCATATAATCCCTACTTATTTTTCAATTTATGGAAGGCTAAATCAAGGTTGATGATATCCTTGTGTGAAAAATTATGCAAAATATGAATTGCAGCCTTTAGTTAAAATTCAAGCTAGGACATGGGCATCAAGACAGCTTCCACTTTAAGCATTGATGAATCATTTGTTAATCCCTAGAAAACTAACTGATCACTTTACTTGGCTAACAATAAAGGTTTAATTTCATCAACCATCAACACAGTGTTGCTATCAGGAAAAAGGGATGGAAGGCCCAATTTCACTAGATCTTCAATATGTTGCTTCATATCTTTGATTCCCTCTTTCACTACATTTAGAAGCTCTTCACATTTAATTACTGCAAATTTGCAACTGAGAACTTCATTCACCCTTTTAACAGCAATCATTCTATCACCAATCCCTACTGCTGATAACATTCCATTAGTTGCATCATATAGCTTTTGTAGTAGCATTTGAGAGTCAAACACTCTCAAAGAGATAGTGGATAGAGTGGCTTCAACTAAATCTCCATCTTTTTGCACAATTTATATGCATTTAGCAGAAACATTAGAGAGGGTCTGAGCTGAGTAATCTCCTCAGAGATTCTTTTCCATATTGATACATAAAGCTCATTAACTAGATTCAAAACCATTACATTCTTTGGCCTATTAGCCAACTCAAGTGTCAATTGTTCTATCATTTGTCTCTCGGTTTGAAGTTGGGCCTGTATGGTAGCGGTATTGTTCTTCTCATTCAATAGCTTCTATTGAAGTTGAGTGACCTGTAGTAGGCTTTCCTCACATTTTTCTTATAATGTTGCCGTTTCCCACCTTAAGTCTATCACTGCATCTTTCACCTACATCAGCCCTTCTTTCAAAGAATCATTTTGGGCTTGAATAGCCTGATGAGTCTGAAAATAAATAGTATCTTGAAATTGTTTATTAAGACTCTCTATTTCATTATTCTTGGTTTTGATCTCTGTAGTCAGACCGCTATAGTTTGCTTTCTCCTAAGCTAGAGTAGCCTCCATCTTCTATAGCTTCTTTGATACTTTCAAATAATCATTAGCTACTATAGAAGTGGATTCATTTAGTAGCTCAACCCTATCTTGTGGTCTAAAAAGGGACATACATATAGCCACTACATTCATGGTATAGTCTTCAAGCTGCATCTGCTCATTTGGCTTGACTACATTAGGTGACAAATGGGCCACCATTAGTTACTACTAAATTGAGTCAAATTATGACCTCATATGTGGTGTAGCCAAGGCTTTATTATATTTCATCCTCTTTTTCTCCATTTGGGCCTCTCTAGCCTTCTTAGTAGTATTTGCTTGAGTTTGGAAGGTAGAGGGAAAGGCAATGTGCCCACCTGCAAAAGGATAACCCTGTGGCAAACCATAGGGAATAGCCAAATGTTAGCTAGTGGGAATTTGAGGAAGTAATCTTTTTGAGATAGAGGGGGGGAAATGTGGTAATGATGTGGGTTGAGTATGAATAGGTGTGGCAAAATGAGAAATGGGCACAATAGAGGTGGCAGGGGATATTATTTGGCTCAATGGGATTGTCACCCCAAGAGAAGAAGAGAGAGATTGAGAAGAAGGAGAAACAACACTTACCCGAGGAAAAATTGAAGTACTGTATGTTTGGTTTTATGAGGGTTCTGCCCCCTCCTATAAATCAAGCTAAAACCTTAGCCTCTTACATTTCCTTGGCATTTCTTCTTCTGGTTATGTTCCCTTCTCTTTAACATTTATCACTGCTAGTAGTGGTGAATGTACAAAACTAGGAACCCCAAAGGCTGACACTGATGGAGAAGCTTTTAATGGTGAGGATACAACACTCCTTTGTTTTTCAATGGCACTAAGATATTGGGGCCAAATAGTTATAGTGACTGGAGCTAAGGTTTGCCCTGGGGTCTACAATGTTTGACTAGATTTTGCTCTGACTTCTGACTTTCCACCCTGTGTCTACAAATTGCTTGTATCAGGGCTAGAGACAGGAGATAGATGATATTCATCCCAGATTTCTTCCCATTTCTCATCTAAATCCACATTACCAAAAGAGTGAGTAGTCTCACAAATCTCCTGCCTATACTTCCAATAGGCTTCTATTTTCTCAAGTTTCTAGTCTTTATTCTTTAATGCCCTTCTTAAACCAGAAGTCATTCTAATTTTAGGTTCAAAATCCATTTTCTTATCATAAAAAGTATCCCATGGTCTGGCCTCCTCTGAGGGTAAATCTGTTAATTCCACATATAAATTAGGAATATCTTCCTGAGGGTTTCTTCTATTTTCCCAAAAGGGACGGTCCTCATGCACAATTCTAGTAGTGACCTTGTTATTCTCGACCCATGTGGTAATGAAATTACTTGGGTGATATCCCCATTTATATTCAATTAGAAAGAAGCCTAGGAAAGCTAACTTTTTCATCAACACATGTTCAACATCTCTGACCTCTAGGGCCATGTTGTTTGTTACCCATGGAACATCATACATTTTCTTCTTTTTCTTCCCAGTGCCATATTCATTATCTACCATAGTGTGATATCCCCTTCAAATAGGGAATATAAAAATACAAATAGCTCTGATACCACTGTAATATCCCTTTGGATACCAAAATAAAAGCTCTAAATTGCTTATCTATATTTTTGTAAAATATCTTCAAATAGATAAATGAATCACAATATAATCTCTTATTTATTTGTTCATATGCTTACAATAGAGGTGCTCTATCAAGTATACAAAGAATATTGAAAGTTTAGCCTTAATAGCCTGAGTATTTTGCAAACTGGGAAAGAAATCTAGATCTGGTACGTCTCGGCCTACTGTGTCAAAAACATAGTTGCTGATGTCAGGTATACTGCCGTCATCGGTCGACGGGGGTCGTTAACCTACTGACATTAGTGAGAGGTTAGGCAATGTCAGTCTTTGTAGGTCTCTACCTACTGATGTCAGTGTCTGATCTTTCCACTGGTTCGTATGGATTTTCATGGATCTATACAGACTTCGTACATCTGCCAATATAGCACAACCTGTAAGCTTGATCCTGATATGAAGAACTGTGGGCTAATACAAAAGATCTATATCTAGATAATTATTGCCTAAAAAAACCAAAATAAAGAAATACCTATGAACCCTTGTGATAGCTTCTGTATGAAGTTATCTCTCAAACTTGTAAACACATGTGATAACTTCTGTATGAAGTTATCTCTCAATTTGGCAATAGATCGGCTGATCTCTCACAACCTCTGAATCGTACACAATGAAGAGTTGATGTTCTTCAATGCAAATGGAATCCTAGAACCCTTGGCTCAGTCTTCACAGAAGAATTCTTAGGAAGAATCAATATCAATAATCAATCATGAATACAAACTCTCTCCCATGAGAAACCCTTATACCCTCCAAAGGTGTGCTTGCTAAAATTAGATTTCCTTGAATTAGACTTAGGGCTTCTTAAATTAGAATTAGGGTCTTAAAATTAGACCAAAATATTAATAATTAATTAATATTTAATTAAAATTAGACCAAATAATTAATATTTGATTAAATCAATCAAATATTAATATCTCCCTTAATTCATGTCTGAAAGAGAAAGCCAAGCCCAGCTCCATCAAGACCCTTCTATCCATCCCATCAGCCTACGAGGGTCGCATAATAGGCTAACCATCAACTTTGGATATGTCAACTAAAAAGGGACATGACACATAGACACTTGCCTAATGACCTCTACGAATGCTAACCTAAGGGTCAAAATCTTAGGTAGCAACACTAGTTCTCCACTAAAACCATGGACCCTAATAATAATATGATGGGATCCAAAAAGGTAATCACAAGGAATAGTGTAATTTATCATAAGGCTTGAGACACTTAGAGTCAATCTATTTTTAACTAGCTCTAGGCTTAGATGACAAAAGGTAGGGGTAACAAAAAGTTACCAAAATTTAATGGGTCACTGGTTTTTGACAAGATATGTGTCCATACAGACACAAGAATGGTCCTATGTAGACTGAAGCTTGGGTCATACATATTTAGATGCATGTACTGGGAAAAGATGACTGAATTTAGATACAACATGAGGTAAAAAAGATAAGAGGAATACCTAAAAACCCCTTTATACTTGAAATAGGTGAGCTGATCAACCATTAAATATGTAATCTATTTAGGGAAATCTCGCTGATACTCCTAAGTCTTGTCCATAGTTTTTAACCTAAAGAGAATGGCCATTTGTTCTTCATAGATAGTTATATCATCTTTCATTCCAAAAATGAATGCCATCATGGAAAGTGCCTCTTGATTGGCTTGTGTAAATTGTGTTCTTGCTATTGGTAGTACTGGCATAGTGGTATCATCTTCCCTTAATGGCAACTTTGATCTCAGAAACCACAATTAACTATTGACTTTTGGCCACATTTTTTGCATTTTGGCAATGGTAGGAAACGTGGTTGTCTTGTCATGGTACATGGCTAACATGTCCCTGATAGCCTTTCATGTAATTTACACCATGAATAGACCTTATTGTATGGTATTTGAGGGTTCATGAAAAAATTTGGTGCATATTTCAACCAAGTCAGGGCACGGATGTACACCTGGGACAATGAATTATGCCAGTTGAGAAGTCCATATCCTCATTATGAATGTTTTATATTATCCAGCCTTAGCCTCTGAATACATATTTGATGTTCCCCTTCCCTTAGAGCTTTGCTAGGATTTTGAAGGATTGGGTCCATGATTCTATCTACAAAATGTTTTACATTTGCTCAGTCATTTACATAACCAACTTTAGGGACTCTAGTCTGTGGTTAGGTCTTTAAGGGTTGTGCAGGGGCCGAAGCATATGATTTGCTTGTGAGAAACTTATCAATGGATTCATAAATCCAAAACCATTATTTTAAAGACTATGCTCCCTCCATATCTATATCTATACATGGAAATAGTGAATTGTGGTAATAGGTATGGAGCTTTGCAATATGAAAGGCACTTTCACTAAGTAGATTTGATATGAACTAAAAATGCAAGTAACATGGTTTTTTTAACAGACACAAGAATGTTTGAGACATTGTTTAAGATTTGACTCTTATTATGGGGTATTTAATGACCCATCAAGTCTCAATAATGGCACTAAAACTAGATAACTGTTAGCAAATCTTATTGAATCTGCGTGGGATAGTGAGTTAGACACGTCATGAAATGGCTGCATAAGGTACTTTGGGGAATGTTGGAGATTTGAGAGAGATTTAGTGTGTTGAGAGTTTTGAAAATTTTGAAAAAAGCTCTGAGCTATGGCCACATGTTTAAAGAACACTTATTTAAAAGAAAGAGTGGGAAAGAAAAAATGGGAAAATAAAGCAATAAGGAAAGGGAAACTATCTAACTATGATACATTAACTAGGTAACTTTGCCTCCTTCCTAGATCAAAGGAAATTTTTTTGAAGTCTCCTTCATAGCAAGAAGACTTATGGTTCCAGACAAGTGGTTGAATAGGATGAAACTCTGGTGACTTGCTCTTTTTGCATGCCACCTTGATTGGCCTGCATCAGAATGGATCAGAGTCAAACATGCTTCCAACATATACATACTCTTCTTGTTCTTGAAAGCTTTTTGAATGCTAGTTCTTTATACTGGTGTGTCTTATCAAGAAATTGATGGCTATTAGCTCATCAATATAAGCCTTTTGATATACATCATTGATTGGCTTATCTCCTCCTACCTCAAACTCGGGTTCCATTGCATGGTCATCATCCTTAATGACTTTAAAAATATCATCTTCAAATTTACTAATCTCTTGAAAGGATAAGCCTAAAAGCTTGTAGTAATTTTGCATATTTATTTGAGTCTCAATGCTGTCTTGTCCATCTGTAACCAACTCACAGCCTCTTTGAAGAATAGTAAAACCTGCCCCAATGACTTCAAACAAGTCATTCAAAACATGATCAAGGAAGTGTCCATGCTCCTCCATATCATCTTGTAAAGTGAGAAGAAAGTCAGAAATTATCTCTTCCTCATCAGAGATTAAGGAAAAATCTTGTGAATTGTCCTCTTATTCCTCAAAGGGTGTACCTATAGTGATCTCCTTCTCATCTGCCCTCATAGCTCTTAAAATTTTCTCATCATTTAGAGCAACAAGACAAATTCTTGATCCAACACCATTTTTACTTCTAACCCTATCAAAATTTAAAGTCCAGATTTATGAATCCTTTTCTACTTGATTCTTTGGTGCTTTTTACCTTAAAACATTTGGGATTTCATGATTTTCATCAAAAATGACATAAGTGCCCAGACTAGTAGAGTCATAATTTCCATATGGGTCACTTTGCATCATAGTTAACAACTGGTTATTTTCTTCTTCTTGTTCATGTTCAGTCTAGTCACCTAACTCTTCAACAAAGACCCTTTCTTCCTTATTTAGTATAGCATGACCTGCCTCTAATTTTGAGGTTGGATCATTTATGATGTGATCCTTAGATAGTGGTTCAGATAGTATTTTCATCTTTGAACCATATTTGGTTTTTAGGATGAGATGAGACCAATCAAGTGACATATATCCTCCTATCTTGGCTGTGAAGTCTCTAGATAAACATAAACCAAATATAGGCAGTATATCTATGACTCCCACATCTTGATTGACAATTATATTAAGACAAGTATATAATTACAATGGGAGTTTTTTAATTTTCCCTATTATTTTCACTGATTTGCCATCCAGCTGCATAAATCCTCTAGTAAGTGGTTCATCCTATATTTTTAAAGCATCAGTGATTTGCTTAGGCATTACTATAGTAGTAGCCCCTGAGTCTATCATTTCATTATGCAGTAGTTTCTTTCCAACTATCAAAGTCAAATAGAGGGGCTCTAGTTTGGATTTACTTACCTCTTGTGCATTGTTTAAAAGGGTTGTTGTCTATAGAGGAATAGTATCTTTGAGCTTTTCTTTATCAGTAGGTCCTTCTTTGGTACTAGCATGTTCAGGTACTATTTGGCCTTGCAGAGCTTCTTGTAACAGTGTCTTTTGCTTAAGAATAGCTAATATGTCCCATATTGACACTTGTGTTGGAGTTCTCTTCAATTGATCTACCACATTCACTGGTCCTAGTGTTTGGGTTTTTGGAAAATAAGGGTACCTTTCTTTTTCTTGAACTTGTCTAAAAATCACTTGGTTCTACACTAGCTCAGGCATTTCTTGTCTAGCAGCTATGTTTTGATGACATTGAAATGGAGGATTCCCCATAACTTTATTATTTGTGACTTCAGGCTAGTCCATCATCCTTCTCTTTGATCTGGTGTAATAATCTAATTGTACTACTAGCTTCTTGGAAGTAGAAGCTTCATTTAAGAACACTGACTCTTCATCTTCAACCCATGAAAACAAAGCATGTTCAGGGGCTATTTCTTCTTGTTGTTGTAAGGACATCCCTTGTATCTAAGCCATTAGGATTGAATTTTGCATACCAAGGGATTAGTAGGCTTGAGTGTCAAAAGTAATTACAAGTTGTCCATCCATTCTTTTTTGCTCTGCTACCTTTTGTTGTAGATTACCCATGGGACAATCTTTTGGCATATGAGCATTATTACAAGGGAAACACCAGGGATTGGTGCCATATTCATAATTATTCTGTCCTTGAACCATCTCCCTATTTAGATTAGGGGGAATAGTTTGTGAGGGTGTAGGGACTGTAACTAATTGGTTTGTTGGTTGAGGGTTAGTTTGCCTTTGAGGACCTTGATATTGGTTTAGTTGTGGTGGAAATCTATTTCCTTGGTAACCTTGATATTGGGGTTTAGGATAAGGATTATGATGTCTCTTTTATGTTAATTAACTCATTAGAAAATGTCCTTAAGATGTTCTTGATATCATCCATCTCAGATGACTGGGCAGGGACAAGTTCTTTAACAAGTTGTTGAGGATATGTATACATAGACATAGGTGGGGTTATGGGCTTTGGGGCTTCTTGAGGCAAAGGTAAGGTAATCTCTAGAAACATGGGCATGGGTGGCCTTGGGGGAAACTTTCCAACATCTATTAAGTTATTTTCAGTTCTGACTTCATATTCATAAGCTTCTGGCAGAGTCTGACCTCCAAGTGACTAAATCATTACTGATATATATGAATTTAAAGCTTTAAGATAAAATACAATAGCCATACCTGGTAATGGTCTTGCTATATCAGGAATCCTTTTCCAAGTATTTTGAAATCTTGAATTGAAATCTATCATTGCTTCTTATGGTGCCCTTTTGATAGTAATCAATTGTTGCAACAAAGAAGATTTATCGCCTTTTTCTTCAAATCTTTCAAAGAAAAGATCTCCAAATTGATCCCATGTAGATATTGTATTTGGGGTCAAAGATCTATACCATTCTAGATCCTTTCCTTTAAAAGAAGCTGCTAACAATATTATAGCCACATTCTACTGTGTGACCACATGTATTACACATACATCAGATACATCATGTAGATGCTCTTTAGGCATTTTGAAATCTTGCCCACTGAATTTGGGTAGTGCTTTTAGGGCATTACTGAGATAAGATCCCAAGTGGCTAGTGGTATTTGGAGAATTAGAGGACTTCCAATGTTCCAACTTGCATAGTTATTTGGACGTATAGGTGCTCCCATGTTTTCTCTTGGTATCACTATAAATTGATTGACCCTTCTTCTTGGACTAGTTATCAATGGTGGTAAAAGAATACCTGGATTTATAGTAGATTGAGATATTTTTACTGGTCCATAGCTTTGACTCCTTGTAGCTCTCTGGTTCATATAGTCTTGAAAGAAACTTTAAGATGGTGTCCCATTGGGCATGCCAAAAATTGTTGATGCTTCAAATTGTGTTGTTTCCAACACCAATAATGGGAAGTTTTAGGAATGTGGGACTTGCGACCTAAAATGACCTCCAGATTTTAAAGAAGCTGGCTCTTCTTTATCTCAAAAGTATAATGAGAAAAGGGATAGAAATTAAATAGAAACACAAATTCAATGAAAGAAAATCTAATTATGGCAATGTGCCTGACTTTAAATTGACCCTTAATTCTAAGCATAGTGAAACTATCTTTAGGATTCAATTACATTAAAGAGAAAACAATGCATGATCAATGTAAAAGATGAAAATAGATAGGATCAAAGGCTCACAACTTAGATGATTTTGCAATAACATAGAAAATATCAACAAAGGCACATAAATCCATCTTCATATTTATTTTCTAGTCACATAAAAAGTACAGAAACATGCATAGTTAAACAAACTTTCTAACTCAAGAAAACAGAACAAGGGCAAATGACATTACTAGCTATAGCAAGAAAGTCTAAAACTTTTTGATAATAATCTCTCGTAGAAAATTCTCTCTATCTTTTGATCTTTTGTTTATGATCCCTGCACTCATATTTATAGCATCAGACTAGCTCTAGATTGCCCGCACATTCCCAATCCAACTGTCTAACTGAACTCTAACTAAACTAAAAGTGTTTAAGAAAGATATTTCTTGAATTTGAAATGTTTAATCTCCCTACAAGTTCATTGGTTGAATTAGATACACATGACACTTTTCATTGTGAAACAGGTGAGGACACTTAGTGTATTCTACTAACTCTACTTAGAAAATGTTTCATTTTTCAGGAGGCACTGGAAAATGACACTTGGCAACTTCTGTGGTGCTTAAAGAAGACACACATCACTTTCTGCATAGCTTATACTCTTTACTGTGTCTTTGCTTAGGAGTGTTCCATCTTTGACACTTATCATAGTCTCTTGCTTCAAAACCTTAACAACTTATAGAAAATATGACCCATAACACTTCTTACCTGAGCAACTTTAAAAAATGAATGGGGACAGGTGTCACTTTCTACATATTTTTAACAAGAGACATGTGGCAGTCTCTACTTTCTTAAAAAGCTTTTAAACACTTTTTGAAAAACTTGTGGAAAGTGACACGTGGTGGTCTCTGTAGGGCTCTGGCTATGCTATAGAAACATTCAGGCCTCATTTTAGATTCAAACAGATGATGACACTTGGTAGCTTCCATTCACTTTAAAAACAAAACCTGGGGCCCACCACAGTCTTTACTCAATCAACAAAACAAAATGAAGAAATTATAAGTGTCGACACTTGGCAACTTCCACTATTTTTAGCTAGGGGCACGTGGCAGCTTCCACTAAATTTTAGCTAGGGACACGTGGTAGCTTCTGGTATTTTTAGAAAAATATATTGCAACCTTCCACAGTTTCCACTTGGCACCTTCCACTTGACCCTCAGAGAAGCTTATTGAAATAAGCTTTTGAACACATAAGAAACATGAAACGTAGATGCCGACACTTGTTGCACTACATTAAATTACTATGAGACATGTGGCATGTTCCAATACTTTTAGAAACAAAGTATAATGTGTCCCAGATGATGACACTTGGCATGTTCTGTGTAACTTTGATACTTAGACAAAAATTAAGTAAAAATGAAATTCGCACCCACGCTGTGTTACAAAACATCACTGCCTCAAAATTGAAATGTGCAGGGACAAAACTTAGAGTGTGCAACTAAAACTTAAAATAATATGTAGAGTATTTTTTACTCTACATTCACTACTCAAAAATTGTGACATTACATGTTAAATAACAAAACTATTGTTATCACCAAGGTAGATCCTCTCAAGTTCTTCTTATCTAAAGCATCTCTTCAAGGATGCATGTCTAAATGGATTATGCTCCACAGTGAGTTTGATATTGAATACTCGAATTAGAAGGAAATCAAATGATAGGTTCTTGCAAACCAAATTACAAAAGCTCCTATTACGGCCACTCAACCCCTCAACTTTGACCTTCCAAATGATTCTATCATGATGATAAAATAAGCATCACAAGAACTTGAATAGTGAACACTCTCTTTTGATGGATCTTTCACATCTCAAGGGTCTAGAGATGGCATATTTTTAATCATTCCATAGGGGGATTTGATCCCCAAATCATTCCATATACAATTTTAGTGTATAAATAATATAGATGAATGTGAGGCATTGATTACAAGGCTCCATCTTACCATAAAATGGGACATCCAAAGCTTAAAGGTCTATGGTAATTTTCAACTAATCATAAATTTGATAATTGATTAGTATCAAACAAGAGATGATAAGCTTATTCCTTACAAGAAAATTGTTGATAACCTTAAAACACATTTTAAATCTCTACAGTTTGAGCAAGTTTTACAAGTCAAAAATAAATCTATTGATGCCATGGCAACAATTGGTTCCATGATTCAAATACATGAAAGTGATAAAGAGCATCAGTTCTTGATTTAAATTCTTCTTTAGCCAACACATAGTCTATCAGATTTAGAGAGGATCTGCACCATTGCTGATCCTCATCTCTCACCTGAGCTACCATGGTACCAAGATTTTTATAAATATTTCCATAGTTATGTATTTCCTACCAACCTTTCCAATAACCCAGAAAAACTTTTCCTTCATCTCTTAACATGTTATATCCTCTTTAGAAACATGATTTATCAAAAAATATATGATGGAATGCTTCTTGTTTATTTATCTTTGGGAGAATCTAAGTTGGCACTAAAGGAGGTTCATGAAGGAATGTGTGGGGCCCATACCAATGGTGTATTCCTAACCAAGAAACTTCTTAAAATAGGCTATTATTGGCCAAAAATATAGACAAATGCTTGTAATTATGTAAATAAGTGTGTTCCTTATTAGTAGCATGGCAAATTGATACATGCACCTTCCTTACCATTGCATCTGATTACAACACCATCACTGTTCTCAATATAGGGTCTCAATCTCATTGGGAAAATTAACCCAACATCTTTAGATGGACATAAACACATTTTGACTATAATCAATTACTTTACCAAGTGGATTGAGGTTATTCATCTCACTTATGTTACTAGGAAACAAATAACCAAATTCATTCATTACCATATCATCTGTCAATATGAGATCCCAATCCATATTATATTTGATAATGGTAGATCCTTCATAAACCAAGATGTGAAATGTATTTGTGAAAAATTAAAGATCAATCACAAGAAATACACTCCATATAACCCACAAAGAAATAAACAAGCTGAGGCATCAAATAAAACCATTCTATCCATCTTAAAAAAGATTGTCAATGATGTTGGCCATAATTGGCACTTGTAACTTTTTCCTACCCTCTGGGCTTATAGAACCAATCATCACACCCCAACTAGAGCTACTCCATACTCTCTTATTTTTGGCACTAAATCTATCATCCTAATTGAGATTAAGATCCCATCATTAGGAATATCACTCGAGCACATTGAAGATGATGAAGACTATAGAGACTCACGACTACAAGAAATAGAACTTCTTAAAGGTAAGCCTTTGCCTGCCCTAGAAAACTTCTAGGCCTACTAGAATATATTATGGAAAAGCTACAACAAATGCATTCTCCCTTGATAATTTGAGATTAGTGACTTAGTTTTGAAAGAGAACCAGAAGAACATGAATGTTGAACCCAAAAAGAAAGGCAATTTTTAGCCTAATGAGTTAGGACCATATATTGTCATAGTGAACTATGGATCAAGAGCATACCGACTGGCTAAACCTAATGGTGAAGAAATTTTAGAGCCCATGAATATCATACACCTTAAGAGGTTCTATACAAGAATATATTTGAACTATTATCTATAAGACCGATGACTTGGGTGTAACTTGTGCTGTCATAGTTTATCCCACCCTTTTATCTTACCTTGAACACATTTTATACAACCCTAGTCCACTTTTCATGCATCCTAATAGTAAAGGATTTGAACCTTTAACATTTGAAACACATTCTTCATCCCATTCTAGATTGCTCTCTCTAAGAAGCATATTATTTGTTATGTCTAAGGCATATTATAGGCTTGAACTTTTTTTATCACTTGAATAATTATGATCTGAATTATGTCTCATGAACATTATGACTATCTTCAATAGTAGTTCTACAAAGTAGTTCAACCAGGTGAATAGCCTCATCTTCTCAATACAAGTATTTGCTACTTTCTTATTTTATCCATCACTTTTTGCTCTCACTAATTTATGAGTATGGGCTATTTTAGTTGGCTTAGTTATCTTATTAAAACATCTACTCTTAGAACATGCATCTCCTTGACTAGATGGTCCCACCTTGTGCATATTTTATCCCAAAAACACCAAAAACGTTAGAAATACTTTGAAAAGACCAAAAACATCAGAACTTAATCCAAAAAATAATAAAAAACATTATCTCATGCTTATATACATTTATACATTTCCATTCCATCATCCCTCACTCTCACCAATTTGTGAGCATGGGTTGTTGTAGCCAACTTAGCTATCTTATTGGAACCTCTACTCTTAGGACATGCATCTCCATGACTAGATGGTCCCACCTTGTGCATATTTTATCCCAAAAACACCAAAGACATTGAAAATACATTGAAAGTACTAAAAAAATCATAAAATGATCCATAAAAGAATAAAAACATTATCTCATGCTTCTGTACATTTGTACATTCCCATTCCACCATCCCTTACTCTCACCATTTTGTGAGCAACTGTTAAGTTTGAACACTCTCACAATTTTGTGAGAAACTATTAAGTTTGAATGCTCTCTCCATTTTTCAAGTATAGAAACACCAGCACATTTCATCTTGTCCCACACACTTGCCATTTTACAAGATCATTCTTTCTCATCTCATCAACTTAGTATTTACTAGACCATTCTCATTTGTTTATCGTATCTTCCATTTATTATATATCATTAATAAAGATAGTTTGATCATCATTTTTCTTCTATCCCATTTCTTGGGAGAACTAAATTTAGCCTGAAGTTCATATTGGAACATTCATCCATGGAACTATGTAGGTAGTGTCCACTTGTCTTATACATCTGGAGTCAGCTCAGCCAAGCCCTTCCTTTTCTTTTATTTACCCATTTCTTCTATCATTGTTCCTCTTTAATTATTGAACAATTATCATGTCATTGTTCTTGGTTATGATGTGGTGGAAATTAATGCCTCTACCGTGCATGCATGAATATTTGTCTTTAAATTGTACTAACTTGGTTTTTGTTTGTGTGTTTATTTGAGTTTTCTTAGTTTTTTGTTGTGCTTTCACACCTCTCCTTTGATTTCTTATCCTTTTTTTTATTACTTCTTATTCCATTCTTGGTCTTGTGTTTCCTTGATTATTATTTTTGTTTGATTTTGCTTTTCTCTTTTGTGTTTCAGAACATCTTAATGATTCACATGAATCTCACTTGTTTATATCTTGAAACTATGTTATTATGTTGTTCTTGGACCATTTTGTTTATTTTATTATTGTTGGTGTCTTATTTTTCTATTTAATTTTGGTTTTCTTTTTGATGTTCAAGACTGCCTTGATGGTCCACATGGATCATTATTATTCATATCTTGGTCTCATGTCATTAAGACATTCTTATTTTTTTTTATTTTTATACATTTTTGTTACTACTTAAGATCATATCTTGATTTCAAGTTAGGTTCATCTTTTTCTTTTTCTTTTTCTTTTTCTTTTTTGTTTAAATGTAAATCACTATAACTTTGGTTTGGTCATTGTTTTACCATTATACTTAGATATAGATATTCACATTTAAACTGGCTCAGCACAACTAGAATCTTATGTCATTCTACATTATTCATACTTATGATGCCTAATTCATTTTTCTATATCAAGCACTTTGTGCTCAGGTCTCAAAGTCTTAACGTCAACATCAGCTCTGATGAACGATTCTCAAGAACACTTTGCAAAACTGAGGCTCATGATATGGAATTAGGATTCTAGGCAGCATGCATTTTAGGCTTCTTTCTCTATGGTTAGATGTGCATCACTTTGCATACATTGTGAGTATAATCAATTCTTGGTCATTTTTCATTATTCCTCATTCCATTCTCTCCCAAACGTGGGTGAACTACATTGGCCTGAAGTTCATGGTAGAACATGAGTCCATGGAACTATGTAGGTAGCACTAAATTTCTATTGAGGTTAACTCAGCTATCTCCATTCATATTTTCATCTCTCTCATCACTTTATGCATTCTCATATGCTTGGATTTATATGGCTTTCTAATCCATTACCCCATTGCATATACATTTGTGCCCACTCACTTTAACCTAACTTTTAGGTTATATCCTTGAGCTATTTTGCTTGTCAATTGCCCATGCTGGGGCCCACCATCTAAAAAACATCCAAATCAAATTATCTCTATAGTGGAAAATCATTATTTATTCTTTATCAATGATCAAAGTTTGCCCTACTAGGGTAAAACTATTTTATCATGATCAAATCTACTCTACTAGAGTACTTATTATATTCTCTTTAGAGACCCCATTCTAGTGGTGCTTCCCTTCCTAAAGTAGAAAATTATCTCTTTTCCTCTAATTCCAATCTCTCCACATTAAAGCCCATGATATTAATATTTTATTGTGTAACTTGTCTCAGGATTGATCAATGTCGTAAGCATGCAACTTGTACTCTCAAATTGGGTATGTTTAAAGTGTGTCCCTTACATTTATGGATTGTATCTTTCCTATTCCCCCTATCTCTAGGGCCTTTTATACTCCTAATTATATTTTGATCATTGATGGTAATCATGTGTGCAAGAATTAGCTCATTTGGATGTGATCTATTCCATGGGTTAATCTCTCACTTTTTCTCTCTTTTCAAGAGTCCATCCTTCTCTTTCATCCTAGTATGTCCTCTCAAGGGGGCAGCATGGGTCTATTCTAATTTCTTATTGATAAATATTTTCTTAAAAAAGACATCACTTCACCTGAATGTCTTACTATGCCTTCTTAAATAGGGTCAAAATTAGATATCCAATTCCTAACACCATTTATGTTGAAATTGTCAATCTTACTCAAAATGCACTCAAATGCACATTTTAGGTAAAAATCCATAAAATGCCCTAAATGGTTCAAACTTGTTACTTAAAAGTGCTATTTTAGGTCAAATTATCCCTAAATAGGGTAATGCATTTTATGGGCCAGCTAACTTTAATTAGATCATTTTTAGTCAAAATGACCATTTCACCATTTAGTGATTTGGATCACTCTTTTCTTCTAATTCATTGGTACACATCATGTACCTTTGTTATTTGTTGTTGACAACATCCTAAATGGGAATATAGTTCCAAAACATATAAATTCACCTTCTAATTCCTCTCTAGTCCAATTATAACCTAGTAATATGACTTTCTGACCATTTTTATTAATTGAGGGCCAATTTTCACATAATTACACAAATGTTGATTAACCTTGTTTAAGGCTAATTAATCCAGATGAAGAGCTTAAGTGGATTTTCCATGAGAGTTTTTGAGTATATGTTTTTTAAAATTGATTCCTATTAACTGCATCATTGGGTGACATCATTTCTTGGAAATACATCCCTAGGCCATAAATGCCACAAATATCAGGATTATGGGTCACCCATGCCTAGATAATGCATCCTATGCCTCTTAAATGCCCCTTATTCTAAGTTCATGATGAAGATAATTATGGATTTAATTCCAAATATTAAGATTATCCATGGCCACACATCTCAATCTTGAGATGGATAGTCATGGTTGATCTTGACCAATCTCAAAAATCTATAAATAGAGAGGCCATGGATGTGAATTTTGAAACTATTTTGTTGCAAGGTTATTATGCTAAAATATATTAAAATATTGAATATTTAAAATTTATAATGTTAAATTATTTACACATGGTTTTGCATTTGATAATAGATTTTGCTTGCAAGCTTCATTGATAGGCTAGTTTAGTAATTTGGAATCAACAGCCTAGGTTTTATGGAGTGTTCTTGAGGCATTGGAGGAGATTAACACCATTTTTGAAAAAGACAAGGATGATTGATCAAGGGAGAACATATTTTTGAGCCACATGGGTATGGTGAATCTATTTGGGAAGGTAATATGGTGTTGCTTTCTTTCATTTATTTCTTGATATCCTTTATAATTCCCATAGGAATAGATAGGTTTGGTTAGTTATTTATGTGTGTTTCATTATTTATGGACTAATGCTTGACTAAATTGATTTTTAATCCTCTCTACACTCCTCTCTTACTATAAGAAAGGAAGGATAGGTGAAACAAGACATTAACAAGTTTCTAATTTTAAATTTGACATGTATGGGCTCACACATGAATTAGACATCCTAATTATAGAAAAAGTAAGCTGGAATTGAAGGGTAAATTAAGTTGGTTAGATGGTGGAACCTGATCATTGGTGATCAAGATGGCCATCAGCATTTAAGGTGACCATCGGTAGTCAAGGGTTAAGGTAAAGTTAGTGTAAAATATGGGTTAAGTCATTAGTTAAAACTAACTTGGGTTAGGCCTGGTTTGGGGTTGAGCAGTCTAAATTAGGATTATGCTATTCAGAACCATCATGTATAGATTTATAGTGTCTACACTTAAGGTAAATGATGATGAAGAACATGATGAAGGTCATGATGATGCCAAGAAGTCTTATAAGTTTGATAAGATCAGGAAAAGTTTGAGAAAGTATGATGACAAGGAGTCTTTAAAGAACAAAAAATGATTTTACATCAAGGAAGACTATAGCTCATCTAATGAGAGTGAGAGAAGTTATTTTAAAAGTGACCATAAAGGTGTTGGTCTTGACATCAATGAATTTATCTTCATGGCTAAGGAATAACACTATTCAAATCAAGAAGAGTCCATATGGTTTAGAAGTATCATTGGTGTTTTAGATGAAGATGAAGTAGAATTTAAGGATGAGTTGATGAATGTTCTAGAGCTAAAGATGGTGAAGAATAAGAATAAGGTGATGAGGTCTCTTGTCTAAGACTATGAGGAGAAATTCAAATTTTTTGAAAAGAAATTGAGCAATAACTCCAAGGAACAAGAAGAAATAGTCAAATAGGTGGAGACTCAAATTGATATTGTGACTACAAGCCTAAAGGATAAAGAATAAGAATGTGCTAGGATGATATAGCTAAAGTGGATTCCTTGAGAGCTGAGTTAGACTAGACATCAATTAAGGTGAATAACTTTATGAAGTTTGAAAGATTACCAATGATCTAGATAATATTTTGAGTAGTCAAAAGTTTGATAATGACAAAATAGGTCTTGGCTTCAATAGAGACTAAAAGAAGAAGAATAATATGGTTAAGAAAAACTAGACCTTAAATGTTAATGGTCAATCAAGGAATAATGGTGCTCACAAAATGAAGACTAATCCTATCAAGTAGTCTAATACTATAAGACATGTTAATAAATTTAATGGTTATTATTATTCATGTAATCAATTTGATCATAGAGAAATGAATTGTTAAAGACCCTCTAAGAATTAATATGCATGGAACTATGAGGTAAATCATCAGTCAAGAGGTATGGATAATGGTGTATTTCCATCAAGAGGAATAGTGTGTTTAAATTTTCAAAAGGTTGGTCATATTGCAAAGATTTGTAAGCATGGATTCTCAAGTCAAAACAAGAAGGTTGAGGTCCCTGAAGTTCAAGAAAGAAGAAAAGATAGTGAATGGAAACCAAAGGTAGATAAGGTGAATGATTACTAGTCTACAAGTCTAAATGGACTATTTACCATGGTGGAGCATAGTTCAAATGTAAGGGAGTGCCATGAATTCTCCCTATCAGCTCAGGTTGTGTATGAAGGAGTCAAGACAAATATACCAAGTCAGAATGTTGCTCAAATAGAGGTTGAAGAGGATATTAAATCCTAAGAGACACATGAATAAAGTTTAGTCTAGTGAGGACATGGAGATCTTAGAATCTCTTGAGTTTATTTTGTTTTAGTACCCTATAAAATAGGTCTCTATTAGGCTTCATAGAGGAACTCAAGTAGTGAGCAGAAGTATGGAGGATGCTTAGTCTAAGGCAGAGTTTTTTAGTTGGTTCATGAGTTCAAAAAGAAGATTTGTGTTAACAAATGGTTTTTATTAGTTTAAAGATACTTTATAAAAAATGGAATTCCTTTTTTAATTATTGAAAATTGTGTGTTGTTCATATGTTGAGGTATGCAAGAGCTTAAGGGGAGCATTTCTATGTGTTGAGTTTTTGTTAAAGAAAGAGAATGATCTAGTTTGGAAGGAAAAAGTGTGTTTTCAGTTGTTCCAATTCTAAGGATTAGTTAGTTTTCATAGATGACCCTTTATCGTTAATGTCAAAGGGGGAGAAAGTTTTAGTTTTGGAGAAAAGTTAGTTTGAAGAAAATCCAGCTTGGGGTGATGAGAATAATCAAATTTATTTGAGTGTTTGCCAAAGACAACGAGGGATATTGTTGAGGTATGTTATTTTTTTTGGTGTTGTGTCATTGATGTCAAGGTCAAGATGGAGGTCATTAATGTAAAGGTCAAAGTTGATGTCATGTATGGTGAAGCGGTATGTGATAAAGAAGTCTTATGAAAGGAAAGAATTTAAGGTAACCTATTGTATCTCTATTGAGAGAGAATTTGAAGGCAACCTAGTAATTATTTTTAGGTTGATGACATGTTTCAAGATCAATATCAAGATACAAGGTAATCATATTGTTGAGTGCTAGTCTTAAGGAGCATTGTCATATCATGAACATGTGTATGAAGATGGTGGTCTAGTAGGTTAGATACACATAGGTATGAGTGTATTTTTATGGATGCAAAAGCATGAATATAAATTTTTTAAACAATTAGGAAATTTTCAATATAAACCTTCAGGGGTAAGGTCTTAAGCCTAAGCATGCAACCAGACTAGTCCTAGACCGTGCCTGACCTAATGAGAAGTTTTGAGGTGTTATCAAGGTATATAAAGAATAAAAATTAGTGGTAGATCATGTGATAATATTTTTTAAATTGTTTAAACATGTGTATAAGGTAGATAATATTTCATATGAAGTTTCAAGGCTAGTCCATGGCTTATTCATTTAAATAAAGAGACCTAGTGAAAAGGCATATACTTGATAGTATGATGAGGTGAGAAGTCTGAGGCTTATGAGAAGAAGATTGGAAATGTGTAATCATGATATGAGGTTGTATTAAATTATTATTATGTGTTTAGAGAAGTGAAATTGGTTTAAAGATATGTTCAAGGTCTAAGTGTGTCTAGCAGTTCAAGGCCTAATGTGCAAAGAGACCTAGTGTGACCTAATGAGGGGCAAGGTTTAGTTTTCAAGGTGATAGATATAATGATAGAATTATCATAGGTTTTAAAGGTTTTTTTTAGTGTGTTGACCAATTTTGAATTCAAATTCTAAAGGAGAAATCATGAAAATTGGGTTTTAAGGTCTATCAAGTGTTAGAATGAGGTGTTGCAGACCCGAGAAGGATTTTCTCATGCTTGTTGGCATGTGTGACTATTGCATGGTAAGCTAAGATCTTAGGGAGAGATGTAAAAGTGTTGTATAAATGATTTCAAATAATTATGAGATGGTTTTAGGAGAAAATCTTTATGAATAAATGTTAAGAATGGAAATTGATCTAAAACCCTCATAGTGACCCGATATGGAAGATATTGTTGGAAATGGATCAGAATGAATTGGATGACCTATTTTTATTATGGTATAATGTAGAGGAATATAACAAGTACCTCTAGGTGGTGGTGGTATGATAGATGAGTGAGTGTACCCTATAATAAAATCCATATTTCTCATAAATTTGTTATAATAGGTAGAGTTGACCAAGTAAAAGTTACACAATGGATAGAGGTAAAAGATAGTGACTTATACTTAATTTTAATGGTGGTTTACAGTAAATTTACATAATTTAAATATTTTAAAATAGTCATGGAAGTTGACCTATCACTAAAAAGGCCTAGTGAGGAAGATAATGAGAAAAATTGGCAGAAGTGAGAATGAGATTAGGGATGTGTTGACTTGGATTAGGTATAGATCCAATTACAATAGGTTGTTTTTTAAAGAAATATAAAACATATTCTTAATGGATATAAGTTTTTAATAATATTGTGTGTGGCATAAATTTTATCTCAAATTGACTTGTCTAAGACTGAGGTTTGTGTACAATGAAATCATGAGATTGGTCTGTAATACCAATATTGATATTGGAAATTATAATATATTTATTTAAATATTTTATAAGGATGATTAAGGATAATATAATCCAATTTTTATCTCATGAAATTTATTCTATAAGTGTTTTAAGTTTTTGTTTTCATGACTATGTTTTCAAGTCTTTGACAATTTTGAGTAGTCATCTAGCAAAGATGAGTATGAGGTGATTTGTCTAGAATGAAATAGTTTAATGAATATGAATTTTTTATAGATGCCTCATAAGTTAATTTTAATGTATTTTTATTCATGATAAATTCCTATGAAGGTGTTAAAATTCAAAGGTTCTTGAATAGTTTTTGAAACTTGTTTGTAGTTCAGAGTGAGCATATGACAATGGTGAGTGTAAGGTATTTTTCCCTATATGGTGAAGTATAATAGACATGGTGATGAATATGAGGTCATGATATTTTTTAATAAATGATATTTTTATATGTTTATGTGTCAAAGTTTAGTGTATTATTTAGATATTTATAATAGACTTTCTAGTAGTGAGAAGGCCTAATTATGAGTAGGCCTAATGGTGTGGTTCAAAGAGTGAAATGAGATAAATGGTGTTAGGGACATAAGTTATGATTATTAGGAGTATAATTTAATAATTTTTGAAGTTTTTCATCCATTTATTTATGATTAATATGTTTCAAGGTGGTAAAGGTGAAATGTGTGCTTTGAGAAGGCCTAATTGTATTAGGTCTCCTTTAGGCCTAATGGTGATTTTAGTCCTTATGAGTGGTGGCCAACTTATGTAGTGTTTATTTGTAATATGATTTTTTTTTTGTTAATATAATACAAGGGTTATCCAATTATTTATATTTTTGTAGTCTGACCAAGGTATGTGAAAGGAAAAGTCAATTATAAGAAGAAGGTCTAATAAGCCTAATTTGACTAGTTAGAATATTGAGGGGATGAACAAACAAAATAGAAATTTGGAAACCAAGTAGATTGATTTAAAGCCATCATAGAGGTGTTTTGAATATTTTAGGAACTTATAATAGTGATTATATATATTATGATCAATGTCATATGACCTAATTCTATTAAGAAAAGGGCTAGTTGGGCGAAGAAGCCTAATAGGCTATTTGAGAGAGATATAAGAGTGTAAAGAGAAAAATAAGGAGATCATCATCAGTTGAGTAGGAACATGTGTCCAAATGTGATAAATTATTTTAAGTGGCTAAGGTAGTGCTGATTCACCAAGGGGGTTTGTGCCTCCTTACAAGTTGGTGCTTGCTAAAGGACTAGTTGAGTTGGTGTTTGACTAGTGAGGGGTTGGTACTCCTTGTGGGGTTGATGCCTCAATAAATCCTAATTAATTGATTATTAGAATATATTATAATCTATTTTTTAGTTTTATTAATTACCCATGAGGTTTTTGAACATATATCTTGTGTTCATATGTTGTATTCTTATGTGGATGCTTGTTTATGCATTGGTTGATGTATGTGTTTAAATGAATGCTTCATGAATGATAAGTGAAATTGAATTACTGCTTTAAGTTCACTGATTCACTGATTCATGGATACACCCTAACTTATTAGTTATTATTAAACATGGATATTGACTTTAAATCTTTATTAACCACAATAACTAAATAATTTAAATATTACATCTCAAACTTATATGATGTTAGGTCTAGAGGCAATGATGTATGGGCAAAAATCAAACCTTCCTAATCATTGACCTATATGATGTTATGATTGACCTTTGGAATCCTTGACTCATATTAGCTTTATTAACTTACATCCTATGATCAGGTTTCTCAATGGGTGTACATAAATAATTTAAATATTAAATATCAAACTTATTCAACATCTCTTTTTTCTTATGTAATTGGCTTGTGAGATGAATATAACTTTTTCAAATTGAGTGATTTGCAACCCAAGAAAGAAAGATAGTTCTCCTGATCATGGGCATCTCAAAATAAATTTATTCATCACCTATAAAAATGCCTGTAAACCCTTGTGATCATGTTTATCATTGAAATACTGTGATAACATATGAAATCTCTCAAATTGGCAATGATCAGCTGATATTTCATAGCCTCTGAATCACACACAATGAAGACTCCACTACAAATGGAATCCTGGATCTCAACATTCTTCAAAATAAATAATCAATAATCAATGGCTAATCCAAACTCTTATGAGAAACCCTCCCTCCAAAGGTTATTAGATTTCCTCAAATTAGAACTTGGGTTTCTTAAATTATAATTCCTCAAATTAGAACTTGGGTCTTAAAATTAAACTTCTTAAATCTAAAATTAGATCCTAATTAATAATTAATAATTAATTATTAATTAGACTTTTGAATCAATCAAATTGCATCCAAAGACATCCATATCAGCCTACGAAGGTCGCATAATAGGCTAATCCTTTTGAACATGCACAAAAGGGGACATGACAATGTGATGTCCCTTACTTAGGGGCTTCTTTTTTCTACACAAAGCTCTGATACCACTATAATGTCCCTTACTTAGGGGCTCTTTATTTTTTGCAACAGCTCTGATACCACTGTAATGTCCCGATAGTTACAGTAGATGTCTTCAGTCATTCATATAAAATAATATCAAAATATAGTCTTAAAACCCTTCTCCTTTACAAATCTGGTAATGAAACCTAAATTCTGGAAGGTCTCGGCCTTTCTGTGTCGACACACAGATGCCAACGTTGGTTATACTACCATCATCGGTCGATTAGGCATTGTTAACCTACCGACATCGGTCTCTGTAGATATCTCTCTGTCGATGTTGGTCTCTGTGCGAACCTGTATGGATATGTACAGCTTCGTACGGCTGCCAATAAATTACACCTTATTTGTAGGACCTCTAATCTGAAGATATATGACTCTAATACAGAATATCTTTAATAACTTATTTGAATCAAAATGTAAAGAAATAAATACCTGTAAACCCTTGTGATAGCTTTTGTGTGAAGTTATCTCTCAAAAGACCTAAAATACTGTGATAACCTCTGTATGAAGCTATCTCTCAAATTGGCAATAGATCAGCTGATATTTCACAGCCTCTGAATCGCACACAATGAAGAGTTGATGTTCTCCATACAAATGGAATCCTAGATGGCCTCCAATCTTGATACTAGTACAAAGGTTTCTAAAATTAGATTTCCTCAAATTTTACCCCTTAAAATTAGACCAATTACATTTACCTTGCATCAAATATTAATATCTCCCTTAATTCATATCCAAAAAACCCGAACCAATCTAGACGAAGGTTGTTCCTAATGACTTCTCCATCTTCCAATCTTGATACTAACTTGTTTACCCCTAAACATCCACTTTAGACTGCCTAATGACATTCTTGTTTCTATCTTTAGGCCTATCTTTAGGCCTAGGAACTAGTTCCCAAGTCTCATTATTCTCTGTTTGGTCTAACTCCTCATTCATAGAATCTGTCCAAAATTTGTATTTGATTTATTCTATAAGATTCTTATGTTTAATATTATATAATATATCAACATTCTCTTGATTTATATTTCTTACCAATCTTTTCCTAAGTTGTATACTTATATTCTTGTTGCTAATGATTTGAGATTCAGGGTGATCTATTTGAATATGCATTGAGGGACCTTTTGAGTCCTATCTCTCCTAAAATTATTATTATTTCTCATCAACCTCTATAGTTTCTTATTCATTCTTGAAAACCATATTATATAAAGCATTGTTTGACTGTTAGTGTGATTTCATTGTCTTATAAATCTTCACATTGGTGCTTTCCACTATCTTCTATAACCTATTGTTATAATATCTATAGGATGAGATCATTGATGAGTATCATATGAATATACCTTCATCATATTTGGAATAAAAAAATTCAAATTATTCATCATCTCTTTTGATAAAAAAATTTCTCCCAAACACTCTAAAGTGTTCCACATTAGTAGGTTTACCCTTCCATAGTTTATAAGGAGTATTGTTTCCATTAGTCCTTATCTGTCCTCTACTCAAAATGTATAATATAATGCTTACTAACTCTCTCCAATATCCATCAGATAATATAGAATTATTTATGATAATTCTAGCCATAACATTAACTATCTTATTATTTATTTCCACTACCCCATTATGCGAAGGTATTTTATCTACTAAGAACTATCTCCTTATTCCATGAACCTCATAGAAGTCATCAAAAATAATTGGACCAAAAATATCTTACTCTATCAAATCTTAGGCAATTTATCTTTCCATTCTTCTTATTCTCAACAAGAGCCTTGAATGCCTTAAACTTGTCAAGAGCGTATGACTTTTCTTTTAAGAATGCAACCCAAGTCATTCTTGTGTAGTCATCTATGAGTAATATGAATTAGCTATCTCCTTGAATTCTTTGAATTATTATAGGCCCACAAATATTAGTGTGTATTAAATACAAGGGTCTTGTGGTAGAGTAATCCTTCAACTTCAACCTTATTTTAGTTTTCCTATCATGTTGACAAGCCTTGCAAAGTATGTTTATAGGTTTGGTGATCTTAGGCATGTTATTCATATGCTTATTAGTCCTTATCTTGACCAGATTGTCAAATTTTAGGTTACCTAACCCTTTTTTCCATATAAAACTTTCATCCATCTTAATCATAAATGATCTCTCCTTCTTGATCTCATTCAAGATATATAGATTATTCTCTGTTCTCTTAGCATAGGAAATTAGCCTTCCTAATTTGGCTCTCTTATCTAAAGCCTTTATCATGAAAGGTTAGTATGTGCCCTTGATTACACATTTGAATTACACTAAGTAGGTTATGTTTCCAACCTTCCACATACAATAAATTTTGTGTCTTGGTTTTCTCATTATCCAAACTCAAGACACCCTTGCCAGCTATATTGGCAGTTGTGTTGTCTATAATACTCACTATTCTTGAAACATTATTCTTCAATGGGATGAACTTATTTTTATCTCCTATCATGTGGCTTGGGAAACCACTATCTATATAACATCTTATGACTTCAGCTTGAATGTGAAAGGTAGTCTGAGAGAACATAAAATCCTCTTTATTTTTTTATTCCTCTTTATCAAATAGTCCATCTTGACTCTTGAGCTCAATATGATCATTCCTAACTTTCTTTGGATTATATATAATTTTTTTATTATTATCATGCATTATATGATATTCATATGTATTTTTGAATCTTGCAGTCCTTCTAACTCCATTAGATCAAAATCTTATAATGTGTCCTATATAGCAAACAACATTTTTGTGCTTACCTCTTGACTGATTACTCCTTTTCTCATGTTCCCATGATGAATTATCCTTTATTGTATTGGGTTACCTAATTGATATTTTAATGTTGGTACTATTGACTTGTTTTGACTTCTCACACACTCTCTCTCTCAAACTTGATTTTTTTGACTTCTATGAGTTTCTCATGCTCAAACTTCAAGAAATCTAACTTTATATTCAACTGATCATACTCAACTTCCTTTGACCTAAACCTTGTGTTGACACCTTCTAACTAATACCTAAGATCTTTGATAATCTTCTTTTTATGCTTCAAATCATCAATGGAACCTATGAGATCAGCTTCAAGGTCTACTTTAGCTTCTCCTTATTTATTATCATAGTAGATCTCTTCATCATACATGTTGTCTTCTTATTTTTGATCACATGGAATATTATACTTATTAGGATCACTTCAAGTTGTTAGACTTGCTTCAAAGGACTAGGATTTGATACCAATTATTTTAAACACAAGGATTGAGATGGGGGTGAATCATTCTTATTAAAACTTTCTTTCACATGTAATTAAACATTCATTGAATCATCAAATAAATACAAATCTATATCAATATATAAATAATCATTCAAATGAGCATAACATAAGAAAACACACATATGAGTTGGAAAACCTCAAGGGGAAGAAAACCCACTAATCCTTGCAAATGGACTATAGTGTTATAATCAAAAATATCATAATTTAGTGAATCACCAACTCCACATAGAGCACCAACCCCAACTAGCTAAGCACCAACCTAGCTAGGCTTTTAGAAAACACCAAATTTTAAGGAGGCATCGACCCTCTAAATGAATCAACACCAACTCAGCCACCTAAAACCTTTGATCAACTTCATAACACCTTATTGCTCATACAATAGATGTTGATCACCTTCTTTAGTTATTCTCTCTTTTCTATCCATCTCAAGCTATATTCTATACTTCTTTGCTTATCTAGGTCTCTTTAAAAAAATTAGGTTATAGACCTTAATTTTCATCTACAATAACCCTATTAGATATTCATTATAGTTTCTCTACACCCTTCTAATGGTATTATTGGAGGTATAGATTTCACTCTAGTTAGGTAGATGATTGTTTAGGTCCACTACCCAATTCTAGTCTAAAATGGGATATAACCCAAGCTATGAGTATTCTATAATGGGGTTAGACCTTTAGGATTTTTAATGAGGTTAGCTCCTCTAATGTATCATTTTAGCTCATTTTCACTACTAAGACCTATTACTGACTAGGGAAGAGGGAGAGGGATATAACATGAAAGGGAAACCTAAGCTAACAATGGTGATGTACATAAATTATGGTTTATATACTATTTTTGAATTCTTAAAACAATAATGAAACAAGTAATTATCTATATCTAGGAATTCAAATATTTGTCATACATTAGTATTTCATGCAAAGGTTCACTAAATGATTAGAAGTTGAGGGAAGTGATGGAGAGGTCTAATGTAAGACAATAAATAGTTAACTTATCCACATGGAATCTTTGATCAAAATATATTTTAACATTAAACATGACTTTCATAACAAGATCAACTATTAACTAGGTGAGATCAAGACTTGACAAGGGAGAGATTTATACCAAATATGCAAATCAAAATGACATGTACACATTATACTAGAATAATGAAAACAAAAAACATTCTTGTATTCATCTCAATAAGATACAAGATCTATATTGGAATATTTTAGTCATGCCCAATAGAGTTATCAAAGGTATTTTGATGTAGAACCTTTTGTTTTGAATAGTTTTTTGACTGAAATGTGTCTTTGGAAAGATTGTCTCACATATTTTATCTAAAATAATTTTGCCTTCATTACTTTTGATTGACATTTTTATCAAAAAAATTTACTTAATATTTTTCCATAGGTATGTAATAACTCATCAAGATATTGAAATTTATATATCCTTTACTTTCACTCGCTCATTCTCTAACTAGATAATTAGGCCTATTAGGCCTTATTCTTACACTAGGCTCTTGCTCATACAATTTTTAGTCAGATATACACACTTTATGACTTATATATTAAAAATAATAGGCCTTAGGAAATTAAAAAAAACATTAATAAATCATTTCATTAGGTTGGCCATAGCTCAAATGGACCAAATACTTCTTTAGGCCTTAAGGAGACCTAATTCAATTAGGACTTCATTAGTAAACATTACCTTATTATTTTCTCAGAGAAATTTTAAACTTAATAAATGGAAAAAAACTTCATATTACACTTAAATATATCCATATTAATCCCATATTAGTTCCATGAATCATTTTATCTCTAATCACCACTTTAACCATGCCATTAATAATGTTTACATTAGGCCTTCACACACATAAAAAGGTCTATCTTGAACAGCTAAAGATAAAAAATATTTGGCTACACAACCATGATAATAAACCATATAAAAATAAGCTAAAATACATAAAAAAATTAATCCAAATAATCATAATTCATTACACATGGTAAAAGGACTAAAAAACACTCTTGTAACTTGTTCACTTTGAACTGCTAGTTTTCCTCAAAGACCAGTCATGGTCATAACGACTTTCAACACATATACGACCAATTTAAGAGACTATTGATGAATATGGATTATATTATGAGATAATTAAACCATTATAAGATATAAATATAATATGTTAAAATGGAAATAGTGGTCTTGCAGAACAATCTCTAACCATGTACCTCACTATCTCATCTGAACTAGACATGTCAACTTGTGAACAACTTTTTCACTATAACCACTAACCTCAAAAAATTATAAAAAACATGAAAATTGATTAAAATTACTAAAAATTATCTTCATAAACTTATATTCATCCCATTTCATGATATCACATCACTAATCACCTTCTTATTATTACCTAGATTTCTCACTATTTTCACCATTAGGCCTTTTAGTGACTAGTCAACATGGACAACTAGTTTAGCACACCTAAGGGATATAACCTATCTATAAATCACAATGTATATAATATTAAAGTCTAAACCTTATCCATTTAATTATTTCAATAATTTGACTTGGTTAACTCTGATTGCTACAATAAATCTATGAGAAATGTGCACTTTCTTGTAGGGTCTACTCACACACTTGACAACTCAATCACATTTGGAGGTGCCTAAGAGAGTTTATTATAAGATAAAATAGTTTATATATTAATTTTATACCATTATAGTCTATTTTTAATAGGATATTTCACATCAGATCATTGTTAGGGTTTTAGAGAGTGTTAACACTATTTATGGTGTTAATGATTATTCATAAAGGATTGCCCCCCATTTCCAAAACTAATGCCTAGATATCTTATCTAGGATCCTTAACCATATATTATTCATATATTAGGATAAAATTAATAGGATACACATGAAAATTAACACCTAAAAGTCCTTTTTGGGTTTACATGCCTTCATTCTATGTACTCAAGAGACCTCAAAACCACTTTTCATGCCTTTTCTTGAAAACCATGACCTCAAGCTTTATGAACATACTTAAAAAAAACATATAACACCTATGTACATGCTCAAATATACAAAATTATCTTGAAAAATGATCATGACACCTCATTAGGCTACATTCTCTCTCTTTGATCTCTATACTTTGACTTATAAATCATATTAAGCCTTGAAATTTATCTTTATGCCTATTTCCATATTCTCTCCACCTCACTAAAATATGGAATAAACCTTTATTATTATTATTAAATAGTTATGTACATCCTTCAAATGCCTTGATAATGAATTATGATGCCTCATTAGGCTAAGTATAATCTAGAGGAGGTATAGTTGCATACTTGACCTATAAGTCCTATCCATGTAGAATCACATTGAGACTCACATGAGTTATAAAATGACTCATATACATGCTCAAAAAACCTCATAAAACTTCTCATGTCTGTGTGCATTCATCTCATCAAGGAATCATGACCCTTTCATGCATAAAACTAGGCATTTTATGCACATACCTTCTCAAGACACTTACTAGGCTCTGGCACTTGATAACTTTGATAATAAGGAACTTCCATAATGACCTTGACATAAATTATAGAATCATAATAAAATATACCAATCATGTATTACACTCTCAAAATCACTGCAACATTGATAAATATTTTCTCTTATAGCAACATTTTTCAATAAAC